>JARK01001343.1:1513246-1558719 GCA_000688135.1 Ancylostoma ceylanicum
GCTATACTCCTCGAGGAGTATAGCGGCTACCGAAGATCGCCACTACACCCTTCTCGGCAGGCCATGGAGATGGAGGTTAGCGGCAAGCGCCCCAGAGGCGCACCGAAAAAACGATGGAAGGACACCGTAAGCAAGGATATGAGGGAGCTTTGTGGCACCAAGGATGACGCTCAGGGTCGAGATCTATGGCGCAGGAGAAGCAAAACAGCGGACCCCGCGAATGCGCGGGACAAACGCTAAGGAGAAGAAGAATCTTAATGATGCATCCAAGCCCTGACTTACGACACCAAACTTGCATGATTTTCGTGATGAGTCCACTGAATAACTCCCCTCTCCTTGAGCGGAGTTTGCAGATTTTTTTTTGGAAATTCTTGAGAACGGAATATCTGAGTGGTGCAAATAAAAATACTAGGCTCTACTCTAGCAAGAAATTTTGAATATCAGGAGAAATGTGCATTCTTCATCCCGTTGTTTCATCTCCTTTCTCTCAGAAGTTGGACAATGCTCTCTTTAATCAAGGAGATTACGGAAGCGCAACGTATTTTAACTATTTAATTGTCGTGAACGCCTTTTGAATGGGACTACAAAGAAGAGACAATTCCCTCTTTGACAGCTCCCTCTTCCACAGCAACATTGTCAGTCCCATGCACGATGCGACGAAATCAACTGGAACAAAGGTTGCAACAGAATTCTCGAGAGATTTTGAGGAATGTCTCTAGCTTGCACTATGAACTTCCGTTGGGATGTTTATTTCGCAAATCTCTTGAGCAGTAACTGTGAGAATTATAAGAAATTATCGCTCGTTGAGTCGCCGTTGAAAAAGCGTAGATCTCTCGCCAAAAAAGGGCCTCCTTCCATATCCTGGAAAATATATCGAGCACGTACCTCTAATTTACTGCTAAGAACCTGTAGTTGTTACACTGTCTATCTTAAACGCACTCATTCGTTTCGCTATTGTGAGTTTTTCTAATACTTTTCAGAAAGATTCAATGTTATGCTACTTTAAGACTGTCTTATGAAAGGTGTTCCAATATGTCGCTCAATATCCTCACTGTACTGAAGATTACTTTATTCTGATTCAATTACTGTATTTAATAAGTACAAAGAAAGAAAATAGTAGAAGACTACGTACCTTGAGGTCGATAAGAAAAGAATCGCTCAGTGACATCTTACCAGCACTGTCGATGTCAATTCTTGCGATTTGTCCTCCATTACTGAAATATCCGTAGCTTTCTTGGTAAAATAAACGTGGTTCTCTTGAAGGTAACCAAGGGAATTGATGCGAAGGTCAATTCAAATTCGCACTATCGCTAGGTATTGATAGCTTTGGCTTCGGCACAAACAAAAGCACTAAGCGTGGTGATTGCAGCCCCGAATCCATTTAAAAATTAACTTACTGAGGGAGCTATAAGCGAACTCGTGTAGGTTCTAAAAAAAAGCAGTATTGTGCCTAATTTTTGAAAAGTGGAGAAATCTTAGAGATGAATGTATGTAGGCATATTCTGTCCAGGTACGTTACCTAAGATAGCGTTGGCAAAAACGTATTAATGACTTCTGTTGAAGAAAAATAAGTCGTTCTTTCTCTCGCCTCTTCTAGCAACATGAGTGAGATGGGTGGATCCTTCCAGAAACATTCAGCAATTCCTTCCGTAAGCACTCAGACTCGACTCATGCTTAGTACAGCAGGCAAAACTGAGTCACTATTCAACCACATGTGCCCAATTTTAAGGCGTTTCACCCAAACTTCACCGAGGGCCGTTATTTTATGGGCTCAAGAAAATTACGATGTGAGGGTCAGGGTTAAACGGATTTCCAGCATTGGGAGTTTAGGAGTTTTTAAATTCCGGCGTCAAGCATGCTTTTAAATTTTAGATTTCTGAAGGATTGACAACGCCAGAGTTATGTCAAGTCACAAATGCTGTATTTATCCCTTCAGTTTTCCCGTATTGCAATCTTCTTCCAATTTTCAAAGCTTCGATGCTGTGCAACACTTCTACCAATCCCTGGTGAGGGCGTTTCACAAGCTGAGCATGAATATTTCAACTAATTGGCGCCTTACCACCATTTCTTGTCAACATTGTCCTCTCCCAATTTCTTGCAATAGTCCTAACGTAAACGTTCAATTATGGCGATACAAAATGGTACAAGATACAAGACAGCCATAGTGAACTCCAAATGGTCATAGACAAGGGGCGGGACAGCGGCACGGGTACACTGGTTGTCTGCCGCACCGAGGAAGCGGGACCGCTGGTCAGAGACGCAGAGGAAAACCGATACGTATTAATTTACCGCTGCTTCAGGAGGTACAGCAGACAACCAGAGTGCCCGCGCCGTGGTTCCGCTTCAAGTGTACGGCCGTTTGGAGTACACTGTATGTAAGTACATATAACATTTATATTTAGCATATGAAACTCTTCACTGTGCATAGTTTTAGCAGATATTTGGGGGAATCGTCGTATACGTACAGAGACGTCGTCCTGTTGTGAGACGAGAGTGATTTTCGCTATTAGAGCATCACCCCCTTGACAAAATTTGGAGTGAAGCTAGCCCAACAGTGGCAATATTTGCCAGCTCAGGGTGGAGAATGTATTTCTTTACTCACGCTATGAGCTCTGGATAAAATTGTGCGTCCCATTGCTTGTAGAACGAGTTTCCGACGTAAAGTCGTTTCCCATCAACGCTCAGCTGGAGGAATGCAGGACCTCCGCGGAAGATCGTGCCGCGGATGCACGTTGTTCTACGTGGGGTGACTCTGCCAATGGTGGCGAAGCCGAACTGGTGGGATCGATCCTGAAGGCTTGTTGTTTTATCTAGAGAAGACACAAGTGCCGATACACAGAAGCGACGCACCAGCTGTATTATGGATGGCGACTTCACAAATGCGTCGGAGATGCCACCTAGTAGACCGCCAAGCACAACCTTGAAAATACAACGCTATTATTGAAAAACTGGGAGACGCAGCGCTCTGATGGCTAGAAGCAAAATGAGTGGTAACGGAAAGGACAAGGAGGATCCCACCTTATTCATGGCGGAAGTTCGGAATGGATCCGAGATATCCAGTTGCCATACGCATCCATGCAGCCAACCAGCTACATAGGCGAACTTGTCGTTCATGGATATGACGAGGTCAGTGAGCAAAGCCGGCATCTCCGATGAGAGCCAGTTCTCCACCTGCAAGCGAAAATGCATCCGAATTCTCATTCGAAAAAATGTTTTAGCCGCAACGTGGACTCAGACCTGGATTGGCTGGACCTGGAACACTTTGTCGGCGCTCCACTTCCCATTTACGGAGTTCATGTGGAGATGAAAGACTGACGAACCCACTGCGGAACAGGCGAATGCATGGTTGCACTCTGGATTGTGCAAGAAACTGAAGGGAGATGGATACATGTTCTGTATAGGATTTCTGAATGAGTGGATTTGCCATAAAGGACTAGTTGGTGGCACTGACCGGACCGTGGTGGTGAGACAACCATCAAAAGGCCCGAGTTCGATGCTTTCTTTCAGAATCCCCGGAGAGATCTGCCACACATGAAGTTGGCTGCCGAACGACTCCGAGACTGAAGATATGTGAAACATACAGTGGGCGTCGATGGCGATGACCGGTCTGCGGCCTCGAAAAGCACGCGGCGCGACCGCACGCTAGAGCAGGAATTAAAATCAGAACATCAAATTAAGGGGTTTTCTTGATAGTCAGTTAGTTTGCTTAATATATACAGTCTGTTAGCTCAGAACGTGCACAAGTGGTGACTTTGTCCGCAATTGCGACCGCAGTGGTATCGGCCGACAGATTGGCCGGTTCCGTCGGAAACAGTATCGAAACATCAAAATGAAAGGAATCACATCACCTACATGCCAGAAACAGATCAAAACTGACAAAAGAAAGTGTAAAAATGGATCGGAAATCCGATCGGCCGGCCGGAACCACTGCGGCTGCGATTGCGGACAAAGTCACCATTTGTGCACGTTCTGGGCTAACAGACTGTAATTACCATCGAATGTGATGAACAACTATAACATCGAATGTGATGAACCTACCCCAAAAGTAACCATTCTTCCTCCCTCTGGAACCTCTGATCACCTGACTATTTCATTCTCAACTACCCTACCTAGCAATGTGCAGCAGAGCATCACTTGGAGAAACTATCGCAATGCTGACTCTCGTTCTATCAAAAGAGAGCTAGCATCTATTGACTGGCTCGAATTGTTCAACGGATTTTCATCGATTGATGATGTCTATAACCGTTTCTTAAGTGTTCTGCACAAGCCCATTGAACAATTTATACCAGTTACATCTAAAAAATCCTGGTACGAGAAATATCCCACCCACATCAGAAACCTTTTCCATCACAAAAGCAGACTGTTCTCGACTCTCAATGACCCTTTACACTCCGAATACTACAAATCTGTCTCGAAAAACCTGACTCACCATCTAAAACGATACCTCAAACAAAAAGAGAGGGGACTTGCTGATAGGACATCAAAATATAGATGTAATCTGTCCAACTATTTGAAACAACGGTTACAAACTAAACACTACGCAGGTACCCTTTTCAATAGCTTGGGTAATGCATTCTATACCCCGCTAACTAAAGCAACCGCCCTCTCTGACTACTTTGCGAGTGTCTTCAGTGATGTTCCCTCACATACTTGCCCACTTATCCCCAATATTTCTACACAAACTTGTTCCCTACCATGTATCAGACCTAGTGATGTATTGAAACATCTAAAAACTGTGAAAGGAACAATATCTGTGACATCTGATGCTATACCTTCCATCTTTTTCAAAATGTTTGCAGAGGAACTCGTACGTCCACTTACCCACATATTCAATATCTCTCTCATAACTGCCGAAGTGCCTTCACTTTGGTAATCCGCCATTGTGATGCCTGTACCTAAGATATCGTCGGCCTCAAACCTATGTGATTTTCGTCCTATAAGCATTTTGCCAACCTCTTGCAAAGTTCTAGAGAGAATAATAGCTGAAAATCTCGTTGATTGGGTGACCAAGTCTAAGTGTATTCCTGATCAACAGCATGGATTTGTCCCTGCCCGGTCTACTACAACACAGCTACTTGACTGCCATTTTAATTGGATAGAGGCCATCTCTACTGGCAAATCGGTAGATGTCATTTATTTTGATTTGAGCAAAGCTTTCGACTCTGTTGATCATCACAGTTTGATTTCTAGACTAGAAAGCATAGGTATTAGAGGCAATTATTTACAATGGTTTGAGTCCTACTTTCAGAATCGGAACTTTTCCGTTCGTTTCCAAGGTGAACTCACTTCAAGTAGGCACTGCAGATCTGGTGTGCCTCAAGGTAGCGTTCTGTCCCCAATCCTATTTACCATATATACCCTTGACTTACCTGATCTCATAACAACAGACCAACGTATTAAGGTAGCTGCCTATGCCGATGATATCAAAATCTATATATCATACTATCCCTCCGAACAAGATGAAATAGAAGACCTAATAAGCAATTCTATTTCTCGTATGATTTCTTGGGCTAATAAGTGGCACATTAAGTTAAACTATTCCAAGAGTTGCGCCATCTCATTTGGAAAGCAATGCAATAGAGCAAAGATTAGCGAAAGGTTCAAATTAGAATCGAAATGCCTCATCAAAGACCTTGGTATCATCACAGACAGCAAAATGAAATTCTTCTCCCACATTGATCAAATAACTGTCAAAGCAACACGAACATTATATGCAATTTTCAGAAACGTTCATTCTTCTGATACTTCCATTCTTTTGAAACTTTATAAAACATATGTTGTACCACACCTCGAATATGGCAGCCAAATTTGGAACCCTTATCACAAAAAATATATTCATCGCATCGAAAACGTACAGAAGACCTTTACAAGACTGCTTTATTACCGCGCATTCCCGAATCCTAATTATCCTAAAGCCATGCCTGATTACAAGACAAGACTACAGAAATTGGGACTGAGAACTCTTTTCTACAGAAGAACTCTCGCAGACATTTTGATGGGCTTTAAGATTTTGCGAGGAGAGGTATGTTTGAGAGCATCTAGGTATTGGAGTTTTCGTCCTATACATGAGCGTAGAGCAAGTTTCAATCTTGCACCACCAAGGTTCAGGAATTGTAATAGGTCACTTCAGGAATCCTCTTTTTTCTGGAGAGTTACAAAGCTTCTCAATAAACTGCCTGTCTCCTTCCTCACGCTAAAGAACTCTTCGATGTTCAAAGCAAAATTGAAGAAAATTGATATCCTAAGTGTTCTAAACATAGATGATGTTATATAACGCATCCTTCTGTTTGAACTCTTTTCAGCCCTCCTCCAGCGACAACTTCAGTCCACAGTCTCAGAACCAAAGCACTACACATCCACAATCATCCAACGCGTACATCCATCTCAGATCACCATCTTTTCCTCTGCCATCGTTTTTTTTCTGCATATGGGAAGTTCTCCAGATCATGGTTTTTTAAGCTAATACCTTGATGCTTGTCTTGACCTCTCTAGTGTTCTTTTTTACTGTTTTATAGGTTCAGTTTCTACTTCTTGTTAGCAAATCTTGAGACAAGGAGGGAAGAGATACTGCGAGGAACCGACAGAGAAGGAACCTACGACTCTAATCCCACTTGAGCAATTTCCTATCAAAAAGATCTGCTCAGGTTTAATGGATATACGGGTGCTGCCTCAATATCCGCTCTGTTCGTGGGAGCAGTTTTGGGCGAAATGGATTGATGTCTCACTGATCCTGCTATGTTGAAGTTCACCTCTAAAAAGAACTACTACTTACATCATCGAAATCAGGGACACATCTCGAATTAGCTTTCGATTTACTTGCAAGACCTGGAGAGCTTCTCTATCACCCTTTTCTACTTGTGATCCATATACAAATGTACAGCGCACATACGTGCACATAAACAAAATAAAATAAAAACCCGGATTCGCCACCGCGGCGACGATTCCATGGTGAGCAGCGCGGTCGCGCTGCGTGCTTTTCGAGGACGCAGACGGGTCACCGCCGCTGACGCCCACTGTACATTAAATGCAAACAACTCAGCACTGTAACCAACCATTCTCAATCTCACTGCGGGTGAATCCATTTCGAAATAGTCGCGGATGTCCCCACTCGGAAGCGATCAGAAGATTTCGTCTGGTCTGGAATGAAAAGTCGCCTCCAAATCCTGTGAACCCGGTTCGATTGTGACGCTCACGTATTTCGAAGGAGTTTCTGTCGATCAGAAGGAAATCACCTGAAAATTATGTTCAATAAGGTGTGAGCCGTTGTAAACAGCTTAAAATGTGGTCATCATTACCAGAAACACCCTGCTAATGAACTAGCGAATAGTTAGTTACTAACGACATGCCCGCTGCAAACAAGGATTGACTCTCCACAATTAGTTCATAGCTCACCTGATTGATTGCAAATTTTAATGACTCAGATCAAGCATGCGCTATTTGCCCTGGTGAGGTAAGCACGTTGATACGTTTCGAATTTCCCCATAGTTAGCATAAGCATCAACATTTTTACCCTGGATAGTCTCACTGGTGCATCCAGGCATTGGTCTGCCCCTATTGTGCCTACCTTTTCCATGTCCGCATTTATCTCCCATGGTAGCAATGTGCACAGGAGCACCTTTCAGTGGTAGCACGTGAACGGCGTAAGGACAGGAGATGTCGTAGTGCCGCAGGATCTCCGCATCTATCGTCTGAAGTGAATCTCATGGGGTAAATGCAATGAAACCTTCTGATGGAAGTGTCAACAAAATTGCGTTCGTTATGTGCGCGATACCGTTGACGGTCTAGTCATCGAGACTCGACCTCCTCAGGAGCAGTATTGTCCAATTCCCTTGAATTATTAGAACTTACCTTGACAAGTTTCATGTCGCTTTTTCCAACTTCGACTATGTACACACGATCGCTATTCATGCATGGTACCACCATATGAGTCCGGGGGACCTGAAGACAGTGGTATCATCACATTGAGAGACTATTCCGAGGGTGACGAAGAAGTCTTCTTCAACAGATGTCCACGAGGTTGAGGTTTCCAAACAGTTAACGCGCTTACACATCATCTCCTCCTAGTGGAAGCGTTCAATGGTGATGTTTTAATAAAATCTAATGAAAAAAGAGTGATTGGTGGTAACTAAACCACCCTTTTTTTAAGCCGCAAATTTGACTCCAATCCTCCAAGGCATTTGAGTAGGGTAAATGGTGGGTCCGGGGGGGGGGGGGCACCAGATGTTTGATACCAGCCAGCCACCGGCTCTGCCTTCCAGACAAATTCTGTCACTAATGTTCAGGAGAAAGGGCCTAAATGGCTTTGAACGGAGATCGAACTATCGCTCGTCCCATATACGGACATCACTTATGAACTGTAAAAAAATTGGAAGACATGAGCACGAGTCGCGGTCGACGTCGGAGATCGTCAATTTTCCGGAGACTGCAGTCTCAATTCCATAGGATCTTATGATGCCGCTGGGATACCCACTGCGACGCACAACTCTTTCCGAGTGTCCGGCGTTTTTTCTAATGGACTGCAAGCGCTTAGAGATAAAATATCTAATGAGACAATCTCTCTTCATGGGACAGATGTGATTCTGTAGTAACGTTGTAGTTCCCTCTCCAGTTGTTTCTAAATGAGCGCAGCACTTGATATGTTAGGGATAACATAAAGAGTTAACGAATAAACGGACTTCCGTGACATTTCGTCCTTTGATTGGTGTAGTATTTAGAGCAACACTCACGAAAACCTTTGCATTGGGGATTGTGCCAATTCCCAAGTTTCAACAGGGTACATAGCTCAGAAGATGCGAGAATTCCATGAGAAGGGGATGATATTATTTTAGCGCTTGAAGCGCTACCCGTGCTCGTTGGTGGGACCCGCTAAGCGATTGTTATGATCTGCGTAAGCTGGCGCGACGGACACCAACAGGGTCATATTCATAGGCAGCTCATGGCCTTCTCAGTAATATCTCCAAAGGTGGGTTGCATTTTCTTGTGTTCTACTTACTGCTGTGACCCTTTGACATCCGATTACACGATAAAGGACATCTTTCAGAAATGGAATTTTCTGGGAGTGCTAATTCCAAGCAAAACATAGACCTCTCTGAAGCATATCCCTTTCTCATGCAGGATTCACCAGTTATTGTGTATATAGAACACCGAGGGAGAAACTTCGAGCTGTCGTTGACCAATTCTCAACTAACCTCAGTCATAGTCTCCAGGCTGCGAGCGGAGCGAGTCCAGTTGATCCGTCCTGGCTCATCACCGACGTCGGGAAAGCTAAGAATGGACACCACCTACAAAAAAGAACAAAACATCTGCAGAACATCCCTGACTACATCATTCCACAAGCTTGAAATTCTAGGAGTTGTGGCTTAGTGTGTACGAAAGGAATGTGCTAGCCGGACATGCTGAGACAAAGACGGTTTTCTGGGAAGGTAGCATTTTACACCAAAAGAATCGTCGAGCGGGAATACCAAAAGAATCGTTGGTCGACGCTGATCACAATGATATGCAATATTTCTCACATATTGTAAATGTCGAAAAACACCTTCTTAACCACTTTTTTGTAAAGAATTCGAGGTGGCCCTCATGACAGGTGCTTCCACGAAGCGCTAGGCATAAGCGACTGTTACCACCAACTGCACAGTTTTGTGGCAACTGTCAATTGGCACCCTAGAATTCCTTATAGAAGAAGCTCAAGAATGTTTTTTCCGCCACTTCTGGGAGATGCCATTACACCAATGTGATCAACGTCTCCTAAAGATTCTTCTCGAAGTTTCGGAAACATTTTTGAAGTGATACAGTGCCTATCCACATGGGGTCTTACCTTGCAGTAGTTTTCGCTGTTTTCATCTAAGTCGACGATGGCAAGCCGGTCCGGATGGAAACCAACGGAATGAGGGCAATTAAGCACCGCCAACTTCTCGCGATCCTGCTTGTTCTGAACGGGAATTTAATTAAGAGATATTCTGCTGTTTTTCGTGATTTTTCGTAGTTTCTTTTAACGATTAGATACATATTCTGCTCTCATAGGAGCGCACGGCATCGTGCGCCAGCGATTCGAGATTTTGTTATCGATGTCGGCGTATGGACAGCGGCTGGACTTTCTGTGAAAGCTCATTCACTCCATAAGACTCCGCGACCGGAAAAGCGGTTTCTGATCTCTTCTCTTCTCAAGCCCACTTTCCATCTCAGATTTGGTGCAAATAGAGTGAGAAAGAAGAGTATTCACTGTTTCTCAGCTACATAATCTAGGAAAATTCCCAAAGATTTATATTATAGCTTATGGACGTGCTGATCTTAGAGCCCGTACTGAGCCACTAGTCAGCTGAGATCATCTGAGACGAGTGGATTAGCGGAAACGTGGCACCACCAGAAAAATCTCGATCCTCAATGTTAAAAATATGGAATTTCAGTTGAGGGCTGGTAGTCGGAAGAGAGTGTAGGTAAAGAATAGCAGCCGCACAAGCAGGTGAAGCTCAGCCGGTCTGCCGTCAACAAAGGGATCCAGTGAAATGACTAGCTTTAGAGAGAATCCGTATATGAGCTTCTTGGTAGTTAGTCACAAATTTTCTTGAAAAGTGCAGATATACTAGATGGGAATGTCGAAACGAAGCGGAGCACAATGATACTATGGATGAGGGATGATGCCATACACTTCAACCAATACAATCATACAAATAAACAATTAATCTGAAACTTGAAATGGAAGAGGTAATTGATCTGAGTGGCACTTCTTCCCTCAAAAAGAGCCAGCAGAATAGCATTTTGTCGTGAATTTTGCCATGATTCTCGTGTCTACAGGAGAAAGGTTCAATAGAATGTCGAATCTGGTGACGAAAGCTCAACCTCCAAAACTCTTAGCCACAAAAAGTTAAAATGAATCGGTGCGGTAAACGCAGAATGCAGAAGATCGGCTGCGGTCTTTTGTAACAAATGTTCTCTACTCGCTTTTCGGACCATGTATCAGTAGCGATCGCGGAAGACCCAGTGGTTATTCCGGCTGCACAAGATAAGTACACTTCCCAAGAACGATCGTAGCCTATCCACACGCCGCGGGTCCTCTTGTTGCATATGACTACGAGCGCCAATGGGTCTCTTTACTGTATCCACCCACCCTCTCCCGTCTATGCTGAGAAATTTCGCGAACATTTGCCAGAGAAATCCATTCGACCAAAATGAGCGAGAAGCTCAGAACCTTCCCGGGAACGTTCATGAGTCCCCCAGCTGAATGAAAGATTAACAGCAAGTATCAGTCAAAAAACCACCTTCTCTACTCCCATGCTCCCTCAGAGGCTCAGGTGAAATAAGCGCAGCAGTTAGGTTAGATTCTACGGTGTGTTTTATAGTGTTCATAATCGGGTCATGCTCAGCAAGCGAACCAATCCGTAAGACAAGGGAGCAGAAACGTTTGGTCAGCGGAATCTTTTCCATCAATTTTCAGCCAAGTTACGTTGTACACATGTTCTACACCTATAGACAAGAGCTTTTTCCTGTTCTTCGACCAATTCCAGTCTCAGCGGTATAAGCTGTAGTATTCTCTTAGCGAAAGCCTTAGATGC
The DNA here is from genome assembly GCA_000688135.1 of Ancylostoma ceylanicum. Lineage (NCBI taxonomy): Eukaryota > Metazoa > Nematoda > Chromadorea > Rhabditida > Ancylostomatidae > Ancylostoma > Ancylostoma ceylanicum. Next base: position 1,524,796 of record JARK01001343.1, read on the forward strand.
TGATCGTCAACGTTCTGGGAAGCTACGATCACCCTGAGGAGACGGTAGCAGCAAGTGTGCAGATAGTATGCTTCTCTGATGAAATGAAGGATAAACAAGCTCTCAAAATGATTTTTAGCAGCTCATGTTCAATATAGGGCTACTTTAGAATGACGTTATCATAACATGTAGCAATAGAAATTCTCACACTGTCATAATTGTAGATGGTGTGCTCAGGCGCAAGGGGAGCATCGGGTTTATCCGTTTTGGCGTAATTTGGAGGAGCATTTAGTGTGAGCTGTCGTATCTCCTCTTCTTGACTCTGAGAAAATTCGAAAAAAGCAGATCCTTCTCGAAAAACATGTTACAAAGTAGGATAAGGGTGTTATCTCACCATACAAACTCCCATGGAGACGACAGCAGCGGAGGAGTGTGGATAATCTCTTCGGGAGAAGATTAGAAGCGTCGGCGGGGGTTAGCCTTCTGTTGTCCCATTAGGCAATGAGATGCGACCGAGAACGTCGGTCTGGACAAGCTTGTAGTGATTTTCATAGAAATCTTCTAACCTGAAGTCACTGTGTGAACTCGAATGTTGTCTACACATATTACGAAGTGTGCTACATTACACCTACCTTTGAAGTGATAACGCTGAAGAAAAGGGGAAGCTGGCTTCCAGAAGCGGCTTATTGAGAAGAAATTATTTTTCGAGAGTAGGCTCGTTCTCCCACTAAGTTATTCTCTTTGTATTTCGGAAAAAAGATTCGATCTGGGAGCGAGGAGTCATGTGATCATAATAAACGGCTTCCAGACTGTCGACAGCTAGCAGAAGTAGAAATAAGATCATGCGGTTTTTTTTACTCAATAGTTGTTTCAACCCAACTCAGTCGCAGTATATATACCCTCCAAAATTTGGTTTCTCCCCAGCACCTTCCGATATCTCAAACACCTTTTTTTGGACATTTCCATCCCTTCAAGGTAAGAGGTACATCTGAAACAAACAGTGCTACCCAAAATTATATAACCTTTTCATCTTTCCTCCATAACTTCTGTTACCGTAAAGCTTAGAAGTTCAAATTTTTATTATATAACAGTTGAAGAAACTCAAACGTGATCGGAAACTGTGGAAAATTAGCCATTCCATCCGTTGTTTTTTTTTAAGAAAAAAAATTTCTCATTGAGGGTCGATCTCTTTGGTTTGGTGTTGCCTACGAAAAGCCACGTTACGGCTCTTGTAGATGGAATCTGACCACAAAATAATTGTTTCGTAGTAAAGAGGACTAATATTTAGTAGAATATCTGCGTTTCCAGCTTAATTTGTGTGATTTGCTAGGCTTACGTAAGGTCAATTTGGCAGTAACCCTCTATAAGTGTTATCGCTCTGGCAATACGGCATCGACATCGACGGTAGCTGTACTGGAACTAATAGAGCCACCTCAAGCGCAGTGCAAGGCGCCATCAATTAAAAGGCACACGCCGCGCTCGCGACACCGGAAAGCACAGTTTCCACGGTCAATAACGGTTAGAAGTTCTATTGAGTACCCATATATACCGGGGAGGTGGGTCCCTGGTATGACCGGTAAACGGGAAATAAGTTGGCACTGAATAAATAGTAGTTCGGCGCTTCACGCTGAACTTCACAAGACTAGAGGATGTTAAGAAAAACTATTTTTATTCTTCCTCTCAAATCACACAAAGTGGGCGAGGTGAGGAAATGAGGTGAGAGAGAGAGAAAGGCGGAGAGATAGAGAGAGTTCTCTGAACAGTCCAGAGAACTTCAGTAGAGACTAGAACCTCTAACACCTGGGATCCGTCCTTAAGTACTCTTTACATTCCCGCCAACTACATTCGAATTTGGGCGCATGGCGCCATTCCAGAGATCACAATCCTGATGCCCCGCCCACGACCTACCCTACGGCACAACCCGCCCTCCTAAATAAGCGACGTCCTCGTCGCTTGAACTGAGAGCAAAAAAAAAATTACATCACGAGAGAAAAATGAGAGAAATATAGAAACAATCAACCAGAACAAAAAAATGTGAACAAGCGAAATTACAAAAAAAAAAACACTCAACACCTAACTCTAATTCACGAGATACGGGTGATAACCATCCCACCTATTCCAGTAAGGTCTATACCCAGGGGCCATCCTACGCCCCCTACCCCTGACGAAACATCTTCCACGGCCACGTTGCACATCCATTCTGATGGGTCCGATGCGTCCCTGCTGGTTGTCGTCTGTCGATGGACTATTCCTACAGATGCGTTCGTTTTCCTGGGCCTTCTTCTTCTGTTTGTATGCCTTTTCTCGAGTGACTGGGTGATCCAGAAGCTGATATAAGCCACCTTTTCCCATCTTTACGTGTGGCGCGACGTAAGTTTGGAGTATTTTCATGAAGGATTTCACCGACTGCGCGGGGTAAACCGAGTTCTCCGTACTCCGTGTGTCTTCTCCAAGGCACGCAAACGGTTCGTTTAATGAGGGTACCGCACCGAACATGGTGACGACGTTCCTGCGCATGGCTGTTGCTGATTCTCGAACAATATCCAACATGTCTGACGTGTTTTTCCTGTGGGCGTTCCATGCAGCCTCTCCACGAGGGCTACTAACGGCCAGCAGTTTCATACCCAGTCTCACTTGCGAAGTTAAGGCCATGGCCATTCCGTTGCGTCGTACGGTTTCTGTGACGTCGGTGTCAAAAATATACACGTGTTGATTCCTTCGACTCTTCCCACCGCGGCTACTACGTCTTTAAGGCCACTGTAGATGATAATGTCAACTCCTTCTTCCAACTTGAGAATTCCCTCATACCCTCTGAAACCGCCAGGTGCCAAGATGACGGTCTTTCGAACCGGTCCACAAATGTTGACGTCATCCCACGAATTGCTCTGAGCGAACTGGACTCCTGCATTTGCGAGGTCATTCAACTGCGATATCTCTATGTCCACGTCCTTGCCCGCCATTGCGATTCTACTGCCATCGTGCACCAGTAACGCTTTGAGGACATGCTCGCAATTCCTTTTGTAGAACGTATACGCCTTTTCCGCTCCAGCAATGGTAACGAAGTTATTATTGGGCGATCGCATCAAGAACCTCTTCTTGTCGACGTCTACCTCATTCTCGTAGATCGATATCATTCTAGCCAGAGAGAAGATCGACTGAACACGAAGTGAGCGAATAACTACATCAGTTTCATCGGGAGCTACATCAGCGAAGGTCATATCACGAATCGTACAGTGGTATTCTTCTGGATCATCGGTACCAAGACGTCTCCCAGATCCGGGGCAAGTAAAGAACAGGCCGAGCGCACTATTGTCTGACGCTGCCGGATCTCGCGACGTTGTGGCCCTGCAACACGCGGATGTTAGTGGTGTTTTGAGTTTATTCGCCTTTCTTCCTCTCTTCACACGCTTCGTTTTCGTTTCAATTGGAGTGTCGTCGAGTTCGTGGGGTACTTTCATCACCATATCATGTTGGATTCGTATCGGGTCCTCATTTTTCGCAATGTTACTCAATAGCGCGGAGTTTTCACTAACTTCTATCACTCTGAAAGGACCACTCCAGCAGTCAACCAATTTAGGGTGTTTCGACTTATTTTTCTCTCCTGGCAGCCTTACATACACCCTATCTCCAACTCTCGGCAATTTTGAAGGCTCTACCTTGTTACGAGCGTCATACCTCTGCTTCATACTGTTCCGGTACTCTTCACTCATTCCCCGCGAACAATCACGGAGGTGTTGGATGCTCGTCAAGAGTTCATATTTGTAATCGTCGAAGTCTACATGATTCCACGAGAGGCTTTCACTCGGAATCTCGTTGGAAGGTTGGTTAGGGTCAAATGCGTGGAGCATATAAAACGGACTATCACCTATAGCTTCGTGTGGTGCTGAATTGTACGCAAAAACCACCATAGGTAATAGAATATCCCACTGTGCTGGAATTACCGTCTTTTTCTTGAGCATGCGTGTTATCGTACCTATAGCTCGCTCCGTGATACCATTCTCTCTTGGGTTGTTCCCCTTTGTCATGGATTGCCGAATACCCGTTATTTCACAAACTTCTGACATTACACTATTGACGAATTCGGGTCCTTGGTCAGAATGTATCATTTTGGGCCAACGGCAGCCATCACAAATCCATCTCTCAAAAAACGTTTTGGCAATAGTTTTGGCGGTTTTGTCGGGTATTGGGTATGCTCCTAAAAACTTTGTGAAGTGGTCTATAACTACAAGAGCATACCTATTGCCATTTTCCGACAAGCCCAATTCCACTAAGCCCATTCCCACCAACTCAAACGGTTGCGAAGTCGTAATTGGTTTTAGTGGGGGAACATTTTTCTCATGAGTACGTGTAAGAAAACATTCTCTACACGACTTTGACCACTTCAATATATCTTTTTCTATTCCATCCCAGTAAACGGCTTTTTTCAGCTTGCGAGAAAAGAAGGTCTGTGGAGCGTTTCTTTCACGCCAAGGTTCTTTCACTGTTGAGAGGATTAATTACGTTTATCACACAGATGTCCACTCCGAACGTTTATTATTTACGCAAGGCAATACTACAATAAATTATAACATAGGAAATCTAGGGTCGTGATGGTAAATTTGTAAAGGGATAGCGAACGGACCCGGCCGTATGGCAGGTCCCTCAAAATATGGGATTGGCCCCAAGGGCTGCTCCGCGGGAGGCGGCGGCGTGGCCAGCCGCTCCGACACTGGCGAGGCAGGATCCAGACCGGAGGCCTCAGAAGAACAAGAAGAGGGCGAGGAAGGTGAGCCCTCTCGCTTGGGCCAAGGAGTCGGAGAACGGTGTCGCCGAATTCTTAGCGGCTTATATACAACCCCTGAACGGGATGAGCCCAGTTTTTAAGCCGTTCCTTTATCCGGCTTCACCGTCCACGTATTCGATGGGGATGATTTATTTCGCCACACGCCACCGGGTGGTTGATGTTCCGTTCCGGGACTTCTTTCCGAGTTTGAATCTTTATACACAAAATTCAGGAACGTGTGTTTCATGTCGTGGCAGTGGCATTCACAGCGTCGGCTTCTTTCTTCTTTGGAGTCGTCTCGTCTCCGTCATACTGTCATTAGTCCCTTCTCCATTATTTGGTTCTTGTCCATTGCCATGCGGTATGGTTCGCGGCTTCGCTCTGGCCATTGTCGTGCTTGTTTGGATTCGGCTTCGTCGTCGTATTCTCTTTTGATTGCACGCTTCATCTGGAATATTGTAAGGTTTTGCCCCCACTACAGTCCGAAGAAGACTGTGCGAGTTCGAGAGAGCATCAGTGGGGACCTTAACCGGGAAAAACTCCGATGGTCATCTTTACATCGCTAATGGAGTTTGGCTATCTTGATTTTTCCCTTAGTAAAAGCGGTCACGCCTAGTTAGCAATCAGGTAACAACGTTAGCCACCATCATTATTCATTAGCCACCGGTTCCAGTCACCGATGATGTACCGCTGCGTCCACTCGGTCACAGGTTAACTTTTATCATTCACACACACGCATATATGCACACATGAAATAAGATACAGCGAGAAATGGGAGTAAGAGGAGAAAGAGCCTACGGGGCCAGATACAATGCAGGAATAAGGGCTCGGAGACCCGTGGGTCCCGAGGGGCACTACGAGGTTAGCCGAACCACAACACTACTCATAACCAAACCCGGACCCCTTTTAAACATCCGGAGGGCTACTGGAACGGCTTCTTGGATTTATACTGGTCACGCCGTCCCAGTATTTTTCCCCTCCGGTTCCGCTACTTAAAGAGGTCCGGATACACATGATCAGCGCCGTACCGCTGAATTATGACTTGTTTGGCCCTCTCCTGTGCCCGTGCCAATAAATCATCATACATTTTCTTATCTTCACTCGACACGTACAACATTTCACTTCTATATATATGGGTATCGGCCAAGACGCGGGCTTAGCGGTGCGTGCGCGTTGCGGCTAAATGGTGACAGTTGAACCCTGCCGCCACTCAGCAGAATTCCGGATTTCTGTTCAAGTGAATTTTTTTCCAGTACAAATTGCGATAATTTGATAGTTTTGCGCTCCAGATTGCCATAGTGGAGCGTTGGATAGATTCCATTAGGCTGCTGTTTCGAAAATTGCGGGTGAGTTGAACATTCAACCGCAGCCGCGCACGTGCGGTAAAGTCAGCGTGCACACATGCGTATGAACTGTCAATCAAAAAGAAGTTAGTTAATAGTCAGATTTTATGCCAGAAGAAGAGCTAACACTGCAATGAATCAAAAATGATAGCGGTCTTTGGTTTGGATGTTTGTACTTTTCTTTTTGCAAAATCATTTGTTAAATCATTTTGAATTTGTCCATTCCGGTCGAAACCAATATAAGATGACTAGCCACGAGTATACCTCATTCAGCTTCACTGATCCCATAGAATGGGTCTCCGTACGTTCTGGCTCTTACTCCAGCAAGTTTTCAAACACATCTTACAGATAAAGTGCCAGCCTCGTGCAAAATCACCAAATCATCTGAGTTCCAGGAAGGACATAATGATAGCACGCAGAACATCCACATGGACGTTACTCCAGCTCGGTCTTCCTTTGGCATTGGGAATCCTCATAAAAGTTGGTAGTTCTTGGGTAAGTGATAAATATGAAGTTGGCTTTCGTACGTTACGAGACCCTTACTTGATCGTTAAACCAATAACTCATCGCTCCAGGATGACCAAGGATTCTACAGTGAAGAGGTAGAACGAGTAGAGAGTTCAAAACCAATTGAAGAGTGCGAGTTGTTGCACATAGATTACATGTGAGCCGTTTTCCCCAATATGTTACACTTTGTTTATGAGCTGTATTTTGGGTTTTGAGTGACAGTAAAGTATAAGGGCTGTGGCATACTCCACAGCGACACCGTCGCTGTGAAGAAAATGAATGAAAATGATGGTAGCAAAGTGTTACAAGTTCTCATGTCTTATCGCGCTCTTTGCGTTGGATAGCTTGTCGGTGTGGGATCAGTTGCACGAGAACTTCCTGCGGTGAACGGTCGCAGCGACAGCGTGAAGCATACCATATCTCTAAAGGAGTGTTTATACTTCGCCGCAACGCGAACGTCGCGTCCAAGCAAACTGTTCAAATGCGATGGGTCCTGAGTGGATGCATGCACAAACAGTGGTCGCAATGTGGTAGTTGGCGTTTAGCGTCCCTGCTTATACTTTTTTCTTGAAAAACGACGCGATGGGCCCGATTTGCGTCGCTCTTGCTAGCAGACGCGACGCGATTATTTCGCCGATATCGGAGGCTGGAGTAGGCCGTTGTTTCTTTGATTTTCTTGCTGCTTTGGCCTAAAACTCATGGGACTAGACGGCTTACCACAGAAACGCATAAACGTTGACGCTTATGCCAAATCGAGCTATGTGTGTAATTCTGCGTGTACGGAAATTTACGAACTTTGGCATGACGCAGCCGCACGACGGCTTCGCTACCTGTCGCGTCGCGCGTGTTGTCGCCAAACCCTCAAAAAAAGTATAAACACTCCTTAATGCCCATGGCATACTCGACAGCGACACCGTCGCTGTGAAGAAAATGAATGAAAATGATGAGATCACATGGTTTGCGTTGGATTGCGTGTTAGCCTAGTAAATGGTTTTTTACAGTTTTGACGCGTTGTGCCGCGTCCTATGCTCAGGCATAGGGCGCGGCAACGCAGTGCGAGCTGGCGCGAGCTCGCTGCGTGAAATGCTACAAGAGGGTCCTTGTACCCTTTTTCCCGCGGAGCGTCATTTTGCGATCTCGCACTGCGGGATGCGGCAAGGATTGCTCGAGAGCATTCTTTGCCGCTGCGGCAATGCGGCAAACCAGTTGTTCTTCGCAGTTGCATGCATTTTGAACGTTTTTCTTGTTTGATGTTTGTTTTTTCTAAGTGATTTCTCTCATGAAACTNTGCTACCTGAAGAGGTCCGGATACGCATGATCAGCGCCATACCGCTGAATTATGAGTTGATTGGCCTTACCTTCTGCTTGCGCCAATACTTCATCATATATTTTCTTATCTTCACTCGACATCCGCCCCCTACGGTTTTGTTCCGTCCCGGGACATCCGGGTTCGTCTTCATCGGTTACTTCTTCGTAAACATACTTAGGTTTTCTACGCGCGGGTATCCAAGCACAATAATATATGTTTGGCTTTTTGATCAGCTTTGTTTTCGTCCTTTTGTCTCTTCTTTGGAACGGCGTCTTCAGGCTGAGGTCGCTGTTGAGCCACGGGTACGGGTGTGCGGGACGCGTGGGCGAGTGTCTTCGTCGTATGCTGTAGAAGCTCGGTTCGTCGTCTGATATTCCGTCGGCGGGCGAGTTTGAATCGGCTGATGAGTTCAGGGCGGTGCGGAGGCGCGAGCTGAATGGGTTCGGCTGTCGGCGTGGTTTTTGTTCAGTTGCGAATCCTTGCTTGTCGCACATTTCTATAATATGGAATTTGAGAACAGAGCAAAGGTACAAAAAAGAGAGAAAAGTTGGGGGAATAGAGTTTTTTTTTTGAATTTTGACTTAATGCGAAAGTTTCAAAAGAGAGTGAGGGGGGAGCAAGGAGGAGGTGAATGGTAGTCAACTAAGGTGCTGAGTGAGTGAGGATGCCTTGTCTAAGACAGTTGGGCTTTTATACTAGATGGTGTCTTATGTGGATCATTGTAGTAATACTATTTTTGTTGCCTGTTTTTGGCTTGTCGTTCCAGCTAAAGTATTTCTTATTACTATGGTCAGTGCTTTTCTTCTTCTTTTTCGTTGGTCACGCTTTCGTAATGTGATTGATGCGAAGAGACGTCGTGTCCGTCCGGTCCAACGAATGCGTTTGCGTGGAATCTGATGATGTCGAGTAGTCGGTTCTTTTGATCGTTGCTCAGCGCTGCTCGCGATAGATCGATGTCGTTAGCAATATCATAGTCGACTAGACGTGCAGGGAAGAATGGTAGATGGCTTTCCCAGTCGGCTTCTGGCGGCACATAGGCGTTGTGCAAGATGGTCGTTGTTTCAGGGAATTCGGTAGTGTAGTCGAGTGCGCAGGGAATAGGTGGAGGAATAGGCGGACATTCATGGTGGAGTTTGGTGGAATAGACAGAGTCGTGTGGGTGAGAAATAGGTGGAATAACAGGCAGATGTTCGTCGTAGAAGTTAGTAGAATAAACAGAGTCGTGAAGTCGGGAAATAGTTGGAGTAATAGGTGGACGTTCGTGGTAGGTGTCAGTGGAATAGACAGAGTAGTGCAGAGTAGGTTGGAATGGTAGATGTGGAATATCCAGAGCATGGATTTGGATCTCTGAAGCACATGCAGGGTAGGCGATGGCTATCTTAAGTCTTCTAGGGAGATGCACTTCCTTGTTCGAGGGTGTTGTATGTTGATGAAGCAGCTTCCATCCCTTGATGGGGAGACTAAGGATCTCCCTACTACGAAGATGTCGTCCATTGGTCTAAGATTGTCATCGATAAGGAAGGCTTTGCACATCGGTTGCAGGATTCCGTCGATTTTGGCTGGTACTATGTTGTTGGTGCGTCTTGCTATGATGGTGTCCTCTTTGATTCATACGTCGTAGGTCTTCGTTGGTACCGAGGCGATATGATGAATTTGGACGAAATCCAATATGTCGGATCCGATTGTTAGTGTTTGGTTATGCAGGTCCATTGATAGTGCAAGTCCGGTTTCATTAAGGGCGCGGATGAAGTCCGAGCCAAGCAGTAGTGGTGCTGGGCATTCGTGATCTGCTGCGATATGAAACTGATGCAGGATGGTGTGGGTTCCTATCTGTATCGGCAATCGGGTCGAGCCTGGTAGCTGTATTTTTGTGCCGTTTGCCGTTGTTGCAGTTAGCTTCTGAGTGGTGACTGGAATGTGATTCCCTAGCGCGGCTAGTGTGGACATCCTCATATACGATATTGTTGCTCCACTATCCAGAAGTGCTGTTACGATGTTGTCTCAAATGGTGACCTTGAGGTACGGTAGTCGTGATGTCCTCGTGTGGAGAGAATAAATGCGTGGCACAAAAAGTTGTTCCTCTCTGTCTTGCTGTATGTCCGTCAGCAGCATGTTGACGGATCGGTGTGGTTTGTTCCTTTTTCGTTTCGGTGCAAAGTTCTGCGCGATGGTGTACATTGCTGACGCTGCAGTGGATGAGGCGCGTCTGACGAAGTAGAGTTTCACGTATATTACGCAAACTCCAATGCAGAGCAGCAGAATGCAGGCTGGTATGACTATCCACAGGAAAAGGGAGATAAATGACCATTTCATTTCGTTCACTCCATCTGGTAGTTTCTGCGTGGTTGAGTCGTAGAGTGATCGTAATGAGTGTCCGACTGCGGAGGTGGTGTTGCGGATCTGTGACATTGTTTTTTCCACTATTCCACGTTTTTGTAGGCGCATTGCCGATTCCGCTTGTTCTTGTTGAATTGCTTCAATGCGCAAATTGGTTGCTGGAGCGAAGTAGTCGAGTGTTTTGTAGACTAGAGGCGGTACGTCGAAGATGAATGGTCGGGCTTGCTCGTTCAAGATAGTGTTCGGTGGTAACAACTTCTGCGTCATTGTTGGTCGTATGATGGATGGGTGTGGACATGGCACAGTGATTGATGTCAGAGTTAGGTCTTGTGTGCCTGGTATGGCGGACCAGAGAGTGGTGTCAACGACGACTGGTATAAGCGCATAGCAGGTTCCATTGATGGTATGATTTGTATACACCTGAGTTGGAGTGACTTGACGACATTTCGTTATGAGTAGTTCTTCGGCGTTGCGAACGGCTGCGACGTCTGTCTTTCCTAATAAGACTCTAGCGGCCCATGTTGGGTCGGCTGCACTGAGTGCGTATAAGCGTTGTAAGCTTAAGAAGTGTCGTACGCAGATGTTGTTGAAGTGACGTCGTGCCGGATAGTTGTAGTGATAAATGGTCTCAGTGAGGGGTGGTGACGTAGCTGTAGGATGTGTTGACGGGAAGTTTGGAGTGGTCACTGTTGTCGTTGCGATTATCCGTCTTCGTCTGCTAGTTGCAGAGGTTACAGTAGACGTTTCCGGGGCTTCAGCGTGACGTGGCTGCGGCCATACCATAGGATGGTATGGTTGGATGTATATCCCTGTTGTTGGAATTGCAGGTGGTTCTCTTATTGGTGTGACTCCGGTTGTGGTCTGAATGATAAGTAGTGGGGTGGGAAGGATGGGTGACATCATTCCTCGTCTTCTCATTGCTGCATCGGTTGGAAGGATGTAGCTCCTTGTAAATGTTTGTTGTTCGGTGGTCGTTCTTGGTGACGTCATCCATGGGGGCAAAGGAGGTGTCGTCTTATAATAATACTCCTCTGATGGCGCTGCTCTGATGGATGGTCAAGATGCTTTTGATGGGCTCAGTTCATCGTTGGTTGCTTGGGTCTAGTCATCGTCATCAGAACTGTGGTTGGTGAAGTTTGTCGGGTCCGAGATGTTGTCATCGAAGAAAAAGTCGTCATTGTACTTGTGGTCACGGTTGTTGTTTGCGGGGTAGTCGTTATTGTGGACGGTACCGTTGTAGGTGTCGTTTGGACTCTGCTCGATGTTGTCGATCTTGTCGTCGTTGGGGTTTGCGTGGTCGTCATTGTGGTGGTTCGAAGGCGCTGTCTTGATGACGGTCTTCGCGACGTCGTCATAGATGTGGACGTTGTTCTCTTCTCGAAATATGGCACTTGCAGATCCCATCTTGGTTTGAGTGAGTCCGGCCGATTGAATGACACGTTTCCGAACTCAGCATTGAGGTATTCATCGAATACTGGCGTGATCGCTAGTTCGAGGTCTCGTCGGATATTTCTCTCCGCATAGTCCAGTGGTCGTAGTTCTTCGAGTCTTTTGAAATGATATATTAGGTGTTAACACCAGTCCTTGCGCTTTTTTTCAGTTGCGATTTTCTCCGCCCCATTGCCAATTTTCCCTGACATGTTCTATACCTGTTGAAAGCTCTTTTCTTTCTCTACAATAATATCATCATGCTTTTTCACAGAACTATTGAATCACTTGATTTTTAGGCTTAAGAAGAATAACCCCAATTCGAGGGGGGATACACCATTTCCTTCTTATATTCAATAGGAACCAGAAAGCGCTCGATACTGTTCTAACGTGGAAGCACTGCAAAATATAAACGCGGAATAACATTACCAGTGGAAGTGTTGTAGCACTAGTTTGGCGATACTGGCAAGAGTGGGGTCAGCCGTCATCATAGGGTAAGATGGCTAGACCCGTGCAAATGGAGAATTACCCCAGTCATTGGATAGCTTTGAGAGGTATGACGTCCACCTAGACCATGCGACTCACATGGAGCACTTCCCAGGTCCTCTCGACGAAAATCTGTTTGGTCGAAGTGACTGGTGTCAGTAAGACCAAATATGTCTTCCTTGAGCCTCGAAAATCGCTAATGGCCAACCATTTCAAACAAAATGTCTCTTTCATATACAGCACATGTCGTTTGGCCAGTTTTGATGGGCTTTCGAGCTTTAGGTGAATGCCAGAATAGGGAGCTGTCGGTTGCGTTGTTTTTCATTGACTCATTCCTCCACTTTGCAGGCTCGAAACTCAAGCAAACTGTCAGTATACCGAAAAATGCTCGCAAAATTCTTGTAGAGGAAGATTAGCGCTTTCAAATCGTATATGACTTGTTGCTGAAAGGTAGCAAATAGGTGGAGAAAAGTGCATCCGAAAAAAAGCGCAAGGACTTATGTTAACACCTAATAGTTGCTTCGTGCGATACTCTGCGTAGCGAATAGTTCGAAGAACAACGAGGCGTGGGTCATCAATCTTATACCATCGTGCTCTTCTGACGAAATCGTTATTGGTCACGTTCCATCGTTCTATGTCCAGTAAGATCCTTCTCTTCGCGATTGAACGGGTGCGAAAATTTGGGAGTTGGTCCATGCTTTCAATCCCGAATAAGCGTTTTATGATCGGTACTGGTTCTGGTGGTACGAGGTCGAAGCGAGACGTGCGTCCGTACTTGTCGATTAGGTATCGGGTCGCACGCTTGACTCTTCTGCGATTTGATAGCCGTAGGATGTAGTCTTGGATCATCAAATCCGGTGGAATACGTGGGAAGCTGATGATATGGTTAGAGGTCGTCAAATAGTTGTTGCCGAGAGAGCAATGTTCCGTCAGTTGTGCGTGCAGGAGATAATCATCCGACAGTTGGAACACGAGGTCGGGATGTGGTAGCACGATGTGTCTCAGAGTCACGAATGCTTCATATGCTCCGACATGTGCATATCTGCAAAAAGGCTTCGTTCGTATAGGCTCCCAAATAATTGTGTGTTCTTGTGGAAGACAGAGTCCCTGTTCTAAAGTGCAGTTTTCCAGATTCCCCAATGAACTGATGATGGTTTGGCCGTCAAAGTAAGCTATTTGTCCCTTTTCTAATGAGTAAATGCTGCGAAGATACTTCCTGGAACCCCATAATGGAACGGATACATCTTCTTCTTCGATCTCTTTTGTCATCTGCAGTCCTGGCGACACTGTTGCTAGTTCATGGTCGTGCACTCTTCCAGTGTTGCGTGCAGTCCGGCATAGCTCTTGTGGGATTGATACACGGCGTCGCTGAAGAATCGTTCTTGTTGTGCGTATGTAGAAAAAATTGCTCACGGGGATCTCCGAGATGTCTGTAGCATTTCATGATAGCGAGGCGTGAGAGCTGCTCGTTTTTCCAGTCCGCCGTTTTCTTCCTCGGTCGCTGTGGCTGGGTGGAGCGGATATGAAGGTTGAGGAATAGCAGAAATTGAAAAGCTTCCATTCTGAAACATTTTGTTTTTTTTTTCTCATTGGCCATCTTGTTATTCAGAGAGGAAGCGCGTTTCGTTTCCAAAAGGTGCTCAATCAAAAAATAGCGGTGCAATTAGAGTGGTGAGATGCGAGCACCCACCTGGCCAGGGTTTATACTCGCTTAAGCATTTTCCTGAGGTAGCTGACTAGGAGGTTTTTCCCTCCTGGTCACATCGGTCCTCCCCTCATTATTATTTTTTCTAGGCGCAGAGAAAGAAATAATACGGTTTTCTCACCAGAGCGAGTGAGGGAGGGCGACCGCGCGCTTGGACAATTTGCTTTTCAAAAATGTGGCCATTTTTTTCCAGAATGGATTTGAGCGGGAGCGGGGTCTAATAGGAGGAAGGAAGTGGTGGACGAGCTGATGACTATCGCTAGGATAGACGCTTATTTGTACGGTTGTGGAGGGCCTGTTTAGCAACATTTTTGTGTCTTTTGTCAAATATTTTTCTTCATAAAATGTAAAGGTTCCGTTCGCCGGAACCTCCATGTGATGTTTTTCCCCATTACAGTCCGAAGAAGACTGTGCGAGTTCGAGAGAGCATCAGTGGGGACCTTAACCAGGAAAAACTCCAATGGTCATCTTTACATCGCTAATGGAGTTTGGCTATCTTGATTTTTCCCTTAGTAAAAGCGGTCACGCCTAGTTAGCAATCAGGTAACAACGTTAGCCACCATCATTATTCATTAGCCACCGGTTCCAGTCACCGATGATGTACCGCTGCGTCCACTCGGTCACAGGTTAACTTTTATCATTCACACACACGCATATATGCACACATGAAATAAGATACAGCGAGAAATGGGAGTAAGAGGAGAAAGAGCCTACGGGGCCAGATACAATGCAGGAATAAGGGCTCGGAGACCCGTGGGTCCCGAGGGGCACTACGAGATTAGCCGAACCACAACACTACTCATAACCAAACCCGGACCCCTTTTAAACATCCGGAGGGCTACTGGAACGACTTCTTGGATTTATACTGGTCACACCGTCCCAGTATTTTTCCCCTCCGGTTCCGCTACTTGAAGAGGTCCGGATACACATGATCAGCGCCATACCGCTGAATTATGAGTTGTTTGGCCTTCTCTTGTGCTTGTGCCAACACTTCATCATATATTTTCTTATCTTCACTCGACAATATTATTATTGAAATCATGCAATAAGTATTCCACTGCTACCAACCAGAGCAAAGACAGAACGGACCGCTAAGAGAGCTCATTTAACACGTCGGTTTTTCTAGGATGGGACTACGAACGTTTTATTATGTACATGATTCGAAGTTACAAAGGATTTCAAAGCTACAAAGACTTACAGTATGGGATATCTTGTGGTGGTAGATTTGTACCGGGATCGCAAACGGACGCGGCCGTACGGCTGGACCCTCAAAATATGGAATTCGCCTCGAGGGCGACCCCGCAG
Organism: Ancylostoma ceylanicum; assembly: GCA_000688135.1. Lineage (NCBI taxonomy): Eukaryota > Metazoa > Nematoda > Chromadorea > Rhabditida > Ancylostomatidae > Ancylostoma > Ancylostoma ceylanicum. The sequence goes on from JARK01001343.1 coordinate 1,539,957, forward strand.
CCGTCGTCGGAGGCGGCGGCGTTGCCACCTGCTTGGGTGCCACACGGGCGAGACGGAGTCCGAACAGGAGGCCCCACAAGAAGAAGAGGAGAGCGAGGAAGGTGAACCCTCTCGCTTAGGCGAATGAGTCGGAGAACGGTGTCGCCGAGTTCTTAGCAGCTTATATACAATCCCTGAACGGGATGAGACCAGTTTTTGAGCCATTCCTATGTCCGGCTTCACCCTCCACGTACTTGATTGGGATGATTTATTTCCCCACAATATTACAACAATGTTTACAAAAAATGATATTACAATGGTACAACAATGGTACATATTTCGGGATGGAAAAGTGTTTTTTTTCTCTCTCTGTTTTTTCCTTCTTTCCCTTCTTCTCCTTCTTCTAGTGGTTGATGTCTTCCTTCTCCTGGTACACCTTCGTGCGGTTGATATGAATAGTGCGTTCACGGCGTCCATCATTGATGGTGATGTTGAAATAGTTAATGTCGAGAATTTCGAAGGGTCCTTCACATCGTGCTGTTATCTTGCTGGTGCCATCTTTCCTCATCCAAACTTACTGTCCGATCTGATAGTTCGCCTTGTTAACACGTTTGCGAAGGTCGGGCGTCCATCATTGATGGTGATGTTGAAATAGTTAATGTCGAGAATTTCGAAGGGTCTTTCAAATCGTGCCGTTATCTTGCTGGTGCCATCTTTCCTTATCCAAACATACTGTCCGATCTGATAGTTCGCCTTGTTAACACGTTTGCGAAGGTCGTATGGGTGTTTTTGTTGATTTTGTGTCGCGATGAGGTTCTCGTAGGTGTTGCTGTAGATGGTTTTCAGCACTCTCGTAAGGTGCCTTACGTAGTCGTCCGCATCCGTGAACTTCTTTGTTGGCAGACGTAGTGCCAGTTGGAAGATGTTCGATGGTTCCGATCTATGGACAAGAAAATGCGGGGAATGTTTTGTTGACGTATTTTCGGCGCTGTTGTAGAGAGTGAAATATGAGTGGAAGAACGTTGTCCCACTGGTCATGATGATCCGTACTGATTGCAATTTGTTCTTGCAAGGTACGGTTTGAACGCTCTGCTTGTCCATTACTTTCATGATGGTAGGGAGTGTTTATGCGATGGGTGATGTGGAGATTGCGCAGCAGAGATCGGGAAGTATCGCTCATGTAGTTCGCTCCTTGATTTGTAGTGTAGTTTTCGGTAGTCCGAACCTTGCAACGAAGCGGTTGATGAATGTTTGCGACATACACGTTTGCATTCTGGTCGGGTAGAGGTTCTGCTACGATGAATATCGAGAATGAGTCGATGAAGACTATGGTGTACTTGTTTCCGTCAGGGATTAATGGTAATAGTCCTATAACGTCTGAATGAATTCGCTGCCATGGTTTCGTTGTTATCTCGAAACGGCGGAGGGGTTTTCTGAGCTTGTACATACTTGGATCTTTTTGGCTCTGGCATTGTCGATATGAGATGGCGAATTGCATGATGTCTTTCGTCATGTTGTTCCATATTGCGATCTTCGCGACTGCAGCACGTGTTTTGGTGACTGCAAGGTGCACGGTTTCCATTTGTGATTGATGAGCTGTTGAGGTGATGTCGTTTTGTACCGATGAGTCTTCCGGGATTACTAATTGTGGGTCTTGATGTAGGCGCTGTGGTAGCCTGTAAAGTAGATCGTTTATCAGAATATAGTCAAGGAGTTCAGGTAGGTCCTCTCCTTGTTTCAGGGCGTCTTTGTATTGCGTTATCCAGGCACCTTCATTTTGTTCCGTGCGTACCTTCTCCAAGTTGAGAGTGTCCGGGTGGAGTGAGTTGATGGCGTTTGCGGCTGCTGGAAGATGTCGCGATAGTGTGTCGCAGACGACATTCCTTTTCCAAGGTCCAAAAACGACCCCGATGTCGAGTTCTTCGAAGACGATCCGATATTTTGCTAATCTTCCCGTTAGATTCTTCCGCTGTGATAAGGCCTTGAGTGGTGCATGGTGATGACTGTGCACTTGGCTCCGTCTATATAAGGTCGGAACTTTTGGACTGCGAAGACAAGTCCTAACGCCTCTAGCTCCGTGGCTGGGTACCGAGCTTCATGCTTGTTTGAGGTGCGACTCACGTAAACGATGATTCTTACTGTATCGTTCTGTTCTTGCTTGAGAACTCCTGCTACTCCCTTACTCGAGCTGTCTGTCTCGATAGGGAATGGTTGTCCGAGAGCGGTGCAGCAAGAATCGGAATTGTTTTTAGAGCTTTTTTCAATCTTGTAACTGCTTCATCACATTCGTGGGTATAATTGAACGGAATGTCCTACTTCGTGAGTGTCGTGAGAGGGGCAGCAATATTTGCGAAGTTATGGATGAATCGTCGAAAAAACGAACACATACCGAGGAATGATTCGACGTCCGATGCACTCGTCGATGTTGGGTATGCGTCGATTGCCTTCGTTTTTACCGGGTTTGATCTCATTCCATCTTTACTGAGTACGAATCCGAGAAAGCCAATCTCCTATTCGGCGAACTCACATTTCGACGCTTTCAGCTTCATTCCTATCAGTTCTATTTTCCCAAGTACTTCGTCGATATCCATGAGGTGTTCCTCTAGAGTAGCTGATGTTATGATGTGGTCATTTATGTATGTAGATGAATACTTTTGCTTGAAGGTACTTCTTGAAGTCGTCCATGATGCGCTGGAATGTTGCTTGTGCTCCTTTCAATTCCATTGGCATGCGGATGTATTCGAAAGTTCCTAAGAAACATGCGGATGCGATTCGTTCGCAGTGGTCTTCTTGCAACGGGATTTGGTGGAATCCTTGCTGGAACTCTAGAGAGGAATACAAGCATTGATTGGTGCAAAGATAAATTATGTCTTGGATGTTGGGTAAGATGGATTGCTGTGGCTTAGTGATAGCGTTGAGTCCGCGGAAGTCTATCGTGAAGCGCCAGGTGTTGGCTTCGCGTTTCTTCACGAGTACGATTGGGGTGCAGAAAGGCGATGATGATTCCCGAATGATTCCTTCCTTCAGCATCTACGTAGTCTTTTATTTCGATCTCCTGACGTTTTCTGAGAGAGACGCGGTTGATCTTTCTCATTGGTATTGTAGCGATCTCTACAATATCTATGCGATGTCGGATGGGTCCCTTGTAATGTCCTAGGTGTCCATCTGGTCAACGAACGCGTTGACGTGACTGCGAATGATGTTAGGAGGTGTTGTTTCTGCCGTGAGTGCGGATTGTGATAAATCGATGTCGTAGGCTATGTCGTGCTGATGGGCTGTTCGGACAGGATATGCTGGTAGCTTACTTTCGCAATCTGCTTCTGAAAGCGAGTAGGGGCCTCCAGCCGTTGCAAGAAGCATTTTCGTGGACACACTTGTCGCAATGGCAGGGTGTGGTATATGCAAACCATGTGCTTAAAGTTCTGATGTGCACGCAGGATGCGCGACAGCTATCCTCATTCTATCTGGGGGCAGAATATCCTTTTGTGATGGGTTGAGGATGTTTATAAAACAGACTCCTTCTTTCATAGGAGATACGAGAGCTCTTCCTACAATATAGATATCGTCCATTTGTTGTCTTCGATTAGAAACGCTGTGCATATTGGTGGTGTTAGACCATCAATTTTAGCAGGTACGACGTGTTAGAGCGTCTTAGGAGCATTGTGTTTCCTGAGATGCGGACATCATATGGTGTCGTCGGTGTCGTGTCTATGTGAATAAGTTGGACTAGGTTCAGCGTATCCGATCCTACCTTTAACGTTTGTTGGTATAGATCCATCGATAAAACTAGTCCGGATTCGTTCAAGGCACGGATGAAATCTGAACCCAGTAGTAATAGTGCGGGACATTCTTCATCTGCAGAGATATGGAACTGTTCCATTCCATACCGTTGTTGGGTGGAGCCTAGCAGTCGTATAGGATCCGTTTGCTGTTATTGGTTCTGGTGGTTCCTTGTGTTGTGAGGGGGATGTGGTTTCCCATAAGTCGCAACGTAGAATTCCTCATACACGGAATTGTTGCTCCACTGTCCAGGAGAGCAGTGATAGCTTCGTCTCCAATTAAAATATTAAGGTACGGTAGGCTTGCATTATTGGTATGAAGAGCGTAGATGCGGGGACGATGAGTTGTTCTTCCTTGTCTGTGTCCGGTTGTAAATGCGTGAGCAGGACATTAACGGCTCGTTTGCGATTGTTCTTTCTCTTCGGCTCGAAATATCGTGCAATGTTGAAAACTTGGATGCTGCAGTAGATGTAGTGGTTCTGACACAGTAGAGCTTCACATCACGCAGGAGGCGATGCAGGTTAGAATAATAAATGTCGGTACGGAGATCCATAAGATTAAATAGATGATGGACCACTTAATCTCGTTTACTCCCTTTGTGAGTTTCTGTGATGTTGAGTCATACAATGAGCGTAATGGCTGTCCGCCAGAAATGCTGGTATTCCGAATCTGCGTAATGGCCTCTTCAATTATTCTATGCTCGTTGCGAGATTTGCCTGTTCCTGTTGAATGGCTTCGATGTATAGTCCCATTTTCGAAATGAAGTAGTTGGATGGACGGTAGAAAAGAGGTGGTGTATAGAAGAGGAAGGGTCGCAGTTGTTCGTTCAGGATATTATTAGGCGTAAGTTGTTTCTGAATCATGGTCGATTGTGGAATTGGAAGGGCATGGGACTGTCGACGACGTTCGCGTTAGATCTTGTGTTCCGGGTACAAAGCTCGTTATCGACAGCTACAGGCGTTAATGAGTAGCATGTGCCGTTGATGGTATGGTTAATTTAGATATATTTAGGGATGACTTGGCGACACTTGGTGATTGGTAGTTCTCGGGAAGTTCGAATTGCAGCGACGTCTGACCTTCCGAGCAAGACTCTACTTCAAAGTATGGTACCTGGAGGCCCCACCCTGCTTTGGTGATCCTGGAGCATTGAATGGTACTTTGCCGAATTCTGCGTCAAGGTATTCGTCGAAGACGGGTGATATTTCTAATTCCAAGTCTCGTCGGATGTTTCTTTCAGCATACTTGAGTGATCTTCGTTCTGCAAGCTTCCTAAATCGAAAAAGTTGTCTGGTTCGGTATTCGGCGTATCGTAACGTACGGAGGACCACTAGTCGAGGATCATCAATTTTGTAGAGCCGAGCTCTTCTTGCCAAGTCATTATTGGTGACGTTCCATTGCTCCATATCCATAAGGATTTTTCTTTTTACAATAGGTCGCGTGCGAAAAGGCGGAAGTTGATCCATCGTGTCGATTCCAAAAAAGTCGTTAGATGATATGAACCGGTTCTGATGATACCAGTTCGAATCGTGATGTTTTTCCGTATCTGTCTGTTAAGTAGTACGCTTCATCCTCCTGCAGTGAGCAGTTCGTAAGATGTAGTCGTGGATCGTAAGATCGGGAGGGATGTATTAGAACGTGATGACGTGGTTGGAAGAAGTGAGGTAATCACTTCCCAGAGAACAATGTTCCGTTAGTTGTTGGTGTAGCAAGTAATAGTGGGAGAATCGGAAAACCAGGTCGGGATGCGGCAAGACGAAGTGTCCGAGTCACGAGTGCTTTGTAGGTTTGGGCTAATGCGTACCTGCAGGTTGGTCTTACATTGACAGGTTCCCAGATAATAGTATGATTTCCGGTTTGACACCATCCGTCCAATAATGTGAAGTTTTGTAGATATCCTAAAGAGCCGATGACTGACCGGCCGCAAATGAAGCGATTTGTCCTGTCTCCAGTGAGCGAAGATATTTCCTGGTTCGCCGTAGTGGTGTACTGACGTTTTCATCCTCGACTTCTTCAGCCATCTGTAGTCCTGCTGGAATCGCCGTCAGGTCATGCACTTTCCCGGTAATGCGTGCAGACTGACAGAGTTCCTTCGGAATTTATATGCAAAAACTATTCAGTACGTTCTTGTTGTATGTATGTAAAGGAAATTGCTCGCGGAAACATCGAGAACATCTTGTTGCGTTCAGAAGCAGAGAGTTTGGCTGTTGGGTGAAGAGTTGGATCGTAGTCCTGATCATTGCTGTGTCCGGGGAGGTCGTACAGTCTATGACCTCTGAAAGGGAAACCACGTTCGAATACGGATTGATACCGCAAATCTGGTATTGAGTGCTTGCTGACGGTATGAAAAGTGTGAGTGCCAACGTTGCTAAACACAAAAGATGTGTTCCTGAAAAGGAATTATTGGCATATGTTGAGGAACTCGGCCCTGGTTGTTGTTGCTGCGGGCGATTGCGCCAGTGTGTACAGTTCATACTCGGCTCATGATATGCCGCAAAGCACTTGTAGAAGACTCGTGGTCGTGATACAAATCGGGGTTTTGGCCCTTCATGTCGCTCAGCTGTTGTTCCAGTCCGTTGAGTTTTTCAATCGATATGAGCGCGTTCATAGTCTGGATGTTATCGCAATCCTCTTTCCTTTCTTGTTCTACAGGGTGACAACAAAGTCTTTGGCCAAAAGTTCCACAGAAATTTTTTCTGGGAACTTCGCCAGACAAATAGTGGCAATGCTGTTGATTGTGTTGCATACGTTGCTGCCAACATATCTTCAACATCCGACACAGTGCCAAAGTCTTGGAGTAAAATGGTAGCGTCAGAAAGTAAGCTAGTGCGAAGCCGCGGTTTATCATTTCCCAAAAAGCATAGTAGAAATTTCGATTTCACCAACTCTCTACTCACTTTTTACAGAAAAACTATTGAAGCGCTTCAAATTTATTCAAAATTGAGCATCTCCCACGTTTTCTGAACTGTAGTATTGGCTAAAATAATTTTTGAAAGGAATTATCCAAAATGGCTACATTCCACCGCATTGGTTGATATAACTCTCTCCTGCAGAGAAGAACCGACATGAAAATTGTTGCGAATATGCCCACAATGGTCCTCTATATTACACCAAAAGCACAGATTTCTGCGGCAAAGATGTCAGCAACTGGGGTTTATTTTGTCGTGAAAGGGGTGTGCTTGCCATCAGCGCGGCCGCAGGGTGAGGTCTGCCATGATTTCTTGCCAGAAAATTTTGGTAGAGAACACATTGAAAGGCAATAATTTCTCGAAAATGACCATAACTAAAGGCAGTTTTATTGCTAGCAATCTTTCCTACTGTTGTCCTTCTTTGGAGCAAAAACCACCAAGTGTTCATCTGTTGCAGTTCTCGCGAAAACACAGAGGTGAATTCAGTGCTGAAACTATCAATGGAGGAACCCGTGATTGTGTTTTTTTGCTAAGTCCCAGCCGCACATTATATGCATGGAAGGGGTTTTTTGAAGCAACTTTGTAACTGCTTTTAAAGAAAAATTCATGAGAGATTGATTGGGAGGCCACTTTGGTGACTATGACCCATTCAAGAAATACTCCTCATACTCCTTGATAACAGCGTATCTGGATATACCTGTTTAGCTGCTTTATAGCGCAGTCCTTTACCTTGCTTATGCATTATTATGGGACCTATCGGTGAAACCCTGTGAGAGTTGTAAGGTTGAATTTACCCTGAGGAGGTGCGGGCTTTAGGTCATGCGGCTCGCGAGGGTTTTGAGGCACATATCGAAAAGGCTGGAGGTTTGCTCAAGATCTTAGTAGTGGTTTTTGGAGCTCATGCATTGAGTAAACTCATACTAAATTTTGGCTTCCTTGTCTAACCTACAGGCATTTTTATGGCTTGCAAAGCGTGGCCAAAGACTTTGTTGTCACCCTGTATAATAGAATGCGAGACTCTTTTTTCGCGAGGCAAAGGATTACCTCGGAGTTTTCCGTGTCCGGCAAGCGACGTATGGCTTTCTGTATTTCAGGGTTCCATTCTTTGACGAGGAAGTAGATGGTCATGCGGGAGACTACACCATCGCCTTGACCTTGGATCGCGACCTTGATCTTGCTGAAGACTTTTTTCGCGAATTCGCCTACAGAATGTTTTCCCTGTGCAATATTGTGCAGTTCATCGCGCAAATTACTCAAAAGTACTTGGCTCTTTATGCGTTTTTGCAAATTCCGTTACAAGTTCTTTCCAAGGTAATTTTTCATGGTCTTCAATCTGCTGTACTGGGAATTTCGCGCCGCCTGTTAGATACAGTGGGAGAAAGCTCTTCGTAACCGAATGTGGGAACGAGAATCGTTTATTCAGATCCATTTATTCCTCCAGAAACTCCTCGAAAGTTTTTTCGCCGGCTCCCGAGAACTTGTCAATTTTATTGTCTAGCATCTTGCATGCTAGGTAAATTTGGTTCTGATCAGTTGATTGTCCTATCTCTGGGATGTTTACGACGCTTGCTTCTGACATACTGGGTGATTTTCAAGGCTCGCTCTTTTCTACTACGGGCTGTGGAGTACGCGCTGCTCTAAGTGGATATTCGTCTGGCGGACGATTGTGTGTTTTTTTTTCTGGTTATAGATATAGACACTAGAAATGCAACAATTTTTCACGACCTAAACTCGACAAACATTCATTGCGGTATCTTCCTTCACCTCGGGATCCTTTTACCATCCCACTCGGAACCGTCCGGAATATAAGACTGCCGCCGGGTTCCCGAGTCTTATCCTGAACCATTGTCGGGGGTCCGATGTCTCGGCGGTGTCTTATTAAGAAGGAGGACAGCAACTGACGAGAACCGAGAGAAGGAAAAGACAAATTTCCTTCTAAGAGGGCCAGAGACGACGCCAAGAGGACTCTTCCTCTTAGTCTTATTTGTGGATTTAATTTACTTATAGTAACTCCGAAATCAGCTGTTTTGAGAGAGAGAGATCAGTATCATTACTTATCTGATGACAGAGAGAGAAAAAAGAGGAGACAGACAACTAAACATAACAAGAAAGGAAGGAGTCTACATTGCTGCTAAGGGGTTCCCCGCTTCCACTCTTCTGGCGCTCCTTATATGTGAGTCCTCGGCTCCGGTTTGAGTTTTTTCATCCGTTCCGCTTACTCGGCTGCGTCCATTTTCTATAGTCTCCCAGATGGCCTTCCGGCTGATGTGATACGGCATCGTGTTCCAATCGAAACACGATGGGAACTTGAAATGGTTCCGCCGGCACCCGCTTTATACGTGGTGTGGGTGGGTTCTCGATTATTCGGGGTAGGTGGGGCACTACAATCCACATCTGCTCGATCGCCATCATATTTGACTAGGAGCGCTTCATCGAGAAATCCAAAAGCGTAGAGCGGGTATCTGAGGGTGGCGCCAAATCTCTCATCAAGATGTTCCGTCATGGTATACCATCCGATCGTGCAGTATCGGCAAGGGAAGCGACAAGTGGTGGCGTTGACGTCGCTGCGGACACGATGCTGCGAGAGGTCTTGAGAAATCTTTCCGCATGACCTATTATATACTATCGTCGACGCTTCGAGGATCTGCTGGATCCAATATCGCAGGCTAGTGATGTTGAGATCGTCTAGCCACTTCTTGGCCAGCTTCTCGATCAACCTGGAAAGGCCGTGGATCTGGGCAAATTTTCTCATGCCGCTTAATTCTGGCGGTAGAACCGCCAAGTTATCCTGTTGCTCGATTTTCATTGCTGAGTGACTTCTTCGGGTTCGGATGGGGACCTCACCGACCAGGTGTGTCAGGATGTAGACCAAGAATTTGAGAGTATCCATTCTGGAATATTTTGATTTTTTCCCAGGCCTCTATCTAAAAAGAATTACAGAAAAGGCGCGCTCATATCACAAGATGCTCCAAAATCTTGTGTGCTTTTTTTAAATTTAAATGGTGGAAGCGAGCACCCACATGGCCAGGGTTTATCCTCGCTCAGAAGACAAGGTAGAGATCTACTAGCGACCCGTAGGAGGTTTCCCTCCTTGTCGCCCTTGAGCCCTCCAAAAGATATCGTATTTTTCCTAATTTGCTTGCAGTAAATTACCTGTTTCTAACGGCTTTCCCCCAAAGCGGGAGAGAATAAATGGGGAGAGGAGGCGACCGCGCGCTGGGCTTAAATTTTTCTTTCACTCAAAAATTGGCCTTTGTTTTCTCTTCCAAAAGGGATGTGGTAGAGCGACGGGAATAAAATAGAAGGGGTTGCTGGCGAGTGATGTCGATGGCTCCTTTGGTCGTCTTTCATAGTTCTTCGTGGACTTTTTGGAAGTTCGGATGCCGGAACCTCCATGTAGAGTCCGTCCTATCTATCAAACGGAGTAAAGACAGAAGGGGCCGCTAAGAGAGCTCATTTATCACGTCGACTCTTTGGGATGAGTGAAGCCCTGGATTGGCCCAGCAGCCCAGTTTCTCAGATCGGAGCCCCAGCGACCCAGTTTCCCCTGGGCCCGAGCCCAGCAATCAAAGAGTCATTTCAAACCATAACTAATTGCCCGACCGAGAGCAAAAAGGTCCCGTGAAGCGTTTTTTTCACACCAAGGTTCTTTCATTGCCGAAAGGATTAATTGCGTCCTACACACAAATGTCCATTCCGAACACTTATTATCTACACAATTCAATGATATGAAGAGGCTTCAGCATAGGATATTCAGGATCATGATCATAAATCTGCACTGGGCCGGCAAACGGACTCGGCCATACGGCCGGGTCATGGAATTATTGAACTGGCCGCGAGGCGACCCCATAGCCGTCGCCGGAGGCGGCGGAGGGAAAGAGACGGATTAGCGACAATTATGGGCGGGGCTAGGACGAGCTCACCGCTACCTGCCCTGCGTCTCTGTCCAGGGACGCAGAATCAGTGGCGTACACCTGCGCACACCCGAAAACACGCAACACGAACGTGCACTCGTTCGTTTAGCGTGTTCCACTTCATTTTGCTCGATTTTTTCAGAGAATTCCTCCTAAACCTTCCGGGCTTTGTTTCCATTTTGCTTAGCCGTACATTCATATGATTTCTTTCGTGTTATTATGTGGTTTTCTCTCTAATTCTGCATACAATCCTATCATAGTTCCTTTCAGGACAGCTCTAAATGTAAATACATGCATGCCAAATTCCTTCCAAAGGCCTGAAACGGCTCTCAAACGGGCACAGGATTGATTCAAGTCGGGAAGGAGTCTGATGCACTCGATACTCTGCACGACACTATAAAAGTGAGTTGTTCGCTGAGAAATTGGCAAATAATGTGCGATTTATGCCGTATTTTAGGACATCGAGGTTATTTTAATGCATTTGAGAGCCACTGTTTTTATTTTCTTGTTGCACTGAGAAATTGGCGAATAATATGCGATTTATGCCGTTTTTTATGATATCGTGGTTATTTTTAATGCATTTGAGAGCCACTATTTATGTTTTCTTGTTTATGTTTTCTGTTGCTCACTCATTTAAAGTTTCATCTGTGGGTATTTGGATTTTTAGACTATTTTCTGTGGTATCTGGTGCTGCTGCAGAAGACCGCACAAGATCATATGGATAGAACAGTACTACCGCCATGGCTTCGCTTTCTTTGGGACTATCATAGGCACTGTCTTGAACTGCTCAGAAATAATGCACAGGTAATATCTTCATAGTTAGACAATGTTCGCACGAGACAGTCCTATATCCTTGTGTTTTCGGTCGAGCATCTATACCACCGTATCATAACGAAGTCATTCCAATTCTGCTCGAAGTATCAACGTCGCACTGAGTTACGGAAGCTCTGCGAACTTCTGCGCCGGATACGGCAACACAGATGGAGCTTTGGCAAGAAGCATACGGGTAATTCCATGTTACAGAAGTTGTTGTATGGTTACTTATGTTACAGAACTATGTTAGTTATGTTATGTTAGTATTTCATAGCATGTTATAGAAGTGCTGAAGACGTACACAGTATGATGCAGCTTAGCAAAGACAAAGAGAATCGTGCGCAGAAAATGATTCTTTTCTACAACGAGGTGGTGCTCGAGCGACTAGTTGTGGACGTTAGCAAGCATTGCTTTGTTAAGGTGAGGCCGTTGTGTCAATGTTGTCAATGTTAGCGTTTTTCTAGTGAATGCATCCATTCAATGATATATAGATCTCTCTTTGCAATAGTTTGCTGATCTTGCCGTCATCTTGGTTCAATCATTCATTCTTTGGTGCTATTAGGCGGATTTGTTCTAACTACTTGTGCGCATTTACTTAAAATTGAACAATGAACTATGGGAACATTTCTAGTAGTGTTGGTAAGGAATTGCATGGCAAGCGCAAAAGTTTTGAGTAGCCACCGCCGATATCAGTATGCTTTTCCATTTCTGTGTATTCATAAGGTTCTTCTTGTGTGGAAGCAACTTATGAACAGTTGGGCTTTTAGAAGTCTTCCTATCACTGTTTTTTCAATTAGATGCCTCATTTTAGGGGTTCACACAGATTGTCCACACTGTGGAAAATGCGCGTTGCTCAGCATGTGGTACGCAATTTAGTCAGGAGGATTTCTACATGTGAGTTGTTGCTCTAGTATCAGACATCATTTCCCTTGACCTTTTGAGATGATTTTAAGGTTTTTTGTTTTTTAGCTCTAATTCGTTCGACAAACCATTTGGACACGCAGGCTCAGGGAGACTCAGGGATCCAGTTCCGATCAGCTCTATTTGAGAAAGTGGATTGATCAGTTGTTGTGTTCGCTGTTTTATTTGTTTCCAATATCGTGATATTAATTGTCTGTGTTATATATGAATAAAGAAATGCATCGCATATGCATGTATATTTACCTCAATGCATGCTAAACTAACTGTTGCCCTACATACCTTACTAACCAGTTAGTTACGGCTTTACACGTTTGATCCTGATACTCGCAGTGATATTTACCTGGTTAACATGTTCAAACAATCTCGGAAGTGATGTGGGACACATGCGCCTGTGCTTTTACCTGATAGTAATGGATGAGTAGTCTTCTTCACATGCATACCATCGATTTCTATGAAATTTGAAATCAAAATGATCCTAGTGGTTTTACGTTTTACAAAATCATCCTAGTGCTTTGACAAGGAGCTGGTCTTCCATTCCTTGCTCATCGTAAATGTCGAGCGTGAGGTGGCTTTGTAAAACATCAGTTTCAGTGATGATAAGGATCAGAGAAGATCAGCAAGGGAGCTCGTTCGTACTCCATCTGATGTACTGGGGGCGGCGCATTCACAGAGCAGCTATCTAGGTTGCTAGCATACATTTTACTTATCTAGTGCAGGACGCATGACCACTTGGACTTCCCCCTCCTGGACTTAGTTACGGACTTGTATGAAGTACTTTTACTGGATAGTCATGGACGAGTAGTCGTTAGCTGGACTACTGATCCTCTTGGACTACTGACGAGATGGACATAGCATCCCCATTCCCCAGTGTTGGGGTTTCGACTCGGTTACCCATATTTCTTTACTCTGGATACAGGACTTGTACTACTTGTACTAGCACACATACAGTTGATAAAGAAATATTCATTCAAATATCTTTCATAAAATTTATATATTTAATATCTATAAATCTATATAGTCTTATTAGATACGTAACGAGACATGGTCCGGCAGAACTGTTCTATTTCTGATCGTGTGACTCCCTGGGGATACCTCGCACTGAATCTGCAATAGAGGTTGTCATCGATAAGGATATTAAGAAGGAAGGATTCTGTGCAAACGTACGTTCTCATTTCGTGTGCGATGTTTTCCCTCCGCTCTCGATCCTTAGTACGGATGTACTTCGTATGGGAAGGGACCTGAAAGAAGAGGAACTTGAGGGAGAACGGAGCCGCCAAATATTGAATTGCTACCTGTTGAAGCCTAATCAACGCCGATTCGGCTTCACTCTCGAGGTCTCGGAGCACCTCAATGAGACGGGTGAGGGTTGGGTGATCACCGTCCATGAGGGTATTCAGCTGGCTGAAACAAATTTGACTTGTTTCAACGCAGTTGGACTGTAGTCGCTACTCATACTTATGATAAGCCTCAGCTAGGTTGGTGGTTCTGAGCTCCTCGACATCGAACTTGTTCCAGAGGTCAGCAAACATGCCGGTGTACCATGTCTCCTCCAAGTACTTCAGGAACTCGGCGCATGGTCGGTATGCCGGATGCTCCGCCGCGACAGGGGGAGTTCTCAATGCTCTTACCTCGCGGTGGAGCCGACGAGGTAGGAAGACAACTCCCTTAATGGTCTCCCACCAAGCCTCAACTTCAAAACTTTTACGGGCTCCATTGATGAATGGTGGTAGACCAACCCTGTCGCGCCGTCTATTCCAGGCCTGCGCCAAGTGGAACGCGCAGCCCTGGACAGTGGCGTCCGGGAACACCTGAAATTAAGTGTTGGTGATGTTTCTTGAATTTCTCGCGTAATACTACTACTACCAACCCTCTTTACGGCGTTTATGGAGGCTTTCTCGAAGTCCAACACCACCCGGAGATTCGCGGGGAACACGGAAGCGTTGAACTCATCCCTGATGTGCCGAAATATGGTCGTGTACACCTAAATATATGACATAACGTTTTGTGAAAACCTGTACCGGTATATAAGTGAATACCTGCTCCGTCTTCTTTGACGAAATGGCGTACAGCAACGGGACTTCTACACCGTTGCGGCATACACCATGTACGGTGTACAGCTGGCCTTTACGCTTCAGCTGACGAGGTTGGAACGAATGAACCCCGTCAGCTACAAGGGCGTAAAGGCCGTTCCTAGCCGCCATCTGAAATGGAGATGCAATAAAAAGGAGTAGCAAACAATTGTTGTGAACTTTCCATACCTGCACTGTGTTGCTGTTGTAGTAGACGTGCAAGGTCGGCTCCAGACGGTGTACGAACATCGACCCATCAGGGAGTCTGCTCAAGCTGTCCGGGATGTGATCCATGGTGGCGACGGTCTCATCACTCCTATGGGTCTTCAGGACTCTGTAAAAAGTAGAGTCATACGGAAGTTAACTACGTGATCTAACCACTCCTCACCTTTTTATGGCACTTCGTCTCGAGACGGTGCCCCTCCTGTAGTGGTGAGAGACCATCTCAGCCCACATCTCCGGTTCTGCAAGAAGTTCACTACTTAGTCATTAATTACTCGTTACGGTACATAGCTTCTACCATAAAGTCAAACCTACCCTGCGCAGCCTTCTCCTTAACTATGGCCATCTGCTCATGCCACACCGGCTTAGGAGTCGCCCTGGCATACGAGTTGTCGTCTTGTACGCCACGGTTGAACTATTTGTGGGGACGTTAATATGATTATATTATAATATTAGCGATGAAATTCTAGTACCTCATAAACCGTTCTGTCCACCAGATTGTGTGCAGTTTTGATGGGATTGCATTCAGGATGGTGGTCAAGGGTGCAGGGATCGGTGAAGAATTGGTTACCGATCATCTATAACGTTGGTTATGAAGGTAAACGTGGAAAAGTTAAAGCTGGAGACGAAGTATTAGAAGTTCTCACCCTTATCCCTGTCCACTTTCCTTTGCTTTTGCACTGCTGACACTGGTACAGCTGGTGGTCTTTCGATATACGTTTGAAAGTAAACGTATATGTCTCGTCTGTACCAGGTATCCGGTAGCACATCGCTGAGTGCTTCCCATGCTTTGTGGCAAGAGCTTCTGCCATGTACTGACGTGCGCCTAGAAATTAACGGCTCCTTTCGCTAATTCGTTATATTAGATGGTCAAAAATGAAATCTCTGATTTTGAATGAAAAGGCTCTCAGTATAGTTAATAGTCTAGATTAGATGGTCAAGTATGAGATCTCTGATTTTGAATGAAAAGGCTCTCAGTATAGTTAATAGTCTAGATTAGATGGTCAAGAATGAAATCTCTGATTTTGAATGAAAAGGTTCTCAATATACTTAATAGTCTAGTGTAGTACGTTGAACAATGTATGTGTTACCTCCGTTGTTAGGCCCTTCGTAGACCTCCTGTTCTTGGTTGGCCATGTGCAGCTCCATTTTCTGTTGTTCTGTAGTGGTAGATGATTCCGAACCATGATGGTAAATTAGTGCACAAGATTGGATTAATTAATCTCCATAACATGTGAAGAAGATAAGCGTAGGATAACAAGGTGTTGAATAACGTGTGAACAAGATAAGCGTAGGATAATGAAGTGTTGCATAACGTGTGAACAAGATAACAGTAGGATGATTATATGATCTGACCTTTTCCGTGGGGTTCGACATAGGTTCCTTCCATTCCTTCCATTGGCAATCATGATTGACCTCCGGCTCTGATAGTGCCTAACGACTTCACACATTGCCCTTGAGGGATGGTAACACCATGACATCGAGTCACCTCGGCACAGATTCATCAACATTAGTACATAGAACAAGTATGCACATTTCTCCTACATGTAAGAGTGTTGACGTGCATGAGTGAACCTGTAGGTGATATATTGCACTGTAAATGAATGAATAAATGCATTCAAATTGTTCAATTAATTAGTACATAAATGAATAAATAAACAATACAAAAATTAGTATATAGGAGTATATGTTAAAAAGTATTAATAAACTATTATAGAAAAATAGTACACAAAATATAAGAGATCTGTAGAAATAAATTATTTTACTAATTAATTAATAACTAAATTAATGAATAGATCAAACAAAAGATAAAATCAAACAATATTCCATTCACAATGTTGCCACTAGCAGCTCACAATGGGTTCACGGTTCCCATATTTCCGTAACAACCATTGAAAAAAATGCCAGTTGCAACAAGCGTTAAAAAACTTAAAATATTGACCCACCTGATTTTATTTACATCAGAAGAGAGTAGCTACTAGCAATTAGTGGATGTTAGCAGAATTAAATGTGGAGAATACTAGCGGTAGTCGAATAGAATATAAATATCTCGGACGAAATAATAGAAGTACAGCCAGAATTACGTCAAAAATACTAGCGATATCTGAATATGCCGAGTTTTTATAGCAGTAGTAGCGAATATGTCGTTCCAGTAGAGAAAAATTCGTCCAAATAGCAAAAAATCCGGACGAAAACGGCCTAAAGACAAGAATAATAGCAGCAGAGGCAGAATAACACCGATTTTGGAACACTGCCAACAGTTCCGATTCAGGGTCAGCGTCTATCCTCAGGTACTTGTAGCCGTAGTAGATTAATAGGGAATATACCTTAGAAGTAGTGAATAAATCATTGAAGCAGTGAATACTCCGTCGAAACAGGCGAAATCCGGTCGAAAATGGTTCAGAAATAAGTACAGTAGGGTGGCAGCAGCTTTGGATCGTTGCCAAGTCTCCATTCAAGGTCAGCGTCGCTGGTGAGGAGGGTGACGGGCGTTAGAGCGCAGACATGCCAGATCGTTAGAGCGCAGACATGCCAGACACGTCCACTAATTAATCTCGTCCGAACCACGCCCATTTTTGTCGCTGAAACGTCCACACCCGCGGCGGAGCTACCAGCCCCTCCGACATTGGCGAGCCGAAGTCTGAGGAAGAGGCGTCACGAGAAGAAGATGAAGACAACGAAGGAGAGGCCTCTCGCTAAGGCAATAGGGTGGGAGAACGATGACGTCGGCTTCTTCCCGGCCTATATAACACACTCAAAATTGATCAGCCCAGTTTTTGAACGGTACCTTCGGCCGGCTTCACCTTCCACCACCGGGTACTTTGTGGAGATGATTTATTTCCTTACAGTACTAGTTGTCCTACTCTCGAAATATGGTACTTGTAGATCATATCATGGTTTGAGCGATCCTGGTCTGTTGTAGAAGACGTTTCCGAATTCCACCTTTAGGTGTTCATCGAAAACTGAAGAAATTCCTAGTTTGAGGAAATTCCTAGTCACCTTTACCTTTGAAGATCGGGCTCATTCTTTTTTTTCCATAACTTGACGGGCAATGAAAATGGCATCAATTGTCGATCTCTCTGGAACAAAACCGGATTGATCTTATGCGATCTTCACCACATCTCTTAGTCGCATGTCCACAAGGCGTTCATGGATCTTCATAGTGTGCTCGGTGAGCTTGATTCCTCTGGAGTTCGCACGATCCATCGCATCACCTTTACTTGATAAGATCAGGACTATGGTGCAGTCTCTCCACGCCTTCGGAATTCTCGCCGACCGTCTAACGTTGTTCAAGAACTTTGTCAACAACTGCAAGCCTGATTCACCGAGCGACTTCCACACCTTCAAAGGGACACCATCTGGGCCTGTAGCCTTCCCAGCTTTCATCTTCTTCACCACCTTCCTCATTATTCGATGGTCTATGATTGTATCGGTTCAGCTTTCGGTGGTGTGACAACCCTTTCCTTTCTTAGGAACTCTTTGTTCAAAAGTTGCGAAAAGTACGTTCTTTATCGTTCCTTCACAGCCATTGAGTATCTTAGCACTTTTCCTTCCTAATCCTTCAGAATTCACTATAGTCTAAGGACGCCTTGAGGCGAGCTCTCGCTAACCGAAACACATGTTTTTCGGCTTGTCAGCTGCCCAAAACAACGAGATTTTCAATACGATACAGTTCAAAGGCTGAAACAGATCGAAAGCTACGGAAAATACTTGAAAATGTTTGCGCGAAGAAGGTTCTCGCGAGAAATAAGTAGAGAATTTAAATGCTTAGAAAGTGGAGATCTCAATGTACTGTGAAATAAGGGCAATGGGGATATACTCGATCTTTGGAAATTTCAGTCAGTCAGTACTTCGAATATGGAGGTGGTGACGTCCGTGCCTCCACGAGGTGCCACTGGAAACTCCTTGTCAACATGACGAGGTGAGCTGAACGCGGACGATCCGATTCCGACGCCAGGCTGTCACGACAAGCCGGTCGATGAAAACACCCCCCGTCGTACTGATATGTACTGTGATGACATCTACTTGTTCGACGGAAGCTAGGGCGTTCCCCGGAAGCGACGCACGCTGCCCCCGCCCGAGCAGCGGTGAAAGTATGCGAGGGCTACCGGCTAAAGGACGACGCCGGCCAAAGACGTTAGTCCGCCAGCACGAGCAA
>JARK01001343.1:1562564-1579472 GCA_000688135.1 Ancylostoma ceylanicum
TTCTAATGAACACGAAAGGTATGCCATCCGGAGTCAAGGAGAAGCTACTAGGTTGTTTCTGAATCATTTCAAGAATTTCATAGTGCTTGAACCAAAGAGAGTCCTGCATTTGACTATAGCTACCGTATAGAAGTCCTGTCCGAGCAGCTTTACCCTTCATGTAAACTTGCTCAAAAGTTTCGGCCAAAAGTTCAGCTTTTCCCTCCATTGTTACCACATTAGACCCATCCATCTTGGAGAGAGTTGGGACTCCACTATTATACTTTAATTTTGTTTTGATTAGCTTGAACAGAGAAGTTTTGTCATTAGATTCAATAACTTTCCTTTCCACCATACGATCATATCTGAATAACATTGAATCAAACCTTTTAGACAACGCTTTGTAATGAGACCAATCAGAAGAATTTCCGCTAAGTGTGGCTGTTTCGAAGGCTCTATATTTAGAAATAAAGGCAGAATGAAGATAATCTGGAAAACCTCGTTTGGACTTGGCAACCCGAGTAGTGGGAACGAACAGTTCAATACAGTGACTCAAAATAAAGATAAACATTTCGTACATATCATCATATGATATATATATATATGCCGACGATGTGATGCTAGCCGCAGAGACGAGGGAAGAACTACAAGAAGAAGTACAGCTGTGGAAAGAACGCCTGCAACGGTATGGACTGCGGCTGAACATTGCAAAAACCGAATATATGGAGTGTGGAGCAAAGATAGAAGATGGTACCATCTGTGTTGACGGCAACAATCTGAAGAAGGTTGAGTGCTTCAAATATCTCGGATCAAGAATTACTTCCACAGGCGATGTCCTCCCCGACGCTTACGGACGTGCCAACTCTGCGTGGATGAAATGGAGAACGACTACGGGCATACTGTGTGACAAGAAAATGCCAATCCGACTCAAGTCCAAAGTCTATCGGACAGTGGTAAGGCCAGTCGCCCTTTATGGAACGGAGTGCTGGGCAGCCACGAAGGTCACAAAGCAAGTCTTACACACGATGGAGATGCGAATGCTAAGGTGGTCAATGGGTTTAACGTTGAAAGACAAAGTCTCGAATGAGATGGTTCGCTCCGCTTTTGGAGTTGCACCAATAATTGACAAGATGAGAGAAGCCCGATTGCGTTGGTTCGGACACGTGCTGCGAAGAGAAGGTGGGTCTGCTGCCAAAACTGCACTCACCTTAGAAGTTAAGGGCGTGAGACCACGCGGAAGGCCCAAGACTCGCTGGCTAGATTGTGTGAAGACCGATATGGCTGAAGTGCAACTAACTACAAGGGACGCAAATAATCGGAACAAGTGGAAGAAGAGATGCAGTACAGCGGACCCTGCGACTACGTGGGACAAACGCTAGGAAGAAGAAGAAGAAGAAGTACTTCGAATATGGAACAGACTAGCGAAATTGTTGGTGTTCTGCTTGTTGGTATTGCAATCCAGAATCTGAACCCACTATCGTAACCACACTAAACAGGCATACATCCAGGGCTAGGATTCATGAACGCATAACCAAGCAAACCCAGGCTAGCAAACCAACTTTCGCGTCCTGGGTCTCCTCTCGCTGCGTAGTCCGTGCAGGACCATCCACGCTAACCATCGTTAGTTTGCGTGGTTAACGTTTCATGAATCCCAGCCCAGAACTTCAATAGGTTGCTCGAAATGGGAGCCTCCAAAAATATTTGCACAGCCATGGCAGTACGGGTGTGAAGATAGTCTCTACTACAAGAGTGAAGATAACAGCATGAACAACTTTAAAAATGTTCCAGAAGAACTACCCTCAGTGCATAACTTCTATTCGATCTGCTCCCTGAACCGTTTCAAATGACTAGAGCATGCTGTCCTTTAAATTTGACCACTTGAAGCAATCAAATTTCTTTGGGAACGTTTATTTCGCGCCCCCGTGCTGAAGTGCGCTTCAGTGCGCGCGAGATTACGGTGGGTTCCACAACAGGAGGGATGCGGAGAAGGTGCGTGTATCGCACCCGAATCACACCGTCGCTGTGGTGGAGTCTACAGTAATCGAGAGGGTCAGAGGGATGCGCGTCCATTGTAGGGGCTGCGAGAGGGAGCAGAATGTAAGATAGTGTACCCGTCGCGAGAGAACCTCGACAACGAGAAAAATCGATCGTCTGCGTGCGCAGCGACCCTCTTACCACTGGGTGAAAACCTTCCGTCTAGTAGGGTCCATAGATTACAAGTGCAAAACCATAGAAAGTATGCCTTAGGAGAAATCATCGAATTAGAGTTACAATGTACGTTTTGGCTATTTTTGCTTACAACTATTTTGTTTGGGAACGAAACCTAAGAGACAAGGGTATCTGTGCTCCTCCCTTTCAACCCTCCAACTGATAAACAACATCCTGTTTCACGTGGTTGCATGTTTGCTTCTGATGAGTGAGAACGTTTCTTAAGCCATCTAGCGTCATTACCGGACACTAGAAAGTGGGCGGGACAGACGCTTGAGGTATGTGCAAAGTATTCACTCTTTCGAAGCCCTCAGAAAATTAAGAAAAAGGCGAAAATAATTAACTGCGCCCAAATTCAAAATGCACATAATCACTATCGTGACCAACGGAAACGGCGAAAAGTGAGCCCCAGCGCGACTTCCACTACATCCATGCACCTATGATGAAACACGGCCAACTGCTTCGTCATTTTCGCCTCATCCGCGGACACTGTCTATGGGCTGACCCCATGATGAAGGAATGCGATCACGTGAAAGTCCCCAACGTCTGCGCTCTCGAAAAAATTGCGGCGTTACCAGAATTTGTATAGGAGGATTCTCACACTATGCGCGCGCCTCTCTCCGCTCACCGCACTGTTTCGTCATGTGTCTAACAACTTGCCTTTGAATGCTCCGTTGCTTCGGCTCAGTCTCCTTCTTTCCAACCAGGAAAGAGTTCGTTCACGAGCTTTCGCATACTAATCTTCAGAACAAACTTGCTATGTTTTTCATACTCTTATACATATTTCCCAATATTTCTCCGACGACATGCTTCTTATGATTTCCCACCTGTAACCCATAAACTCTCCTTGGTTTGTGGTTTGAGCAGATATCTTTACTTAGATCCAATTCGTTCTCCTCTACGTAGAATTTCGCACGTCTTTAAACCTGTCTGCGGGAAATCATGAGAAACATGAAAGGAAAAACAACTGCTGCTCTATGCTTCCAGTGATAGCCAATTTTCAATTAATTTGTTTTAGGGAAATTTTTCCACTGATAAACAGGGCAGCAGCCAGTTTTTGATGAACCCGGATGTAAGCCAACTGTGTCCCTCGAAGCCTAAGGCTTGGTTTTCTCATCCAAGAAATTTTTAGAACGGTCTCGTTCTGTGCTTCTACAAATACGGACGCTGACCGGGCTGTATTTTGGATTCTGAAGGAACATCTCGTAAACATTATCAGCAACGCGAAGCAATCTTCTACTAAGTGGATTTGGTAGCATATGAACTTCTTGAACGTTTTCTTCCTAGTTCGGAACGAAAAGCCGGTAATCTAACGGGCATCGATATCACCTCGTCCAAATCCTGCGCCTTCGCCGCGTTCCTCGCAATGCGGCATGACCCCTCATTAAATAGCTGCTAGCACTGAACCAATCACAGCGCTCCTCATCCTGCCTGCAGCCCCGCCCCTAATTATAGCGGGTGCAGAATGTCCGTTTCCCGTCTGCGGCAATGGTCCTATAGCCCCGGGTATACTTAAAGCGACACGATTTGGTCACGACGACTGAGTTTTGCACGAGCGATCCAGTCCAGTGACTGTGCCGTAACCATGCTGGGACAGACACTATCGATAAGTGGAATCGAATTGACATTACAAACTCGATGCCCGCTTGTACTCCGAAATTCCTGCCCGCAGTGGACCCGCGGTTCACCCGATCTGGGGAGTCGGTTGACCACCGCGGGCATGTGTGAATCCACCGCAGGGATGATGCGGATTAACTGAGGGAAAGTGCTTTCATTATTAAGCCTTTACTCATGCTAGCGAAAGCAAACATTGCCTGGAAAGGTGTTGCATGCGACAAATTGGCTAGAACAGTGGATCTGTGCTGTGTTTAACAAAGAAGGAAAAATGCAAATTTTATAAGGCTTTCCACTCCGTCCTTCCTTCTCTTCTCTACCATAGGATTTGAACCTTAATTGCACTCTCAAATGCTTGACTGGTGGTCGGCCTTCTTATCCATTAGGCCATACGTGTCGACACGTGTGGTGTCGTTTGAGCTCGTGTTGTATCTTATCATTTCTACTGCGGATCCAAAGTGGAAAGCAGTGATACCGCGGGAATATGGAGATCCACCTCGGGCATTCGCGGCCATTGTGCGGGATTGACGTCGCTCCCGGTATTCCACCGCGAGCATGTGCGGATTCTCACGGGCAATCGCGGATCCACCGTGGCTCTATCGCGAGAAGAAACTTTAGGGTCGATGCAGAAGATAAGGTAGCTAGAAGGAGGCAGAGAAATGCAGATTGCATGGCTGTGACTCCATTAGGAAGCTTTTCTCTAACGCGACTTTTGATCATTCAAAGTCAACGCTCGAAATGCGACATCGATTCTGCAGTAACCCTATCATCCCACCTACTATTCAAATTATGAGTGCTTCAATATTCGAACGTTCGAATGATCGAACTATGCCATTTTTCGAGTCATTCGAATATTCGAATGATCAAGTTCTGACAATTTTCGAATTATTCACATACTCAAATAACAAAAATTTCGAGTTATTAGAGTATCTGTTATTCGAATATCTGTTCGAATACCAGTTTATAAGTTATATGCACAATTACTCATTTCTGACCTATCGATAGACATGCAACGAACTACTGAACACAACCTATTGCTTCCCACTCACCCCACCTGGGTTCACCTTCAAAACGGTTTAAGGAAGAGAAGGTGAAGAATAGAAGTTTCCTCTCAGAAAAAACATGAGCATACAAAGAAAATATGGAAACTTCATCTTCTCAGAAAAAATCTCTCGGGGTTTTGAGGTTTCTGGAGGAATTCCTTAGAAACATAAGCGAAAAACTCAAGGAAAGTGATGGAGAATCAAGTTGCTTACTTATTTACGTACAATTCAGCAGTGCGCCAAGTGCGTGAAAATCTGTGAGCGATAAAAAGAATGGGGCTAACAAAAATTAGGGAAACCATCTGCTGAGCAAGATGTTTTGACTTGAAGCCGCAAACAAACTTGTGAATCAATGGAAAAGACCACAGGAGAGTGAACCATTCCTGAAGTTGTGCTCATCGAATTTTTCAAGATTTGAGAGAAAAAAAGCAAACTGCCTCCTAGCTTCGCAAGCATAGAAAACATTTACAGGAAGGAGATAAGAAATGTCCTGGCAGCGTCTTTGTCAAAGATATGCTGTAGAGGGAATAACCAGTATAGAAAAACTTGATTAAAAATTGTGAGACAGTATGGGGCCAGTTCTCATGAGAAGAAAATCCTCTAGGAACCTGGCTTCGAATTTTGCTCACAAACACTATCACTCCTAGTCTGCTGCGAATTTGGTAGAAATCAGTTGTGGGAAGAAGCTTAGCCACAAAACGACTCAGGCGTTTTTGACGGACGAAGTCATGGCGCTGCGAAGCGAACGAGTTTTGATCGATGGATGTTCACTATTCATACCGGCCTTTTTTGCAGTCCACGTCCTTGTCTTCATTGATTATTTCATTGGTTTTCCTCCCGTCGTGATGATTTAATACATCGAAATGCTTTGAACATAAATTTCTATGCTTTCTTTGCTTTTACTCATATAATTTTGTATCCAGTGACCTTTGATGATGATTATCTCTAATTGTTAAAAAAATTGACTGTTGCGAAATTTTTCTGTGTAAAATTGTGTACTTCTAACTAACAAGGCAAGCAAACATACATATAAATATACAAATATACATTATATATATATATATATAATGTATATTTGTGCGTTAAACAGACTGCGTTAAAACGTCGTCGCGCGCGGTTGATATCTCCACCGCTCTACCTACTCTTGTCTCTCTTCTTGTATTTGAATCAATTCCCATACTATTTTCCATCCTCAACCTGTTCTCTATTTGACTCCTGATTCAAGCCACTTTTTTCGGAAGATTTTCTCCCCTTTATCCTCCGTTTTGCTCATCTACGCGTTTCTTGTTCCCTTGCCATTTCTCTGCAAAATCGATTTGGTCAAATCATGCCTGCAAAATCTGGTCGCACATCAAAGAAAACTGCCGTTTCTCAATCTCCTTCCATCACTAATACAAATGTAGCTTCCACTGTGGACGAGATGAGTGCTGATTTTACCCAGCTATCCTTCCCGGATCTGCTTGATACTATTCTTACTCGTTATTCGGATCCAATTTTGGTTAAACTGTTGATGGCATTGATAGGTAAGATCACTCCTGATACTGTAACTAAATTTGAATCAAGGATTGTAAATTTGGAGGCCGAGAAACGTGAACGCAGTGTAGTGATCGCTGGGTTAGAGGAGGCTCCTCCGAATAGTTCTGCATCTTTTCGTCAGAGTGATTCAGAGGAAAAAGTCACAAGAATACTGGACACACTCGACACTGAGTGTCGCCCAGTATTATAGGATAGGAAAATATGCTTCTACCCGGACGAGGCTTGTCAAGCTGGTACTTCTAACTCGTCATCACTGGTCAATGCTGCTTGCCAAAGCCCGACTACTAAGATCAGAAGGATTTCCGGAAATTTTTATAAGAAAGAGCATGACTGAGGAGGAGCGCAGGAAGGATTACTCCGCCAAGAAGCCCGTGATAGAAACGCAGGTAAAAGAGGCAAAGAGTGGGTCGTCTATAAAGGGGAGTTGAGGCGTGTGTCTGAGCTCAGGGCAAGTCAGGGAAACTACCACTGACGCATGGTGACTTTTCCACTTCTGTTTTGAAATGTTTTCTGCTGAATTCTCGTAGTACTCACAACAAACTCCACCATTTACATTCCTTTATATACGAAAAAAATCCTGATTTATTATTTGTGACCGAATCATGGTTCAATGCCAAAATCAATGATGCCGAGATCATCGCTGACACCCCCTACGTTTTGCATCGACTCGACCGGACTGATCGAAAAGGTGGCGGTGTTTTCTGTCTACTAAAAGAATCATTTCTCTCTACGAAGATTGAGTGTCGTAATCTGTCCTCTGATATTCTACCAATTGATCTGATGACGCCTGCAAAAATCCGCCTTGTTCTCGTCTACAGACCCCCAAATAGCCGCAAAGAAGAAAATGATGATCTGATCGAGTGTCTGAGCTTTCTTTGTTCTACAAAAGATCCTGTAGTTATTCTAGGAGATTTCAATATCCATGTTGATTGGAGGAATCAACTTCCCAGAAATACATCTGCTAACAAGATATTACAGTTTTTTGTGGGTTCTGAGCTTAGACAATACGTTTCATTTCCTACCCGACTCCAATCTACTCTTGACCTCATTTTCTCCTCGGAAGGCGTGATCCAAGATGTCACTCGCCTACCACCCTTTGCCTCTTCTGATCACAATGTGATTTCCTTCTATATAAAATGCCACTCTCATACATTCCCTAGTATTCCAATGCCTGAGTACCGCAGGGCTGATTTTGACGGCTTAAATCTTCATTTTGGGAATGTTGACTGGTGAACATTATTCGCTGATTACACTTCAGTGGATGATGTCTACAAAAGATTCTGCAATGTCATCTACGAAGCATTAGGAAGATTTGTTCCCTTCTCATTTCAAAAAAGTTCCACTTTTCTTCGTTATCCTCCACATATCACTGCACTGCTTGCTCATAAGGAAAGATTATATAATTCCATCTCAAATCCTGGTCAAAGCAGCTTGTACAAAAAACTATGTGCAGATATCGATTTCCATATTCGCAAATTTCTAGCAAACAGAGAGCGACGTCTTGCCTCAAAAAAGAATATGAAACCGCTCTACGCTTACCTACGAAGCAGAAGCCAGTCGTTAGGCAAAATGAATACTCTAGTGGATAATCTTGGAAAAAGTTACATTAATGATCCACAAAAAGCTCTCGCATTAGGTGATTACTTTGCCAGCGTTTTTGCTGCAGAGACATCAACTCATTTACCGTACTACTCAGAACCTCCCGAGACGCACACCAGGTTAACAAATCTATATGTGCATCCGAGCCAAGTTTACAAGTATTTGAGAGCACTTACCCCATCTACTTCCACCACATTTGACGAAATCCCACAGATAGTCTATAAATGCTGTGCAGAGTCTCTCTTTCGTCCTCTCACCCACATTTTTAACATATCACTGCTCATGGGAGAGGTGCCGAAGTTATGGAAAGAATCAATAGTCACCGCTATACCAAAAAAGCCAAATGCATGCCTGCTCTCTGACTTTAGACCAATAAGCATCTCTCCACCACCTATTAAAGTCTTGGAGAAAATCTTAAGGTCTGAGCTTTTGGAATTGCTCCAAAAAAGTAGGATGATACCAGAGGAGCAGCATGGCTTTTTATCTGGAGCGTCAACGACCACTTTGCTTGTTGACTGCCTCCATGATTGGGTCTGCTCCTTAAACAAGGGCGAAGCAGTGGACGTCATATATTTTGATTTGTCAAAGATTTCGATAGGGTGAACCACCGAAAATTATTAATGAAGCTAAAGAGTGTGGGCATTACTGGAAACCTACTCAACTGGATTGAATCTTATTTACTTGGAAGATTTTCAACAGTAAAAGTGGGAAATGCTTTCTCAAATCATTATCCTTGCCCTAGCGGAGTACCACAAGGTGGTGTTCTATCGCCCTTGCTTTTTCTTGTCTATACGTACGATTTACCATCTGCACTGAAAACATTCGCCTCGATTTCTGTTAGAATGTTCGCTGACGATATAAAAATCTATGCGTCGTACAATGAAAATAATGCCTCTGAGGTTCACTCCTACTTGTCCAGGTCCATAGAAGCTA
Source organism: Ancylostoma ceylanicum (assembly GCA_000688135.1). Lineage (NCBI taxonomy): Eukaryota > Metazoa > Nematoda > Chromadorea > Rhabditida > Ancylostomatidae > Ancylostoma > Ancylostoma ceylanicum. The sequence continues at coordinate 1,571,477 of JARK01001343.1, forward strand.
TGATCAGGTGGTCCCACGATAACGATTTGCCTCTAAACTTACAGAAAAGTACGATTCTGCATATGGGAAAAATGCCTATGAGAGAGTATGCAGTCAGTGGTATGTTGTTAACTTGCAAAAAAGTTGTAGATCTTGGAATCTTGATTGACCAGGAACTCAAATTTTCCGATCACATTGACAACATCGTGAAGAGAGCTTTCAAGACATTATTCTTTCTGTTTCGAAATGTCCATTCCAAAGACCCGACAATTTTTGTGCGACTTTTCAAATCGTATGTACTGCCAAAGCTAGAATACTGTTCTCAACTTTGGAACCCCTGTCTCAAAAAGCATATAGTAAAAATAGAAAAAGTACAACAAACATTCACCCGCATTCTTTTCTATAAAGCTTTCCCAAACCCTAACTACCCACAATGCATGCCATCCTATGATGACCGACTTAAAATTCTGAAATTACGAAGCTTGAGGTCTAGAAGAATAATGAATGACCTAAACTTTGCTTTTCGAATAATGAAACTGGAATTACGACTTAAACCTAGTAAATACTGGACATTCAGACCAACAAACGGTAGACTAGGTATCTATGCTTTCCAGCACATGAGAGTTAGTCGTAAATACTTTTCTTGTACTTCAAATTCATTTTTTGTCAGGACTGCGAGATGGCTGGAGAAGCTTCCAGATGAACTACTTCTATCGAGGACTAGCACGGCATTTCGTAGTGGATTAAGGAAAATCGAGCTCAATTCTTTGCTTCATCTTCAGGGATAGCCGCGTTCCTTTCTCATATTTCGTTCAGTGAAATAGCGTTGATAGTTATAACAGTGACGTCTGAACACTTTTATCCATGATTACTTATCATGTTACTTTCAAACTTGCTTGTCTGACATTGATATTTTCTTGCAAGGCAATTTTCCCAACCTCATGTTTATAGCAGGTTATTTTTGACTTCTTCCTCGGAAGTGCTTAATCCAAGTTTTCGGAAAGGAGTGCTGTCAGCTAACCTCTGGCACCGGGTTCGCTGATCCTTCCATAAACGGGGTACTCAACAAGCACTGCGGGAAAGTCAAAATCTGATGCTTAAACGTTCTATTTCTGCGTTGACTTTGTCAGACAATGCATGTCTCACCTGTGCGAATTTCTAACACTGTTAAGGCTGCTGTTTTTTTTATTCGTTTTTTTTTACTTATGCGCACACCTTCGAGTGTATATTAAAATATTTAAAAAAAATATTTTAAAAAAATATATATATATACAAATATACATAATAATATATATTATATCATGTGTAGAATTAAATTGAATTGGCTCGGCTGTTGCTCTTCATGCCACGCGGGTCTTCTTTTCTTGCAGAAGGCAGTAGCAGAATAACGTTTATTATCGACACAGGGATAGACAGGAATAACAGAATCGGTGAAATTAGTCGAATATATTCTATTTATTCTATTCTGGAACCTTGGCTAACACCCAAGGTTCCAGATCTCACGACCTCACGAGAACCAGCCTGCGAGACGATGCTCGAACAACCGCAGCAGTACTACGATACCGAAGGACGAGGTCACGACCTCCCGATGCAGCGAGAGACGATAGAGAGAATAATCGCCGACCAACTGGGCTCGTATGCATATCTCGCCCTCACGGGACGGGGAATACCGTACTACTCCCGGCTGGGAGATTCCCGGTGGGAGTGGTACGGTACTCCCCGCGATACAAACAAGCTGGCTGTATAAGGACCCTGCATTGTTGTTATATTCGACTTATTCCTGGCCGATGCACCATGAATTGGCTCGGCTGTTGCTCTTCATGCCACGCGGGTCTTCTTTTCTTGCAGAAGGCAGTAGCAGAATAACGTTTATCATCAACACAGGGATAGACAGGAATAACAGAATCGGTGAAATTAGTCGAATATAACAACAATGCAGGGTGGGCGCCTTATACAGTGCGCGTCAAAACTTTACGCCCACCCCAGAAATTCGCCGTATCGGACGAGGATCAAAATCTTTCGAGAAATGGAGTTCATTATCGTTTTCGGCGTGCTTGAAAACCCCCGTAAACTTCTGCTAGGTCTTTTCTTAGTGATATTCTAATTTTTTATTCGTTTTCGAACGAAAAGCGCGGCGGTTCAAAACTTTACGCCCACCCTTGGAAAGGCTTTTTTGTCGTAACAAAGCTGGGCAATGCCTGTGAATTAGCATTTCTTAGGTTCTGCTTTGCTGATTACTATTCCAATTAGTCAATTTCTCATAACGGTGACAAAGTTGTTCATAGCTCTCGCGAAGCTAGATGCAGAGCTGGAGAGAATTCTCTCTTTGAGGCTCTGTAGGTGGTGTGATTGGTGTCTACTGCCATGAATCCCGTCAGCAATTATGCTAAGTTCCTCATGGTTTCCAAATTGCAAAAACAAGCGTGGTAGCTCATAGGAGTGACATTGAGAGGCTGCGAGTTAGGCGTGAAGGGTGCTCCGAGTCGTGATCCTGGCGGAAAATGAAGTGATGCACGTCGTGTCAAAGGAAATATGATGACTAATGCCTTTGTAGAGCACTGCTATGAGTTGACGAACTCATATGAATCCCACCTCTGCAATCCTGAAGTCAGAGGTCTGTCGTGATCACCGAAATTCAACCGCCGAAGTTGCGGCAAAAAAGAAGCCTCCCACTTAACCCATGAATCACTACAGTAATGCAAAATTCAGCAGGGAAAATTGTGGTCTGACTTCAGCGCTCACCAATGAACACATCATCAGACGATATAAGTGAAATCCTGAATGTTAGCAAGCACTACAAAAAATACCACCCAAGCCCACATGCTGTTCATGTTGTACCTGTCGAAATCATTCGACTCTAAAGTTGGTATGGCGTGGTCCGGAGAACATGCCATTCTTGCCTCAGAAGTCTTTGAACGCTGACATGCGTGGGAGCTGGTTGATTTGGAAGCAGTTAGCAAGAATTTAGTGCTGATTTTCTCGGCCGACGTTGTGGAGGAGGAGGACCAGACGGGTGATATGGCAGTGGTGTCGGTCTTGAAATGTCCACACGTGTTTCGTTTTCTATCTATACTTATTAAGGCTGCTCATATGAATACCGGCTAAGCGTTTGCGCTCGCTCAAGTTCTTAAAAAATTGTCTTGTTCACACATTGCCCAGTGAAGGGTTTGCTCACTCAATAACTGGCAAAATACCCTAAACTTTGATTTTAAATGCTCCATAGGGTTTCCTACAGTCTTCTTGAGTGCTATTACATCAGTCCGTATCATTTGTCAGTTTGCTAGCAACATATTTCCCGAGTAACCTACATTTCTAAAGGGTGGGCGTAAAGTTTTGAACCGCCGCGTTTTCCCTTCAAAAACGAATAAAAATTCAGAGGATCACTAGGAAAAGACCTAGCAAAAGTTTACGGGGGTTCTCAAGCACGCCGAAAACGATAGTGAACTCCATTTCTCGGGAAATTCCGATTCTCGTCCGAAACGGTGAATTTCTAGGGTGGGCGTAAAGTTTTGACGCGCACTGTATAGCGCTTGGCCCAAGCCAGCACGTTGTCGAAACTACATGAGAAATACTGGATCCCAAAAAACGTCAAACTGTAAGGAAAGTTTCGAGACACTGTATGACCTGCAGACAATCTCATGGCTGACTTTACAAGTAACCAGAGTCACCCGCTTTACTAGCGCAACGAGTTCGCTCGCCGCGACCTTTCGAGCGCACCGGCATAGATTATACTGGACTTTTACAAATAAATGTAGAAGGGAAGACCTATAAGAAACGGTGGGTTCGCTTGCTCACGTGTACGACTACCAGAGCAATCCATCTCGATATCGTACGGGGTACTTCGACAACAAACTTTCTTCGAGCACTGTAGTCTCTCATTTTTCGCAGAGGCACGCCTTGTACTGTCACGTCAGATAATGCAACAACCTTTAAAGATAGAAATGAAATCGTATAATATCTTTCCGAAAATTCTACACCTTCCAGCAAAGTAGCTACCTTCCTCGCAAATCAGAGAATAAAATGGATTTTTATAACCTTGGTTTCCCTTTAGAAAGGAGGTTTCTACGAACTTTTATTCAGGCCTGTGTCTATTCAAAACAATTAAACGACGATTTGTTTCGAAAGATGAATTTGATACGGTCGTCACTGAATGCGAGGCAAACGCTAATAGCCGCCCTTTAATGTATGTTTCATCGGATTACAAAAACCATAATCCTATTCGTCCCATCGATATTTTGCAACCACACAAAATGGTTGGGACGTATATTGAGTATATTGAGAGTGGCCAACGTGCCAGTCACCTCACCCAACCCTCAGCTTTCATGTATTAAGGGTGGTATTTTCAACAGCAATCTCGTACCAACGTCCAATGTGCAAGCATGCGCGGCTAATCATTGTATCGGAACGCACGTGCTTCAGCGCGAAGCAGCTGTAATGTTTCCAGCAAGCGTATGCCTACATGAACATGATGTTCGTGTGGAAGTAAAATACGGACGCAAAATATTTATTAACACAATCTCCTGTTTCCTAAGTCCCTTCTGTGATCTCATGGTTAACAACCCTGATTGGTGGCCGCGCACAGCAATTGCCGTAACAGCGTTCCTTCTTTAGTTTCTCGCAATTCTCTCTTCCTTATGTTTTGCTGATGCAAACGAATTCTTCATCATTTGCTTCGTTGCACATGTCGTTTTTTCTTCTCCGTTCAAACGTATTCTGACGATGAAATTCCTCTCGTAAATATATCTAGAAACCTTCTCTCGTAATAACCCCGCCTGCTCATCAAGTCCGGAAACACTATCATGTCAACTGTTCCTCTCAATTGCAACGTATAACATTCAATGCTCGCAAAACCTCACTGATAGTTGTTCTGTCAAAAATCTCAGTTTGAAAAATTAATCCTATGGCTAGTAAAGCTTGCGTACCTGTTACCTCTGAAGAAAATGTTGTCGAACAAATCAAAATTATTTTGAATCGTATTAGTCTCGATGAATGCGCACATTTTGTATTACACTCGCAATACTAAGTCGAAAGTTCTATTACTAAGAGGTGCGCTCATGTGGGGTCCTGCACTGGATGAGAATGCGATAACGTAAACGCAAATTCCTCGATACAAGAACTTTCTGAAGTTAACGGATATCCGCCTATAACATACTGTTCGGAATCTTGTGGATTCTAGGTGTGAAACTGTGGATATCCTGTCTCGGGGTGTTTATTTTATCGAATTCACAAGCAACCAACGGACAACACTACGTACGAAGTATTGAACTGTCCCACTTGGTCAGAAGTTGTTTATCTGGCTTATGAAATTCATCGATAGTAAAGAAAAAGTCAGAAGTTCGTAATCACTCTCATCCCTTACACCTAGAAAACTATTTTTAATGCAATTCTTTCCGTAGCTACATTTAATTGTCAACCAAGCATTCCAAATGATGTTGCCCAATTAGAATGCTCTTCACAATCATTCGCAATTCTACAGGGTGCGTCAGAATTATTGACGCACCTAAAATGAGTCGTAAAAAATCAAGGATGCGAAAACATTCTAAGTAGGTATATGCAGAATAAAGCCCATGTCTTGGCGATCAGAATAAATGCACTCTTGTTCGCAGCAGTCTCATTCCTTGTTTAGGCAGTCACAGAGACGACGACGGAGCGCATAGTCTGCGCCGCAACTAACTCGGGTCGACTTTGTTGCGAATTCTTGAATAGATTAGCCTTTCGTAGCTTAGCGTTTCTGTGGATGATAGCGCAGGTCTTGCTCTTTAAGATACCCATATGGGGTCATCAGCAGACTGGAATTCGGTTCACAAGGAAGCCTATTCTTTGTCAAATCAAAGTCCCTCAAGGAGAATTTTGAAACTGGGCCTGTACCACTTTTGTCTTTTGCACAATAGCCAAGCCCTGCCAATGTACCTATGGATTCATCTTCTGCTGAGAACTAAGTTGAGCAGGGAAACTTGCTCTTCGAAGATTGCTTGGATGAGAAACAAGGAAAAGAAAAAAATTTCTATAGTAAAACATAGATGCATTTCCTTGGCGAGAACGCGACAGGGTTTGCGAACAAGGACTTGCCTTCGTGTGATGCTTGGAGGGCGAGACTTGCCCTGTATCCCACAGGAGTATCGTATTCCTAGAATTAAACCTCTTCATAAAATGGAACGAGAATGAACGAATTTCAGTTGCGGCGCATCGACCATATTTTTCCATGGCATCTTTGTGGCTGCTTTTACAAGAGAAAAGCGCGCTCCGAACAAGAGTGGATTTCTTGTATTCGCTAGGACATGTCCTTCGTTTGGGATATGCAGATGTAGGGTTTTTACGAAAATTGACTCTTTTACAGTAGGATTTGCAGTGCGTCAATAATTCTGACGCACCCTGTATATGTCCACGTAAACATATCCCTACAACAATACGATTTTCATTCAATGTCGTACACATCTGAGAAACATGTAGGGCTCGATCTGGAAACAATACCGTAATCCTTGAAATTTCGGGAACTTTACAAATCACCCGTAATTCCATGGAGATTCCGTATTTTTCGCAATTCATAAAACTACAGTAGCAACCCAATAATGACAACTCGGATTTTTTTCTTCCTGATCTACTACAGCTTTAGAGCGTAATGCGGAAATATTCCTTCTATTCTGTATTAAATTTCGCAACCGCGGTTCTCCTTTAGTTGATTATTGTAATGCTATTTTCTTCTGATAAGAACACTATGTACGCCTCTTTACGGAAGAGCTCCAGTTTTTCACTACATAGTCTCTTTGTTTTCGCATGTGCCATGTCTCATTCCATCTTTAATTTTGCGGTCCCTTTTGAATTTCCCGACGCTTGCCCTAAGATTTGTTCTTCGCCGATTAGGTAAATGTTGCTATCGAGTTTCTAAGAATCTGTTGCCGCTGGTAACTGTACTTTATTTGAGGATGTCGGGAACGTTGTCAGGATCCGACAAGCATTTCAAGGAAATCAGTGAACACGACAATGATCCGATAACAGAGTCAGTCGAACTCGAAGTCGAACAAGATCAGCAACCCGTCTCGAGCCTTTTGCGCCAGCTTTAGAAGTGATCCACGAACTCATTCATGACCTCAATTCGGAACTAAAGGTCCTTCGCAAGCATGCCGGCGAAAAAGAGGCTGCAGCGGAGAAGGGAAGGAGCGACATTGAGAGAAAGTTGAAGTCCTTCTTCTCCGACTACGGCTGTCAGGTGTCAGGTCACATTGAAAGGGGCAAGTGTAAGTTTGCATGTGGCTCGACGACCCACCACTACGCCACCGAGTGCAACATATTTCAGCAGCAGTGTCATGTTTCTGTTGTACCCAAAACAACTGAGAAATGAGAGGCCACGGATCTGCCCACTGCCCCTATGTGTTCCCACACTAAGGCGTTTTCTTTCGTAATGCGCATGAAGACTTCTTTGCACTGACGACTTTCGCTTTTTCACACACAGATTGCTTTCGTAGCTCAACGAAAACGCGAACACAACGTAACGTGACGTACATCATCTCGCAGAGCGCAGACCTTCATGCAACAACTACATTACATATTTCCAGTGTTTCGTCGATGAATCAACGACTCCCTTTGGTTGTTATAACCTGGTATTGGACCATTTTCGCAGAAAAAGTTTGCTGCTCCTCTGATGGTACTGACTATACATTGGTATTCGAACGAATATTTTCGAACGAATATTCGAATAATTCGAAATTTTCGTTATTCGAATGTTCGAATAATTCGAAAAACGCCAAAATTCGATTATTCGAATATTCGAATTATTCGAAAAGTTAAAATATTCGATTATTCGAATATTCGAATTATTCGAAGAGTTGGAATATTCGATTATTCGAATATTCGAGTTATTCGAAAAGTTGAATTATTCGATTATTCGAATATTCGAATATTCGAGCACTCATGATTCGAATAGTAGGTCGGATTTTACCATTGACTTTGACACATCAAAAATCGCATCAGAGAAAAACTTTTCAATTGAGTTATAGCCAGGAAATCTGCATTTCTCCAC
>JARK01001343.1:1579708-1596318 GCA_000688135.1 Ancylostoma ceylanicum
TCCGACATCACTTAGGAATGACCCCCAAAGTTGCGTAAAATTAGAAAGGGTCAAGTGACACTTTTACTTCAGCTACAGCTCAATTTGAGAACGACCCATTTTTCAAAAGATATGCTTCTTTCCACGTGGCCATAGGAAGTGCATGAAGAGGGTCTATGTCATCTGTGGGATCTGAGACCGGTGTTGTTGTGAAAGCTTCCATAATTGCCTTCAGAATGCCGTCTACAACCTCAAATTCACGCCAGCGGCTATGTTGAACGTTGTGTCCTGCGTCTCACATCTGGGTTTCTTGAACAGCATTTCTTAACCCCAGTTTCTTCTCTTGATATTGCTTTTCATTTGCACTGCGTTGATACAAAGACTGAGCTAATGATTTAGACTGAGACAAATTTTTGCACGCGGATTCTTTTATATCCATTCACTAAGATGCTAAAAATGATGATCATATCCGGGGAAAATTGCTCCGACAGAGAACTAATCTCTAAAAAACACATGCAGTCGAAACATTTCTATGCTTTAGCGGAGAGCCACTTCAGGTCGCATTTCGGAATTTCGACACTAATTTTGAAACTACCTACTAAGTGCTAACGAATCCTAAACCACCTCGTCGCACTGATCCCTAACACTTGCGAGAAAAGGCGCAAACGTGACAAGGCACAAGGATCAGAAATGTGCTAGATTTTGTGAAGTTTGGTGGACCACTTAGGCGCTCCACGTGGGATTTCAACGGCCCAAATACGAAAATGAGGTGGGGCATTGCGTTGAGGTATATCACGAGGACTGTTTACTTTATAACGTGTCCTTCTCTATCCTCGCACCCGACAAGACTATTGAATTATTGTCTGTGAATTAGTACATGACAAAAGCACTTCACCGAAGCAATGACAACCATTCATCCGAATAATTCGAAAATTTTTTTATTCGAAATTCGAATAATTCGAAAAGTCCCAAAATTCGATTATTCGAATGTTCGAATTATTCGAGAAGTTGAAATATTCGATTATTCGAATATTCGAATTATTCGAAAAGCTGAAATATTCGATTATTCGAATATTCGAATTATTCGAAAAGTTGAAATATTCGATTATTCGAATATTCGAATTATTCGAAAAATCAAAATATTCGATTATTCGAATATTCGAATATTCGAAAGAGAAAATTCGAATACCAATGTATAGTACCGACATGTCTTGTTTCTGCCATTGTTTTCATTTGGTCGATTTATAGGTGTTTAACCCATTGACGACCGCGCGGCTGAGCCGCACTTTTTTGGTCGCGTGGGACCGTGTGGCTCACCGATGAGCCGCGCTCTTCTTTTCAATTCGTAAACCTCATTTTCGCATCATTTTGCTGTAACTTCGTACGAATTTGATGTAATACAGTTAGACACTATTCCACGAATCGTGATATGTGACATGCTCCTGTGCTTACTACGACAAACAGCATGTAAAGAGTGCATTTTTCAGAAACTGCGAAGGGTGACTCACATTTCCTGGGTCCTGAAAAGAAGCAATCCTCACAAATGTCGAATTTTCGACACAGAATCACTAAACTACGATTTGAACTTCGTGCTATGTTGGAATGGAGGCATATCAACACGTATTCGTTTCGCATATTCCCTTATAACATTGAAAACCCCTCAAAGAAACTTCTTGCAGTCTTAGAAAAAGGAAACTGAGGTCGGGTGCGCCAATTTTTCATCTAATGATAGCGAAAATCTTCCAAAACTATATTCTAGATTAATTTTTAAGAACTATCTATTTTCTTCCTAGTATTCCTATTGTTATTGCATGAACCCATGCATCCGCGGCGCTATCGAAAGGGGCGGTGGTCCCACGCGCCGGACACGCCAAAACGCTCGCGGTCGTCAATGGGTTAAAGGCAGCACCCACGAAAATTTTTGTCATTGATATTTTGGCGCAATCTTAAGTTTCCCACTTTGGTGAGCACGGGTATATCGGTCGATTTTGTCAAAGCTTCTAGAAAGACGATTTCTGAATGTCCTTATTATGCTGAGTTAGATCAAAATCGCCGAGATGCGTGAAACGGATCTGACAAAAGGTCGATAAGGCTGCATCTGTCGTCACGTACTGCAAAATAACAGAAAATCAAATCCTACAGTAATAATGCTGTAAAGTTCCAATAATAGCATTGATAACAAATGATATATAAGACAGTTCGGAGATTCCCTTCGTTGGCGCGAACGAGCTCGAGCGCTTTTTATTCAGGACGAGCCTTTACTCTTAAAATCTTGAAAGGGAAACTTACTCAACAATTGAATGCACTATGCAATCTTATACAAGATTCGGAACAGTTCCATGATCCATTGGACTTCCCTCGACAAATTCAAGAACTGCAAGATTTTCTTTCTACCAACAGTATAGTTATTAAAAATTCAGTATCAGGGCTAGAAGAATAGAAACGAGCCATATGGAACTGTTACAATGAGAGTCCATGCACAATTGAGCAAATAAAACGCAATTACCTTGAGGAAGGAGAACTCCTCGAACAAAATTTAGATCAATACTGTAGTGGAAAACAAGGAGGAGTGATTCTACGAAAAACAACAGACTGACCAGACCAAAACATTGCGACACAATGTCCGCCTGAGATTACAATGCGCAAATATGATGTTTTCCTTAAAACGTTTGACGGCACTATTACTAGGGTGTTGCAATGGTCATGTCCCTGAAACCCGTTCTGTGAGCAAATTACGTGCACCTTTAGCATCACAATGGTATCAAAACCTGAATGTTGGCCACGACAGGCAATAATAATATTAGCAATATTCGTCTACCTTGTGACCATAGGTTTAATTACCCTACTGGTAATAACAAGAAAGATTCCGCGCAAACTACTTCCCATCAGTAAACGACTATGGCGAGGATTCGCTCACATCCTTACATCACGCAAATAGGTACGGAGCAATGATGGATCTCTGCTACTTGTCGACCTAAATCGACAGAATACTCGCAGATGGAACTCTTCCACAATTATCCGAGTCTTCACAGTAGCGACTAGTATTGTAACATTGTTACAATGTACACAAGCATGCGAGAACGTTTTCATCTTCCCCTCGACTATCACTCAATGTCGAAAAGAAGATAAGAAGTGTCTCTCTCACCCAGTGATCAAAATCAATCCTATGCAGCCAGAAATATGCGTGCAACTCCACCAAAACAACAACACAAGACATCCGATAAAACCTTCATTGGAAGAAATGATTCTCAGATCTAACAAAGCAACTTTGTATTTCACACGAAATACCGAAATGCAAGGTACAATATAGCAAGCGTTACCCACACATGAGCACCTGCACAGGCCTCAAGTGCGCTAAAATTATACCCAACACAACATTTGAAGGGCTCACAATTGCTAACAACTATACTGGAATCACTGCAGTGAATCTTGCGGAGAATTGGAATGTTCGTGTGGATGTCCATCTTAAGATGTCTCTTTTATAGAGTGTACTACGTCCCTACAGACAATAACATTTATGGAATTTTCGAGTATCCTACATGGAGCAAATCAATTAAACTGACAATAACATATTTTAACAATATTCTAGACCTGAACACATATCGCTTAAAACTACGGTCTCAAGTAAGAAAACGACCGGAAAACACGATGCTAGGACTAACAAATTGCCAATTTAACACACCTTCTCTCCTTCGCAAACGATTCATGAGCAATAATCTCACAACGTCATTTCTCAAAGAGGATACTACACTCAGCTACGCCTGTATAACTAACCCCATCCTTTCAAAAGACCAATACAGACCCTCGTACCTATCATTCGAGACACGTGCAAATGTGATCCAGCCGAAGACTATATTAATTGTTATTACCAACAAAACAAAGTATCACGAATACAACAACTACGCAATGCACTACTACTTCAACTACCAAATACGGTTGTAAACATAGATGGTAAGGCCAAGATACCAACGAATCGAATTAAAGCCATCTCCGCTAAAATCTTAGTGTCCTTCAATACGGCAGTCAATGCAAAACGTTGTTGATTTTCACTGCAGCATTATTTAAACAGAAATCATTGGCTGCTACAATTGTCTCAAAGGAGCTATCGCGAAGTTAACTTGCTACTCCAACATACCAAAAGCCATTGCAGAAGTATCCTGCACAACTCAAGCTTTCCCAATTCAGTGCTCACAAGAAGGAACGCGCAATCAAATAAGATTATCTTTCAATTATGCTTAAATTACGAAACTTGTCCACTACATTAATGGAGTACAGGCAATAATCAATTACGTCAAATCGTGGATAAATTCAACAAAGAACAACAACTTTCTAAACAAGGAATTTCCAGATATGGAACATTTCTTCGACAAATGCAAGACAGTTTTCATTCACACTGCAGCCATCATCATGACACTTCTAACAACAACAACAACCTTAATACATCCTTATCTGTATGGTGGATGACAGAGACATCACCAGAAAATGCGGAGAGAATTCATCTTGAAACAAGTATTTAAACTACTGCAACCACTTCGGATCATCGCCACCATATGGAAGATTATTGCCCTCCTAGTTCTATGAAAATCATTCCACGCCATCATGCAATTACTACTAAACCTCTTTCAATTCGTCATACAACCACTTCCGAGTCTTTTCCTTCACCAACATATAACGTAGCGTGAAGTCTTTTGAGTTAGATCTGGACCTCCTCAACCGAGTTTCGAGTGGATCCCCTCCACGACCTGTTGTAAAACATCCACAGGGACGTCAAAGCGATCGAAACAGTTGTCAGCGAAATTAAGACTGCAATCAACACGTTGCCAAAATGAGTCGAACAGCAAGAAGCAGCACGGGAGGAAAGTTAAAAAAGTTAAAAAGAGTTAAAAAACAAGAGAGATGGAGTCTATTTCACCAAAAAAATCTTAGCGTTAAGTGTTCTACAGAAACAACGAGCAAATGGGTAAACAGTCCAACTAGCACGCAGTCAAATTCTTCGCATTAAGTAACTACAAGTCTATGAAAATAGAACGATTCTTACCAATCTGAAGTAAAAATAAAATAAATGAAATTAAATAAAAGGCTCAAAACCGGCAATTCTAAATTAAACTTCAAATATCAGAGCGAATATTCTATTTACAAGAACCAAATTCCGAAAATAATTAAAACAACCTTTTAAATTCCTCCAGAATTCCAAAAAAAAAATATCAAATTTAAAAAAAAATCAAACTTTAAAAAAATTCCAAAAAAGGGTGTTCACATGTTCACAGACTCTTCTCGACTCGAAAGTTGGAGGAGTGATATTAACACCACGGATTCATCACATCGAAATGTTGGCATATAAGGAACGTTTCACACCAACAAATTCCGCTGAGTGCGGGCGTCTGTTGTCGACAGCCAACTTGATTGTGTCAGTTCTATGAGTCTACTTCACTATATAGATCCTGGAAAAACAGTATTTTCAACCATGACATACTTATGTCAGGGTTCAGGGTTCGCGTTTAGAAGCACTTTTGAGTTGCTCATTCTCTCGAGATCTTCAATGTTCTCATCTGTTGTTATAGGCAAGGATTTTATGGTGAAGATTGTGAAATGAAGCAATTCAGCTCAGAACCAGAAGCATCTCTGGCTTTTTCATTTTTTCCACTTGTGCATTTTTTAGAGTTGAGCATGACATCATCTCTATGAGTGTTTATACTTCGGCGCTACACCATCGTCGCGTCCAAGGAAACTGCTCAAATGCTATGGATGTCGAGTTTATTCATGTGCAAGCAGTGGTCGCGACGTAATAGTTGGCGTCTACCATCGCGACGTCGCGAATCTCTGTCGCGTCTTGTTTATAGTTTTTTCTTTATAAAGAACGCGATGGGCCGAATTCGCGTCGCGCCTGCTAGCAGACGCAACGTAATGATTTCTTTGATGTCAGAGCCTGGAGTTGACTGTTGTTTCTTTAAATTTCTTGCTGCTTTGGCCTAAGACTTACGGGACCAGACGACTTATCATAAAAACGCATAATCGTTGACGCTTACGGAAAATCGAGCTATGTGTGTAATTCTGCGTGTACGCATGTTTGCAAAGTTTGGCATGGCGCAACCGCGCGACGCGACGGTTTCACAACCCGTCGCGTCGCGAGTGCTGTAGCCGTCGCAGCGATGCCATCACCTCGCGAAGAAAGAGCCGTTTTCACGACGCAAGCAAAGAGGACACGCCCCCTTGTGGACGAGTTTTCCATGGCATTCGTGGTGGGATGTTAGCGGAGTATTCGACGATAGAGCTACCAGAGTAGACAAACGAGAAAGGATCATTCTAGGCTGTTGCCGCACAGTTACGCGCCTTTTTTTATGTTTGGAGACTAACAGAAAACTCATGGCATAAGCAGCATCAGCAATTTTACAGGTCCTCAAAATAGAGAGGAACTCATCAAAAGTCTGGCCGCCGAAGCCCTGAAAATGGACGAGACCTGCGGACCCAACATTCGTCGTTTGCTGGAGGGAGCGAGAGCACCAGGTACTGTGAAAGCCTATAAAACAGCTCTGGAAGCATTTCGAAAGTAGCAAGCCGCGGGACCGGAGGAGAGAAAAAGGGATGAATTAACGAGTGCGGCCATTTTTGTAGCAAAACGAAGCGTTAGTGTTAAGGCTTCTTCTCTAGCTACGTTCGTTTCAGCCCTCGCTTACGAAAGATTGGGTAGAAAACCGGAAGAAGCGTCCAAATGGGCCGTCTTAGATGAAGTGGTTCGAGCCCGGAGAAAGAGCGACGGGGAGCCGGTACGACAATTCGCTAAGGAGCATGAAATCAACGCCCTTCTATCTGTCTTACCTCGGTTTTCATGGCCGCAGTGGCGAAAAGACAGAGCACATGTCCTTCTGGTTCTTTTATTCTATGGCCCTTTACGTATTTCCGAAGCGGTATCGCTGGAAGGAGAAGATTTCACAATGGAAACCGGCTATTGGATGGTTCGAATTAGAGTGGGTGCGCCTCAGCTTAATGCAACTGTCTTTTAGGAATCACCAAATCTATTTTCAGAGATCGAAGACGGATCAGGATGACCAAGGATCCAACGTTTTCATCGGCCGCGAGCCGACATTCGACGAAGCCTTGGCTAGATGCCAACATCGCCAAGTGCATGGTTTCCTTTTGGCATCGACAGACGGAAGGAAATGGTCTTCCAACGCGGCTGCATCTGAAGTTAAGAGGATTTGTGCATTTGCGGGTATCCGCCCATTGTCGCCACATTCATTTAGGAGAGGAGGAGCCACGAATGCACTAGACAAGGGCACGGATGTCGACGCGGTCAGAAGAAGAGGTAGATGGGCTTCGGTGGATTCCATGGAGCCTTACGTGAAAGTTTCCGTATTTTCCCATGGGGAACCCTCTCACATCGGTTAGAAGTTTGTTCGTATTCCAGAGTCATTCATTTGCTTTTGAGATCGCTGCTATTACGAAATCATTTTCACAGTTTTTCCTTGGTTGCAGTTCGTTGCTAACAGTTGTTCTCTCACTTAGTGTTAGTTTATTTGTTTCATAATCTTTTTCATGGCTTAAGTCGACTCTCGTGTCGTCCAAGTACGGCGGTCTGTTAATCCTTAAATAGGCATGTTTTTGTTATCTATACTTACCTCTCATCGCTATCTCCTATTTGAATCTCAATAGGTCAGCCATATCAGTGCTTTCGCTTTACCAGTGGTAATTTGTTCAGATTTGGGTATGTAACCTCATGAATTTGTTCGTTTCGTTGGTTACTACTTATTATTTCAGGTTCAGGTTCGTAACCTCAAGAGTTTTTGTTGGTTACTGTTCATAATATTTGTTCTTATTCTCTTTAAGTATGCATAGAATCATTGTCAATAATAACGTGTTGCGTTTTTGTCACGTAACTGTGCCTAGCAATAAAGCCCTTACGCCCGTTCATGTGTTCCTCTTTGGCTTGAGGAGTGAAAACGGTGTTTATGACGACTCGCCCGGCTATGCCGGGCGTGGAGACATAAATATGAACACTTCTTCTAGCCTTTAATCGATTCATGTTAACCCACCACTACGACAGTGGTTCAACTTTGAATGCAGCATGACCCTAGGGGAGAACAATTTCGCAGATAGACAATTAGGCTGAGACTGCTACTGGTTGTATTTAACTACTCTACTCATAACGGTCTAACTCTACTCATAACGGTTATAAATCCTTTTTTTTCAAAATCGAGTTGCGCAATTGCAAAGTATGAAGCGTGGCTCTATTCTTTTCTCAAATTATCGCTGTTCCTTGTTTTCCTTGGCATGAATATGTCCATACAAGTCATCAAGAATGAATGCTTCCGCCACCGAATTCCACTCAATTTCAATCGTGGATCAAACGTGGTTTAAGTGGAAAGAGAAATGAGCGACGTCTTTAGAGGAACCTGTGTTGAAGTGACAGCACAAAGCGGTATATACACTACAGGCATAGCAGTTTTTCTAGTTTGATAGTTCACAAGGAGTATCCTCGATTTCCTGCGAAAATTTCACTAAATTACTAGCAAGAAACTCAGATCAAGAGGAATTTCCACTTCTGCCGACCAGCATAGATGGACGAGGAAGGATCTATATAGTGCTCGTCAAAACTTTACCCCCACCCTAGAAATTCGTTTTTTCGGATGAGGATTGAAATTTCCCAAGAAATGACATTCACTAGCGTTATCGCGCACAAAAATCCTGGAAACTTTTGCTAGGTATTTTCTAGATGATCCTATAATTTTTTACTCGTTTTTTTTCACAACTTTACGCCCACTTTTGAAAAATGTCGATTGTGGAGGATAGGAATTGCGAGCAAACGGTCAAGTGATGCGGTAGATTTCAGGAAGGCCGTAAAAATCTGAAGGAGCATTCACGATCAATGCCTAAGGTAGCACGCAGAGTTCCAGACGCGCGGGCGGGTGGGAGGTTGATTTGATAGCTGTCGATCAGCCGCCTAGGCGGCTGAGAGCCGCTACTTTGAGCGGTGTTCAGACGCTATTTCTAGCACAAGTTGTAAAAAATGCGCATTTGTTACCAATTGGTCAGGCCCTGTTCAACAATGAGTCAAAGTCATTCGAATGACAGTTACTTCCATTAAAGTTGCCATTTCATTGAGTTTAACTCGCAAATTAGAGAACTAGTGTAGTAGGAAGCAGGGAAACATTCGAACATACAAAGGACTTCGATGTAAAGAGCACTGTATAAGGTCGGAGCAAGTGTCCCCCGGACTGTCATTAAGTTTCTGTCACTCCATACATCTTTATCTCTCATAAAAAATAATTGATTGCGATATGTAGTCAGGGTCAAGCGTGGCGTTGGTAAAAAATGGACCCTGAGGCGACCCCCCTCGTAGACTAGGAAAATGTGACCCCCCAGTATTTTCAATTTTTTAAAGTTTGTTAGTTATTATATATTATAAATATATAAAAATATAATTATAAATTTTTATATATTAGCAATTTTTAAAGTATGTAGAAAATACTTTTTGGATTAAACTAATTTTTAAAATCAATTTTTCAACATTGATATTCAAATTTCATCAATTAACCCAAAAAAGCGCCTACACAGTATTGGGACACTATGTGCTGTCCGAAGGAGGTAGGACACCAGGACACCATCTATGAAATTGCATTTTGAGCTGCACCATTATTGGGCCCCAGCATTGGATTTACAGCCAAATAAAACATCAAAGCTTGAGGAAAAATGCTTACTAAGGACTTTACTCTTGTTATGCTTCTTATTGATAAGAAAGAATATGCTGGAGTGTTTGCAAAAGCACCGCTACCGCGAAGAATCGAACCATCGTCTTGTTTGTGGAAAACAGAGCCTTTACAACTGAACCGGCGCTACTCAGGACGTCGGCGATTCAACACTGAGTATTACATTTATGTTAACAATAATGATAATGTCAATGTTATGCAAACTATAGCTAACTACAGACAAATTAAAAATAAAATTGTACTTCCCTACCTTGCTGCCATCATACCACCCCGGGAGTGCAGGAGGAGGCGACCCCTCTGGCACTCCACGAGGCGACCCCCTTCTCAGAGAATCGCGCAGCTCTATCCTCCGACAATAGCAGCACTTCTCGCCTAGTACACCGACAAGTGCTGCTAAATCGTCACGACAATATCCGTACTTGTCATAATTTCGCCCTAAACGTGCTGATACTCTAGCCCTACAGTGCTGCCAAATGGGCTTGGCCCCACCCACAGCCTCGCCCCAATGTATTCGTACGTTTGTCAAAAACTGCTGCCAAAAGTGGTGCCGCACCGCCATACTCTCGCTCCACAGTGCTTCCAAAAATCGTGTTGTCAGGTCCCGTCCCAGTCCACCTTGATGGCCTAGTAGACTGACTTTGCTGCGAAGCCTCGCTTCGAAGTTCCATGCGCCTCGGCAGGTCCACTGTTGAAAGAGCACGGAAGTATAAGAAAAATTTATTATGTGAATAATAGCATATCAAACGCTTCAAATCGTGAGTTGAACTAAGGAGTAACTCAGACATTCGTGGGGGGCGATGGGCAGGTAGGACCCCTACCGCTCCGCCCACTTTTCGAGTTTAGGGAGCGTATCTGGACGTCCAAGAAGAGCAGGGCGTGCTGCGCATAACCCTCGTCGTCCCCCCATCCGCCGAAATCCAATAATGCGCTCCATTACACCCGGGCACAGTTGCGAGGGCACATGGGGGAACGTCCTTCAATTGTCGGGGGTAGATGCCCCACGATTTTGGGTCCACCTCTAGGTACAACTGGGGGTAGACCCATTTCCACCTGTAGTCCACCCTCACGAATGTCTGAGAATACTAAAAAACCGGTGAACTTCGAATGCTTTGGTAGAACACGTAAGTTGTGAGCTATAACCTGGAACAACAACAAATGAAAATACTAAAAACGCTTCAAGTGAATGAGATAATACAACAGAGGTGCTCTAAGGAGGTATCGAAAACAAACGCATTCTAGAAGTAGAGAACTACTCTTGTAAAAAGCAGTGACAAGTTCATCTTCGGGTAGTAACGAATTCGGATCAAACCAGCTTTTCAGAAACCGAAGGAATTTCAAAAATTTGCGAATGTGCAAAAAGACAAATTATATCTGGTTTCAAAGGGGAGGGGGGGCATCTAACCCAGTATTAAATGCCCACAACAAAAAACGAACTCGGGCAAGAATATCACGAAAACCGAAACTGTATGGATGTGACGTAGTCAGAGAATTAGGCTTGCAAGTAAGTAAAGTGAGGTAATTGAAAACAGTCGCATCTTGAGGGACAGAATAAAGTGACAAAGAAACCCCACTAAAATTGCTCACGTGATCCATTGCACAATTCAACAGATTGACTCCATCAATATCGCCGTATGTAGCCAAAATCGCAAGGAAAAAAGCAAGAGAAGATCAGACAACGAAACAAGTAGAGTGAGAGACAAAACAACTTCATTTTTAACTTCATATGTTTCCTTATGTTGACCAGCACCCGAGATTGTTATAGCCTTTATTGTTTTCGGCCAACGTTTCGGCTAAATCGCCTTCTTCAGGGTCGCCTTCTTCTTCTTCGCCTTCACTACAAATCGTCTCATCCGCCCCATACAAAAACAGCTGTAGTGCGCAATATGTTTCATACCGCGAAAAGTGTTTGCTCCGGAGCAGAAGAAAAACAAGAATCCGTTCGACTTGCCCGTTCCATAGCTGAATCGAACGGTTATGTGTCCACAGCACCCTACGTCAAACGAAAGCGTCATGTTGCAACCCCTACCAACAATCAGCGCGATACCAACCCTCAAGAAAAGATTCCCTTATGCATCCCATTCATATCAGACGAACTGAGCAGATCAATACGACTCTGCCTGAAGAAATCTGGTTTGGATGGCTTTGTCAACCTCGTGGACATCCCATCCGATAACCTAAAACGTCGACTAGTAAGGAACCGCCTTTACGATCGCCTCTGCCTAACATCGAACTGTATCATATGTGTATCAGGTAGAGCGGGGGACTGCATGATCTCAGGGACCGTGTACCAGATATATTTATATATTTATTTACATGCTGATAAGTGCATGTGCATAATAAAACAGGTAGTAGTGAGAAATGAAATACAAAGAGTCTTATCGAAAATATACATCATAACTAAGATTAAGACATATGTACAGTATGCGTATAAACTACAAAACTTCACGTCTGCACTAGACTTAACATTCAGAAAAGGAGGCATGAAACAAAATCTTACTTCAGAAACTTATTAAGGATTGCTTTGAATTGTGAAATACGAGGAGGTAATTCAGTTTTTTTTTTCAATATTTGAGCGAGATCTTTTCCCACCCTGTAGGTGAAAAATGAAGTCCTCACTGAATTTGATGACGGGGGCAGAACTAATTTCATGCTAGCCCCGCGGGTGTTCGAGCTACGGATAGGGAAAAAGGTGGAAGCGTTAAGTTTGGCGTGACCTGACATGATTTTGTATGCCATTAATAAGTATTGCTTACGTCTCCTATTAACCAAGGTTTCTAGCCGAAGTTTGATGCTCCTAGATGCACTGGATGGGATGTTCTTATAGTCGAATCCACCGATTCTAAGCAAAACCTTGCGCGTGAAACTGTTCTGAACTCTTTCCAGTGCGCGGATATTTTTCATTTTATTTGGGTTGAAGATTACAGTCCCATATTCAAGTAGGGGTCGAACATAGATCTTATAAGCTCTAGTTAGGATAAGGGGGTCATTAGTCAATAGGCACCTGAATAGGTTTGCTACTCTTTTCATGCCTAGAGCAGATATTGTTTCACAGTGCTTGTCAAAGGTCAGTTTACTATCGATATGAAAGCCTAAATCAACTGTTTCGGAAATAGCAGAAATTTTGCTACCATTAATAAAGTAATCAGCTTGATTATTTTTAAGACCGAGATGTAGAACTTTTGTTTTAGTAAAAGAGAGAGGAAGGTTCCACTTGTTAGACCATTGTGCAATCATATCTATGGCGCTCTGAAGGGTACCCACATCGTCGGTGTGCTGTATGGACTTGTATAATTTGATGTCATCTGCGAACATTTTACAACTCACACCAAGCCCTGGGAAGAAATTAGGAATGTCCCACGTGTATATAGATGTTAAATAAAATCGGAGAAATAACTGAGCCCTGAGGAACGCCGCTAGAAATAGTCCGCGCTGTGGAAAAGGTTTTATTTACGACGACTCGGAATGTCCGATTCGATAGGAATTCGCTTATCCATCTGATTATTCTACTGTGTATTCCAATCTGATTCAGTTTGTATAGAAGCTTGTGATGAGGGACTTTGTCGAATGCTTTCTCAAAGTCAAAGTATATGACGTCAACGTTACTTTTATGATTTAGTGCTATCGTCCATTCATTAAGTACCTCCAACATTTGAGTAACTGTAGATTTGCCTCGGCAGAAACCATGCTGGTCTGAAGGAATAATAGCGTGTTTCTCAAGATGACTGATTATAGATTCCTTAAGGATCTTTTCGAATAGACGGCAGAAGATGGATGTGATACTAACCGGTCGGAAATTGCCAGGATGGGTTGAAGGAGGTTTCTTCGGCAGAGGTATTACATAGGCCTCTTTCCATTTGTGAGGAATTTCTGCTCTCATAAAGCTTAGATTGAATATGAGTTCTAAGGGGGTGGAAATCTCAGCCTTGTAAAGTCTGTGGGGAAAACTACATAGGCGAAACAGGGCGACCCTTATGTCTCAGGATTAGAGAGCATCTGGAGGGGAAAAGAAGTTTACGAAAATCCACACCACTAGGGGCACACCGAGTCAACAACCATAGCAACAACGATTTTGAAGTCCAAGTAACGATACTCGCGCAAGAAACTGATATCGCGACGCGGAAAACAATGGAGGCATTCTGGATAAGGAGTAGATGCCCGCAAATGAACCGAAAGGATGAATGCCTGGCAATCACTAACGAACTGGCATCATATCTTGATCTCTGTCAACTAGATCCTCAGCGTGACTGACCGGATTGGTTCTCACTTGGCACTGATATTCGCTACTAGCCGGCTGTCACTAGCACTGGCATATCTTAAGGTTTGCGGGTCTTTGCTGTTTTTCCTTGATTGAAAGATAAGGCTTCAAACTTTCGGCCTGACCAGCTAATGCACTTGATCTCGTAGATTCTATAAATTGCCAAACCGTTTCAGGCCCTGAAGAAGGCGATTTAGCCGAAACGTTGGCCGAAAACAATAAAGGCTATAACAATCTCGGGTGCTGTTCAACATAAGGAAACATATGAAGTTAAACTATGCCGAGATTTGAAAACAGTCGAACTTGGAACTTCATTTTTGTTCTGTCTACCACTCTTGGGGGACATTTGCTCCGACCGCACCCAGAGGCATGCGTACCTAAGTCTTTTGAGTTTTTGCACGTGTACGTGCTCGAAGCGCGTGAGGCGCAGTGGTAAGAGACTCGCTGCGCACGCGCACGGTCGATGGCTCGATCACGCTCGTGGCCAACCAAGCCATCCATCCCTCAGGGGTCGGTGAATTGGTACCAGAGGAGTTTGGGAGGATGAGGCACTGATTTTTTTAAATTGTATGCCTCCCGCAATTCATTGTAAAGTGCACATACTCATTCAACGCCTCAACGATGCTCAGATGAAGTCGAATATGTGGCGCATCCAACTTGACGGAATGGATCAACAAGTTCCAGGTGAACATTCCGTTTTTCGATTGAAATAATGCCGCTCAGAATTCTGGGGTACTCTCTCAAAGTAGTCGATGTCAATTTTTGAAGCATATCTGGAGGAATTACTTTGAAGGACTTCGATGCGTAGTACCCCGGGTACGGTCGGAACAAGTGTACCCCTCTCGGACAGTCATCAAATTTTTGTATCAAGCAGTCGTATCCCAGAGATGGAACTTCGTAGATTTGTGGAAAAAAGAGTCATCTGCCTAGCGAGAAGAAAAACACCTGGAAAAATTATAATATGCAAAGTTTAGACATTAACAACTTTAGGAAATCATTTCATTTAGACACTAGAAACTTTGGAAAATCAATTTAGCTCCAGAAATCATTAGAAACACTATAACTAAATACCAGCATAATTTGAACGCGATTTGATTTGAAGGTGCGTTCTTTAGTGAAGGAAGAAGATGAAAGAGAATGAAGATAAAGATAGAACAAAGAAGAAGCGTGGAAGTACGTAGAAATACCAAAGCGTGTTCCACAATTTTGAGTCACCCCTTCAAAAGACACCCGCAGTCATAAGCAAACATCCGTCAAATAAGTGTAAGCGGAAGCTGAAGCATGGCACACACATGCTCAATTCAGCTGGCTGTCTCAGGCGTTGCTTATACTTGCTGCGGGGAAAAGTTGAAGCGTCGATGCACTACGCACACTGCAAGAAAAGGAATGCGGTGCGTCAACTTTTCCATGATGCAATCATAAACAATTTTCGGAATAATATAGCTCCACAGGCAGACTAAAGAAAGGTAGCGGTAGAGCATAAGAGGATGAGATGGAGAGAAAGTGAAAGGAGCGAAAGTATACATGAGATGTAGCAGAGAAGAATAAAACAGTAGCATCGATGCTACACGCTACCGTCACCAAGTGCACGGAAATTCTTAGAGCTAAACAACAATAAACTAAGAGAAAGGACGAGTTTGAAACGAAAAATAAGAGAGACAATAGATGCAAAACTGGAAAAGGAGGTAAACAAAGATGAGGCAGGTACGAACATTCAAGTCTTTGGTCTTTCAACCAAAAAAGAACTTACTCCAAGCAGCGGGTAGCTTTGCAGGTTCCTCGTCACTCTTAAAGCGCCGATCCTGTCTGCTAACCGCAAGGACCTGAAAATGAGGAAGTGAGCTCACAAACTCTTAGAAATGGAGGACTGAAGACGAAAAAAGAATAATAAAGCAAGCAAACGAAGAAATAAACACGAATAGTACAAGAGAGGAAACAACAAACATCAGAACATACAACAGAACAAGAAAATATTGCATTTTGAGTGAAGAGAATGGAAGAATTTTCGAAAATCTGCCGCGCAAAACCCTCGCGCGGTGCGCCGTTTTCGGCCGTTCAAGTTTGAATTTAGCAGCACTATTCATATTTTCGCAGTGATCAATCAACACTGCTCCCCTTTCTGCGGCAGCTATGCATATTGTTCCCTCAAAAAATTGGGCGGTTCAGGTCTCGGCAGCTGGTTAGCATTAGTGTTGCCACGATGCAGGACAATTTCAATATCTGCTGCTCTCGCCAGAACAATCTCGATCATTCCTCTTCATCCTTTCCGTATCACATTAAAAACAATAAGATTCCTGAGGTGGAGTCAGTTAGGGACCTATAGTTAGGGACCCTGGCTTTATTTATAGTAACAGGTTGGATTTTTCTGTGCATTACTCAAGTATATGCAGGAAAGCGTATATGCGTACGTTTAACATCTTCAAATCCTTGTCGACATCTAATAAGGCGGCGTTACTACGTGCTTATAAAATCTATGTCCGGCCTATCATTGAATCCGGCTCTACTGTTTTTTGTCCTTTTAAAAAGAAAGATATACTATCACTGGAAAGAGCTCAAAATAATTTCACCCGGAAGCTAATGCTGCGTATCGGAGGTTTTCTTTATGGTAGGATTCCTAAAGCTAAACTAAGGAACGTTTATCTCAACCTTCCTTCACTGGAGTCCCGTCGCAG
>JARK01001343.1:1602921-1616624 GCA_000688135.1 Ancylostoma ceylanicum
CCGCCCACGATCAATATGCACAACGGCCAGTGTCGCCGCGGCGCGGCGACCGAAACCGCTATACTCCTCGAGGAGTATAGCGGCAGCCATAGTCCCTATGCGCATGGGGAGACTATATGGGACAAAACGTCAGAGGGTTAGTTTTTATGGTGGAAAGCTTTCGAGCGCGCAGAGCATGCGGCGCGTGCGCGGCGCGTCGCGCTTGTGACAGCGGTCCGGCGTTTTCGCTCAGCTGTCAGGACGCTGTTCGTCAAAATTAGGCTCAGGTAAGCGTTTTTAGCGGCTATCTGAGACAAGCAGCTCTCTACGGGAGCAGAAACAAATAAGAAAGACACAAAAACTTAAAAAAAAAACGGGTCGCGCCGCGCACGCGCCGCAGGCTCTGCGCGCTCGAAAACTTTCTACCGATTGCGCACAAGAACCATATCTTGTGATAGAGCTTACGTCAAGCACTCGAACGTGAAACACACGCCACACATATGGTTTGGACTCCAAGGAACAAAAAAAAAAACTCTGAATGGGCAAGATTTTGACCGGACCTTGCCTTGAATCGCGCTTCTAATCGTATTGACAACCGAACCTCGGCCGGTTGCCGATGGAATTATGAGCGGCAACTTTGACGAGGACATAATTGACCACAATAATAACATCAAGTTTCAGTAATAGACGTACTTGAGTAAGCATCGCTACCGCTTCGGGATCTACGTAAGCCACTCCACTGCAATCGAGAATTATGAATCTGAGCGCAGCAGATTCTGAAGAGGGGATCTGGAAAAGTGCCAAGTTCGCTATTAGCCGCACGTTAACTCCCAGGATAACGGTTTTTCGTTCTCAGCACTTCAGTGGCGGGTCGTACCTGCTGGATATCCGAATCCTGAGTGGTGATGATGATGTTGGTGAGGTTGTTGCTGCTCCGAGCTACCAAACTTTCCCGCGGACCAGCTTGGACATGACTTCGTATCGATGGCGTGCGACTGCCGATACCAATGCCAATCAGTCTGGAAGAGTCAAGGATATCATGATTGGAAAGCTGCCAGAAATCATGAGATGTCAATTATCCTGAGTAAAGTTTTATATTCTTCCAAGAGAACCGCATGTATCATTGAGATTACCCAAGGTAAACGTGCGAAAACCACACAGACCTACACATCATTGACAAGGGCGTCAACACGTTTACCCTGGGTAATCTCAACGATGAGTCCTGACCTAGGTTCTGCCGGTAACTTCATCGTAAGAAGGAAGGAAAATCGCCAGAGAAATTTCCATTACCATTGACAGTCGTGGAAAGCCCAGTTGCCAAGAAAAAAGGGGAAAAATTGAAATTGAAAAGAAAATTGATAGAAAACCAAGAATTGTTCAGCCAACACAACGTAACACTTGATTCCTTAGCAGGTTTTTCCTTTTTTTCCAGAATCTTTTACGCAAAAAAAGTCGTAGCGGGAGCCTTCCCTACCTAAGGAGTGGAAAAACACATTCAGGAATGTGATGCTACCTCTAGGAAAATATTCTCGCTAAATTGTGTGGACGAATCTGCCTTTATAGGGAAAGTTACATTAGAGAAAGTATGAACCAACTGGAAAAGGCTGGTACAAAAATAGCCTACTTCTTCACGGCCACGGCCTGCTCTTGTATAGCTCGCCGAACTGTTTCACAATTGATGAAAATCAACGGTGAGCTCAGTCTCACAATGCGCAGAGGAGAGTCTGGACATTCGCCTTCGTACCTGGATTGGATAGTACTCAGTGGGAAAGGAAACGAGCGTGAGTTGGAAAAAACCGCCGAGGAAAGAAAACTGACCTCTTTTCCTCGGCGAAGTAGTTGTCAGCCACTCGCACCAGGACTTCGCAGTCAGGCCTGAAGGTATATACACATAAGGAGATCATTACATGATGGGAAAATAGCTCAGCCTATGAAAAAAAGGGAATTGGTTGTTTTTATTCAAGAAAAAAGAATCTTTAGTCAGAAGTGTGATTATCTAGGGCATGTCTAGCCAAAAAGTTCATGTTCAGCCGTAAATAGGATAGATAGCTTTTCTTTCAGGATTTCATCACTACTGCTATACGTTTCACTCAGTGAAGAAAAGAGAGCCTTCGACTAATATACTGCTAATGAAAAATGAAAGAAAAGTCATATGAAACCTACCAGTGCGTCCTTAAAGATATTGAAAGCAGTGCACAAGCAACCGATACAAGGAAAGCCACACACAGATTCGGGATAATAACAGCAGCCAACAAAGCACACGTGGATATCACCTAGAATTTTTAGTATCAATGGCCAACCATAACTTTTTTTGAATGAAAGACGAATCGAAACATAGGCACTTCATCCAGAAATACGCCTGAGACGTGACTTAGCCTTTTTGCAAACCTATGATATGGTTTAGCCTCTATGCAGTGTTATTGCGGTAATGGTATGTACTGTAGATATGGCACCTTCCCCAGGATCCCCTCCAACTGTGAAAAAAGGGGCTATTTATGGTGCTGAACACGAATATCGTAGCCGCTCTGTACCATAACCTCATTTTTATATAGTTGCGGTAGAGAGAGATAGTGCAGATAGGGTTTCTCACAGAATCCTCTCAAATTCAACGTAGAGGAGTAGTTCCAGACGCAATCAGCAACATTAATTTGGATGCCCACATTGTTTCCTTTCCGAAATTGGCATTTTTTCTCAACTACCCACAGTATCCCTACAGTGACCACAAAGAATGTGGTTACGGTACAAAGCGGATAAGATATTAGTGTTAAGCGCCACAAATAACCCTTTTGTGTAAAATTGGATAGGATCCTGTGGGAGGAGCCATATCTACAGTAACACTACCGTAACCGTACGAAAATAAGGTGACGGTGCAAAGCGGATATGATATTCATATAATTCAATAACGAGGCTGTGAGGATGTTATACTGCTGGGTGCACGAGAGGTCAAATGAAGGCGCGGGGGTCGGTGTGGAGTGGCATGGAGTGGCAGATGCGGTGTTGCGGTGGGAGGTGTTGCACCACCCGTGTCGCTGTGTTGGTGAGTGCCGCATCACCCATGTCGTTGCGCAAGTCACTACAGCAACACCTCCGTGTCGCTGTATGAGGGTACATTAAGTCACGTGTTGCTGTGTCAGAAGAGAGTAGTGGTGGCAACACCATTCAGACCGAGGCTTCAGATACTGTAACCCTGGGGCGTTTCCCCTTAAAACTCGGGATTGACCTTAGAAGCTCAGGTTACATGATGTACGGGTGGGGTATATCACGAGGAGCCCAAAAACTGCATGTCAGAAATTTTGAAAGAACCCATGGATAGGAAAATGATAATGAGAAAAGTTTCCTGGCACGAGAGTGAGAAATTTCCACTTACAGCGTCACAAACATGGGATAAAAACAGCACTCGCAAATGCCTGAGATCAGTCCAGAAGTCAGAGATCGATGCTATGATCAAAGCGATGACAGCGCTCTAAAATTTTTAGTGCGTATCACAAGGAGTAGCTGGAAAATACATAGCCTTTCTGGATAAAACTGACCTGAGGAATTAGTCGAATCACAGTAGATTGACCGAAGTATAGTAGAGGTGCCATCCATATCGTTGAGAGGAGATTGCTAAGCTGTAATGAATAAGCTGCAAATAACAAAAAATAAAAGGGATTAGCAGGGATTAACTTCTGATTGAGGTAGGTTGAGTGAGTCCAACTCACGGGGGACTTGTCTAGGACAAGAAACGACTATTCATAAGGTATCCCATGGTTTTCAAAGGGAAAATTCATTAGGATTCGAAAATATGGGTCGGCGTACAAATGACGTCAGATAAGTAGGAAAAAAACGGAAACATAACACTTTGTGGACATTTTCACGGAGTATTTGGGGAGAATCCATCGGATTGTCCACTTTGCTACTCCCTGATAGAGCACTTTTCTCGGATATTCTAAACATGTGATTGCAGGCAATGATCGAAGTTATCCAATTTCTAGTGCTTTTGCTCTATCAGTAGCCCAAATGAGTCAAGATTTGAACCATTGATCCCCGAAATTAAAAGAAATTACCCTTACGGGCCATGCTCTTTTCTCAGCTATTAAATATTTCCACTGGAAAAAAGTTAGTTTACAAAGTTTATATTGCTATAGCCCAAATTTTGTGAATTTTGAAGCGCTCCTATGAAAATCATGGAAATTTTAAGTGTGCGAATATAAAACATCAATAAATGACGAGGAAGATTTGTGAAAAGTTTTCCTAAAGAAAACACTCACCAACGAAAAGTTCCTTGCTTCGTTGCAGACCTGTGAACCATCCCTGCCACTAAATGGTGGAAGAAGGCCAAATGGACTGCCGATCAATGAGATCAAAGAGAAACAGAAAAACTTCTAGAACAAAAATGCTGCACGCTCATTCAATAACTACGTCTTCATCTAATCATAAAGTCTGCTAGATACTACCTGCTTTGTCTTAGATTTCTGTACTTTTTCTGCACTGGAGACCACTTTAATATGAGCACATAGTGAGAACAAGAAAATAGCATATGAATCGAGGAGCGTTTGGATGCTCGGCAGTGATGGAGGACTGAACATGAAGGTTCTGGAATAAGTTCCGGGAGTTTTTATGTTTTTCTTTGATCTCATTGATCAGCAGCTGGCTCTCAAACATAGATTGCAAGCTCGTTCATCAACTTCAAATAGAATCTTTGACGAATTTTCGGCGAGAGCTGGTCCCCAGCAACAATTGTAGTATTCTTATTATTGAATCAAAAATTCATTTCATTGCATTAATAAAAGCTGAGAGGGTGGAGGGAAGTGTGGGAAGCGTTGATGTAAAAGAAGAGAAAGCATGCTTCAAAAGTGGATGAAGTGAATGAATGAATGAATGAATGAATGAATGAATGAATGAATGAATGAATGAATGAATGAATGAATGAATGAAAGAATGAATGGATGAATGAATGAATGAATGAATGAATGAATGAATGAATGAATGAATGAATGAATGAATGAATGAATGAATTGGAATGAATGAATGAATGAATGAATGAATGAATGAATGAATGAATGAATGAATGAATGAATGAATGAATGAATAATGAACGGATGAATGAATGAATGAATGAATGAATGAATGAATGAATGAATGAATGAATGAATGAATGAGACGAATGAATGAATGAATGAATGAATGAATGAATGAATGAATGAATGAATGAATGAATGAATGAATGAATGAATAATGAATGAATGAATGAATGAATGAATGAATGAATGAATGAATGAATGAGACGAATGAATGAATGAATGAATGAATGAATGAATGAATGAATGAATGAATGAATGAATGAATGAATGAATGAATGTGAATGAATGAATGCGTGAATGAATGAATGAATGAATGAATGAATGAATGAATGAATGAATGAATGAATGAACTTGAATGAATGAATGAATGAATGAATGAATGAATGAATGAATGAATGAATGAATGAATGAATGAATGGGTTGAAGATTAATGAGTGAGTGCATCTGTTACGGACAGAACTACCATCAAAATCGTTCCATCTAGTTTCAAGACAATGAGAACGTCAACATTTTCTTTGATTTCTCCAGAATTCTGAATAGTTTGAATGATTAAGTGAATCCCTGCGGAACAGAAAGATTGGAGACCAGTTCTCGCTCTCATGTTCACAGTGAAATAAATATGTATACAATGCTAAACATCCAGAATTCGCGTCAGCTTACCTGGATTCCAGATAGCTGACCAGTGATTCTGATTCTGGAAAATCGGCAAAATAGGAGATGATGGCCAAGAGAATCATCTGCAAAGGAAAAGTAGTGGAGAAGGAAGTAAAGAGATTTCTGAGAAAATAAGGAAAACTAATTTGGACTGACTACGAGCAGTTCATGTGGAATAGTAGTGCCAATCCTGGAGGTGAGCACAGCATTCAGTTTCCATTTGAATATTAACAGCACAATGAGTACAGTGAAGAAAATCAACGGCGGTCTAATATTCAGGGACTGTACGCACGAGACAGCTGATCCAGCGCACTGGAAGCAGATGAAGTTCTGGAAAATTCCGAGAAATTGCCATTTTTGGGTTTTTGGATTTTACTAATGGACTGAATAATGCCTTCATAATTTCTCACAAATACTTATCAAGGGTGCGAAAGCTGATGGACAGAATTGGTGATTGCATGCACCATGGTAACTGATCCCCAATCCAGCTTCAAATTTTCCAGTCCAGCAGGAACGAGCTTTGTTGTTTAGACTCATCACCTTTTTTATGAATATCTACAGGCCAGAGATTGTTGCTAGGATAAACACTGGATTTCCGCCCGTCCTAATGACTTCCTTTCTATTTCCGCAAAAAAAAATCCATCAGCGTGGGCAATATCAATCCAAATCATCACGTTGCCTCTTGCAGAGCTTTTTATAGCAAAAAGGCGCTTTTCCTCTCATGCGGTGAAAATTAGATAATTTCTGAAGCCAACCATGGCATTTTCATGGCTGCAAGGACTAATCCTTAGAAAATGCGAAATTTTTGCCACACCAGGCTCACAGGGACCAGCTAGGTACTGGCAAAAACCATAGAACGGAAGGAAATGTCAACGTGTCCACAGAAAAATGGAATTGCCTCTGGAAAAATGAGAAATTCTACAACTTACCCATTGTCTGGTAAAATAATTGCATTCTTCACTGGAAAACTCGAAAATACTGGGGACAAGATGCCAAATTATCCTGAAAGCGACGCCGGTGCTGAAGCCCAACAGTAAATTGGACGACACGAAGGAGAGGAGAAAATCCAGAGGGAGGAAGAAGTGGAGTAGCTGGAAAAGTTGAATTTTTGCGGGAAATTGCTATGGGAGTCTGAGAATTTCACATGTTTCTAGGGAAAATTTCGAGAACCTCAGGGATCGAGCGAATTCTGGGGAACGTTTCATGTATCGACAGCAAAATCCCAGGGTTTTTTTTTCTAGAATTTCCATAGAAATTTCCATCGAAATTAGGATATTCCACTGGATAACGCATAGTTTATTCTACTCTATACTTCCATATTGCCTTTATATCATCAATATCACTAAACGCCTTACATTTTTCTAACATTTATTTTCTGGAACGAAATAATCCAAACCCCAGAGAAAAAAATGCGCTCAAACGTCACACAACATTGCAGTAGTTTACAGTATTTCACCCGATTATTTTCCTTTCTGGATTTAATTTCATACTTTTTTTTACTTTTCATTCTTTCTTTTTTACATTCGAGTATAGAGCTGTATTTTTCTCAAATTTCCCGCTACTTCCAGGGCCGAGTCGTTTTTACTTTGAGAAAAATCCACCTGAAAAACTCCACAACACAAAGTGACTGTTGATATCGAAGATCCTGTATATTTCACAGACGAATAAATGAGAAATGACGTCATCGAAAGCGATCCTGAAACGAAAACTGTCGTGGATATAGTCGAAGGTGAATGGATTACCTAGTGAGCAGTGCCGAGCTGAACCCAAGAACGGGTAGATCAAGTGCGGCAGGAGGATGGAGAACATTCCGGAAAATACGTCCATGGCCAGGAAGCCATTGGCGATTCCTGAAATAATGCGGATATTGTGGTCATCTACTGACTCAACATTTTTGCCGGTACAACTTTTCTTGTGAGCTTTCCTGCTTTCCTCAAGGAAAAGCCCCAGTAAACTAGCAGGCCACAATGTCATGTTTACCCTAAGAAATCTCCTGGAAACTACTGAATACCTTGTGGAATCAAGAGCGCAGCCAGCAGCAGAGATCCCAAGAAATCCCGCAAACAGCTGGCTTTGACGTCATAGTTTCTAATCCAGGCGAGAAATGGCAATGCATCGTTGACGTTTCGATAGTCGCGGAAATTTTCTACGATCATCCGACGCAGAATCTCTCGATTTGTTCTTCTTTTTCTATGCCGAACGAAGTTGAACCGTGAGTCGAAGTCATCCTGAAAAAAATTGAGTTTTCCAGAAAAAAAAAACTGGATGGTGGTGTGTCAATATGCATTCATCCCTGGCCTATTAATTATTCTCGCGCTTTCAGCTGCCCTGTCAACTTGTCCCATTGAAAATGGCCATGGATCATGCGAGGAGGCCTGGAAGAGTGGTAGTTCAAAGCTAATTTGTTCGGGAAGCGGAAGTAATCCATGTTCGGGATGGGAAACCGATTTTGAGAAGGATTTATGTCCAGGTAGGTTCACATGTCTGCAGAACTCCTATAGAAGAAAACTATAATACTTCCAGCACAGTCTCCGGAAATTCCAAAATTTTTGGGACATTGTAATGAACAAGTACTAGAATATCCTTAAAGCAGTGCTAGTAGAACAATTGTGCACGAATTCGCAACACGCTCCGCCCACAACACTTCCACCAATCATGAGTCGATTGTGTATGAGGAAATACACATCATTTTGACGTTTTACCTAGCCTTATTCCCACCAGCATGTAGAATAGATAGCTATTGATCGAACTAATGCAAATGGACACCCGGATGGCGAACATGCTTACATACCCGAATTTACCCGTCACCCTGTACCCACCAACATGTTTAGCCATCAGCGACGATAGCTGTACCCAACTGCTAATCATGAGTAATCACACCCGGGGGGAGGGGGGAGGATAAGTTTACTCATGATGAATCCAAACCCAGGTAGATTAACTAGCCGAAACAAAACTTTGACGAATTTGGAATTGATCCTGAAACTTAGAATAATCCAGGTTTCCACAGTAATATCCCAAAAACCTGAGCTATGGGGTTGAAATTAGCCACAAATTCGGAGCACGCCCCGCCCACAAATTCCACCAATCAGGGACTGGCCGCGATTCGATACCTATGCAAAATTTCTAATGTTAAACTTCTGTTCCTGAATCGTTTATGAGTTTCCATTTTTGGGAAATCTAGTACTCAGTGATAAGAATTCTTGCATAACAAGAGAGAAAATCCAGGGATTCGTGTGAAAAAAAAATTTAAAGCTGCACAATCACGGAAAATTTTCCTATACTGGCGGGAAACTTGTAAATATTTTCTAGTACTATTCGTAAAGTAAACAGCTTTTCCCTCAATATTTCTAGATCCCATGAGCCAGATTATTCTGCTAGATACGGATTAACAGCTTCGTCAATCCATGTTCCTACACATCTGCCCAGAAACGCCTAAGGGCCCGGTCTCCATAAATCATGCCAATTTTCTGGAGCAATAATCACTATTTGAACTAAGTGCAGCTGCACTAATAGTTCTTCCTTCCCATAAACAACGCTATCCTACGTGGAGGTCCCTGGAATATCCAGAAAAATAATCCGTATCTCGTGCTAAAACAGAAGACAAATAAAAAAGCCCACTTGATTAAGCACTTTCGGCTGCTGTGGTGGCCCTAGGAGCGAGATTGAATCCATTCGGCCAGCGGCAGAACTGAACGTCGCCTAGACGGCTGACTGTAGCTGTTGTGGTGAATATTCTGAAATCTCTTATCGATAAAGAGCCAGGCTGAGCTAAGCGGAGCGCTGACACTGCGCTCACGAGGAGAGGAAATACGGACGAGTTAGAGCGGATTAGCTCATATGACAACCGACGGACGGATGACACGCCAACACTAAAGCGCCGACGACTTTCACCTGAATGGAATGGAATCCAGAGGATAATTCCCGGCAATACAAGTGACTGAGGAGTTCCAATACGAATAGTCTAAGCACTTTACAAGGATTATCTTGCGAAAGCTGAAAGAGACGAGGATTTGTAGCAGAATGTCTTAGCAAACTTTGCTCATATGTAACCTTTGAGGGCACAGTGGAAGTCTCGAAAAAAATCATGGAATAGCCGCTTGCAGCCTTATAGCTGCGCTACAATACCCAAACAATAGCCAGAACATGGTGAGGAAATACTTTTCCATCTCATCCAATTATTCATGAACAAGGAGAATTAGTCTGAGATTTATCTTGATATGTTTG
The DNA here is from genome assembly GCA_000688135.1 of Ancylostoma ceylanicum. Lineage (NCBI taxonomy): Eukaryota > Metazoa > Nematoda > Chromadorea > Rhabditida > Ancylostomatidae > Ancylostoma > Ancylostoma ceylanicum. The sequence continues at coordinate 1,612,842 of JARK01001343.1, forward strand.
AATACCTACTCGCAAGCACATCTACAGTCCTTGTCGAAAAATGAACGGATTGCGCGTGCGTCGCGGCCGCAGAATCGCTGCAGGACCTTCTCAGCCCTCTCACTTGGAACATGCTCTCTCCGCATCTCTTGTTCAAGTCTCGCCATGATTGTGCAGTCATGGAATCCGTCTACCTTTTCGAGAAGGACTGCATGTAACATCTGCCGCCGCTTCGCAGCAGCTTCGATCTTTCGGCTTCGTCGATCTGCCTCTTCATTACGACCCTCTCAATTCTATCTCGCAGAGCAATAGCATACACTTGGTGAACGTCCCTCTGCAGTACTTCCACCAAGTATCCTGTCTCCAGTTGATCAAAAGCTACCGGTACCAATAGCGCAGAGCTATTCAATACCCATTATTCGTCGGATCTGACCTACTTGTGACTATTTGTAAATATCACAATGAATACTATTTGCTACTACTCTTAAGAGCAAGACAATAACAGTGTGGCCATACATCTAAGGGTGAAAAGACGAGCAGTACAAAAGATCACAACTCTCGTCTCTCTACGTATAGCTGCACTATCATCCCAAACTTTATCGAGATCTTATCTCATTGCAGGAACGGCTTCCAAGAGATTTCGACAACTTCCAACTGATTCAAAGGGGCGGTTTTGTTCAGAATGCGCTCGTCAAACTGTTAATGCGCTACTTTTTTTCTTATGTGAACAAGGGGTCGTTGACCGAATATAGTCTCCGAAGGACGTGACAAAACAAAAGAACTCTGCCGCAATCAAGCTCATTTTAGTGCTAGCACAGATTATAAGCGAAGCTGTGGCAACCATTGTTTAGACGGTGTAATGCTCACACGTGTTCCAAGAATTATGTGCTACGAAAAAGAACTAAAACGCAAGGAGCTTCGTTTCAACCTCAGAAATAAGTCAAGGAAACAATAACGAGATGAATATAGAGTCAGAGTGTCGGTGTAAGGTTGTTATTTGACATTCTGGCCATAAATATCATAACCATTTGCACTGTTGTCATAAGGTCAGAGTGGGCGCACTTTAGACACGTTGCTTGACGGAAAAGAATGGTTGGATTCTCCAGAAAACTTTTGCTTGCTTGGAAACAAAATAGTCTGTGGGCTGATCGCAAGAACTGCCATGACGTATATGCGTGGCTCAGTGGATAGGACGGATAATCGTCGTTCTGGTTGTCAGGAGCACGGAGTCCGCCCGATTCCCTTCTTTTGCAAATATTGTATGCTGCCTGCTCATGCGACCGCTGCAGTTACAGTCCTTCTAACGAAAAGATAGACGGATTCCGTGACAGCAGAATCGCAGCAGGACCTGGACGAGAAATGCGGAGAGAGCATGCTCCAAGTGGTAGAGCCGAGTAGGTCCCGCTGCGACTCTGAAGCACCAGCACTATGAAACCGCACGCGCAAACCGTCTATTTTATCGACAAAGACTGTATGAAACAGGTCATTAGAAACTGTAGCCCGGATGGTTCAGTACTTTGAACGGCAGACTGCAATCTTTTTTCCCCATCGCTGATTCTGCTGCAGAGTTAAGTAACGCAGCTTTCGGGGTTCCCTGCTTAGAACGCCCCTCTCCACCTTCATGGGGTAGTCCAGAAGGGCATCCGGCAACGTTTTGAACAGATGTCTGCGCTAAGGGTGATGAGGTTTCTCAGCAACGAGAGACTACTTGAACCGACTTTATACTTTCATTCATTTGTTTCATTAACTACTTGGCATATGTGAAGTTTCGCAAAAACGAAGCGGATCAACAATTGAGAGATGGATAGCGGCAGGCACCCTTCTGATACAATGTAAGCGGCGCAAATCAGAGCAATGAATCCATGTGTTTCCCATGTTTCCGAGCTTATTTTTTCGTCACCTCACTTACAGATGTCTTCTAAATTGAATTTGGCGCCGAGCACGTCGCCCAGATTTTTGAAAAAGTTGTCGTAAGGGTTGCTCTGTTTCATATATAGATTTCTTTTTCGCACGTAGAAATTGGAATCACTACGGCGAATTTCTCTAGGAAGTGACGCGATGTACTAGTATTGCACTTAAATAACAGGAAATTCCCATAATTATAATACGAAACGCATCAGGCTTCTCTGGGAAAACCCACACTAAAGTGGCAGGGCTTCGTTGGAGAAAAACAATCAGTTAGTTCCCAAGCTACCTCTATTAGTGAGCGAAAAAACGAAAGGAGCGGAATTTTCTGAAAACGGAGATCCAGAAGAGAGCTATGGTGATTACCTCAATTATTTATAGCTTAAGGTCATGAGTGCAGAATGGACAGCCAACGGATTCAAACGGCATTGTTTCCGTGAGCAGAAGCGGTAGTGAACAACAAGTGAGGGAACAATGACGAGATTTCAAAGGTCGACATAGAATAGGCGGTGATTTTCGATAGAAACAAAGACATCTTAGTTTACTCCTGAAGAGTGCATTAAAAAGTCGTCTATCAGTGGAAACATATAAAAAATACATAACTACTTCATAAAAATATACTCTTGTATATTAAAATTTTATTATTGTAACTCAGTTCTTGGAATGAGAACAACTATAAATATTATCTCGCTATAGCACTGTACTCGCTCATGCCATGGAACCGAGGATGGGTCACTAATCTTTTAAAAAGCTCAGTGTAAGCATTCGCATTCGCAGAATAACCCTTACACAAATGTGCTGAAGTTAAAGCGTGCTCGACTATTTGGTGAGATATAGCTAATAGGAGAGCGAGCCGGCGAGCATCCCGCTACGTTTACGCCTGGGGTTCGTACCAGATCAGAGAGACATACACGCCTCTGCCCCAGAATGGATATTCCAGTTGCGTTCGTAGCGCGTGATTATCTCAAAGGTCTCAAACCTTGAAGCTTCATCCGTCACCCGACTTCGGCCACGTCTTCTGCATGTTTTTCAGCTGATGAATTCCAAAGAATGTCTTATCTACCTCCGTTCACAATTTATTCTCCTCATTCGAATCAACAGATAAAAATAGGCGAAAAATATAGATTTTATTACTGTGGAGCCAAGGCATGATGGTCTAGCTGTCAATGTTGTATTCATTTTTTTTCTCTATTTTCTTTCTTGTTCCTGAAGTTGGTCTCTAGTTTTCGAGTTATGGTGCAATGATAAATAAATAAATAAATAAATAAGTACCTTATAGAACAATAAGAAAATTTCTTCGTTTCGTGGATATTGGACTCCTGTTTCCAATCTTCATTGGCGAGCTTTCGGTGTGTAACACCTTCCTCAGGCCTAGAATACATTGCAACATATCATCTAGTACTCATGATAACAACGATGTCAGACAGGAATGAGCAACTAGACTGACCAGGCTAGGCTATTCAGATGACAAACAGGCCAGCAAACGAGTCAGTAGAAAAATGAGAACTACAGAGGATGCGACATAAGAGACGGGGTCACAATCACGACGGCTCTATGTGATAAGCCTCAGTGTATCCATGAGCTCATCCTTGCTGTTTATTTCCGGCGTGAGGCGTTTTATCGCCAGAGCCACGAGCAACTTCGTTTCCAAAGGGCTTTCCAGTGAGCGGTGTAATACCGTAACCCGGATCTTCTCGTGTATGTATGGTGCAGGGTACCATGATGCGAAAAGCTGTTGTTCGGACAGGACGAAGGACTCCACAATGCTCTTAGATGTTCATCGAGGCGCTTATGGAGAGGTCTTCCAGTCTCTCCAATATACTTTTGACCGCACCCATGACATGTTACCATGTACACTGTTCCCTGTGGTTGCCCAACCCCCCCCCCCCCCCCCCCCCC
>JARK01001343.1:1620971-1660824 GCA_000688135.1 Ancylostoma ceylanicum
AGAGCTATACAATTACTGACATTAGTCAAACTTCACATCCAAACCCATCGAATCCTGGATGGCTTTCTTTATGGTGGCCATGATGTTGACTGGAAGGACGATGTTCTCTTGTTCCTGGAAAATAGGTGAGTTTGCCTGGAGAAGGGAAAAATTGGAAAAAATGAAGCAAATTTTCCGGAAATTTTTTAGGTCTGTAATTTATTTCATGTTTTTTCAAAGAAAAACTCCCTTTCCAGGACAAAATCCTAATAAATCTGGAATCTGGAAATAATCCTAAAGAAATCCTGCGCCTGAAAGATATTTCCATTGGGTATATCCTTGACGTAAAGGATTTCCCTAGGTAATACTTCTTGTTGGTGAATTTCCGTTACATTTACGCTTACATCCATGTTTGATTTTATCTCTATTTTTATTTTTTTATTTTTGACTTATTTTTACTCTTTAAGTTCGACTTTCATAACAGCTACACCTATTTTTCAAGGCTAACCTGCGTTTGACTGGATGTCCTCGACGTCGATGACCCCTCCGATCCTCCAGGCGGTCCTTGCTCCATGCCAACCGACCTAACCGAGCCACTACTTTCTGATATAAAGCTTCTTGGCTGAAAATGATCACTGGTCTTTGATCTCTGATGTCACAAACTTCCCAGAACATTGTGAAAAAACCAACTTTTGGTTTAACTTCAAGCTGCACCTCGACGCTATTTTCCGTCTGCGTTGTCTCTCTTTCTTTTTCCTCTCTAGCTCTCCGTGCTCTTTCGCATGGCGTTGGTTGAGGTTCTTTGGACAAAATGGCTAGGCGATCACTCAGCCTGGAAGGAGAAAACCTGTGATCAGGGGTAGAAAAAGTGTAATTGCAGTTCCTCTGGAGTTAGCTATATCCGTGGAGTTCTGATGCAATTACACAACTGGGCTCGTTGTTGCTGGATCCTGGATTTATTTCGCTGTTTCAGGTGCAATACTATATTTTATGGTCGAATATATTGTGATTCCTACCCCACAGCAATGAAATGCAATGAAAATTCATGAATGAAAATTTTGCGAGAACTGGTCCCCATGTGGCGGGGAGGGGCTCAGATATTCCTTTGTCGTCTGCGCCTTCTCGAAAGACCGTATGCTCCTCTTGGTGTTGTTTTCGACGAGACTACTATGGTTCTTGCCGCACAGCAATAAAATGCAATGAAAATTTATGAAGTGAAATTATGCGAGAACTGATCCCCATGGGGCAGAGAGGAGCTAGATTTTCTTTTGTCGTCTGTGCCCTCTCAAAAAATGATCCTCTCTTAGTGCTACCTCAGAAAACAAGTATTCTAATAAATTTATTCGTTTCTCTACCGCAGGCTTGTACACATACGTCGCTGCCAAGCGAGAACTGGTCCCCGTCTCCAATAAAAAGCTCGGTATATCCTGACACGGGTCAAATCAGAGACGAGCGGATTTTTTTCCTGGTAGACAATGAGACTAAACGAGAACTGGTCCCCACAGCGCAAGGAGTCAGTACGTGCTTATACCCATTGTGCTCTCTCAAAAAGTCGTGCTCTTTTCTTGGAGCTGGCTTGGTCCGCCTGGTCTCTATTAAATTGATGTCTCTTACTTTTTACGCCATTACATCAAACATAAGAGTACATTTCCAGGACATCATCTCGTATTTCGCCTAATTAACCCTGGTCTGCAATTGCAGAAATTTGTTTTTACAGTGGCCCAATAATAAGAGCCCTTTGGATGTTTTGATGTAATGTGTGTCCCTATAGATTTTTTGATTTTTCCGTTTTTTTCTCTTTTGTGCAATTGCAGAACACGCTATAGCAAACGTCAGCGCGCCAACCTGTTCTTCTCCGTCGTTGCTAGCCATGTTTCAGCTGAGCAAACTTCAAGTTGAGCTTCTAGCCTTTGAAGATCCTGGAAAAACCTTGGATTTTCAAGCGATTTCTAAAAATTTCCAGCACCCTACCTCATAGAGACTTTTCCTTTCCCCCATTAATTTCTCAGCTTTTGCCTTGCTATCCAAGAGCGCCGCTCTAAGCATACCCCTGGCCTTACAAGCATCACGCATCTTTGCCACCACCTCGCTTTCTTGCTCCGCCATTTCCTGGAATATTTGTAGTGAAGCCCCGCCCCTTTTCACTCTGTACGCAGCACTAACCGTGTGAGCAGCCCACTCGTTGAGGTTTGTTCTAACAAGCAGTTCAGCCATAAGGTGTCGGACGTGAGCCATTCTGGCTTGGAACTGCTGCGCTGTTTCTATTTCGTAGTCCTACAAAGTGACTGGAATACTGTAGCCCACGGTACAATAGGGTTACCGTAGCTCACCAATGGTTTCTCTAGCTCACGTAAAACTTCACCGTCAACGTCAGGTGTGCCAGATTTTTCGATTTCTAAACGCCTATTCAAATCGGATTCTAGTGTCTTCTGCCTGAACAGCTGGTTTTTCTTTAATTTTCAGGAAAATTCTGGGAAAAATTGGGAAATTTCACCTTCTGCGCATGTGAGAGAGTTTTTCCTCGTTCCTCCTGGTTTCATCCACAAGTCTTCTCAGCCGCCGACCCGCCAGCTCCACACGTTCTTTCAGCTGACGCACTTGGGCCAGAGAGAGTTGGGTGTTCACTGGAAGGGTGCTACAGTACTACAGTATATTTCCTTCGTTACAATAACAGTTGCACCGAATTATTCTCGCAGCGTGCGGGTTTCACAGAAGCAGACAACCAGGGTCAGTATGCAGAGCCACTGTCTCTGTCCAAGAACGCCGCGCCGCGGTCCCGCCCCCTGTCTACTGCCTTTTGGAGTTCACTATGTTTTCTCTTTCCAGATGAGTAGAAGATTCCCGTTAACTTATACTTCTCGAGGAGTATGGCACGTTGCATCGCTGTCGTCGCGACGACTTCATTTTTAGTACGTATCGATTATGGACGGTCAGTCGCCGATATCGGACCGCCCACGATCGATACGTATCCAAAATGAAGTCGCCCGGGTGATGGCGATGCTAGGTGCTATACTCCTCAAGGGTATACCAATAACCTTAGACATGGAAGTACGCTCTTTGCTCCGAAAACATGGACACGAAACCTTTTTCTTTGCAAATCCACGTTTTTTCCAGGAATCCCCGGATTTGTGGCCGAGCTAGTGTTAAAACTATAGTACACCTATGGAATGCTTTTGATGGTAATGGCGAAAGATTAGGATTAATCGCCGTTCTGGATGGTCGGGTATGGAGCATTGTACCTTAAGGGGACGGAGCTGTCGAGCGCTACGATTGGTGGATCGGATGAACTAGCCAATCGCAGAGCTCGACCGAAAAGCATTTTCCAGGTACAACGCTGCACACCACGGGAGTTCCATGCGGGTTCTCACTAACCAACTTTGATCAGTTGAAAAAAGTTCCCATATTTCTCTGCGTTTCTCACTTTCACTGCTACTGTTTGAGTATTTTATTCTTCCAACTTTCGGTAATACTTCGCCTATTGTCACAACAAAGAGACATCCCGTCAGCTCCAGCACTTCCCCTCGAGGGAAATGGCACTCGGCTGTCACTCATAGCCTAATCCATTGCCCACAGCATGTCAGGGGACATGACTTGTCGCATTTCAAGTGTTTCTGGTTATGCTTCGTCTCTTATTGGCTCCATCTCTTCAGTAACATGTATTAATCCTACTAACAATTTCTATGAAAAGCATTGGCGAGATTCTGTAAAACAATTCTAGAACACTCTTAAGAAGTATATTTATATCAACAAAACTCAATTAATGTTCGTGTCACAGTAATAATTTGAAATCACAGCGAAAGTCCACTAACCATCGTGCCAGGACCCAACGTCCGATCCCCGCATTCCATAGAACGTCCAACTGCCGGCCGATTATGATGAACAAACGCAGGACAATGGTCGTTTCTGCGTATCATGAAATTGTTTATGCAGCTGTGTTGAATAATATTTGCTTTGAATTCGAAAATGTGCTGAGAGCGGTCTGCTTAGCTAACAATTGTGAACTAATCGAACCAGTCCAACTTACAACCTGCAAAAAAGCAATATTGAAAAAACTGAGTTTGCGAAAAGCGATCTTTCGGAATTATGCATCTATTTAGGTGGAATATGAGGAAAACAAATGTAGACATTAGCATTTGAGCGACAATTAGAGTAAATCTGCTCAAACAAGAACCAATCGTTTAATTTCGTGCTGGGACCCGCATGCGTTTCGCTACCGCGCAACCTTTATTTGAAATTTGTGTGGAGAAACTTACATTCAGGAATGATTTTTAACCTAATTGTAACTGCAATTTATTTTCTGGATTACGCATGTTCATCTTTATTATTGGATGCACTTACAGTGGACGTCGATGTCGGTGGCCTTTCCGCACCCTCGGAAAGCACGCGACGCGACCGCGCCGCTCACGATTGAATCGTCGCCGCAGTGGCAAATCTGGGTTTTCTCGATTTGTTCATCACATTTGATGTTAATTAACAAGAAAACTAACTAGCTATCAAGAATCCCCAAAGTTTGTTGTATCGGAGAGGATTGCTGCTCGAGCGGCGCGGTCGCGCTGCATGCTTTTCGAGGCCGCGGAAAGTCCACCGCCACCGACCCCCACTATAAATGCGTGAAAAAATCCAGAATTGTTACGCAATTCTGTATTCAAAAAAGTGGCAGTTAACATTTGGGGCGTTTTTTTTTCGTAGCTCCTACTCCCTTCTAGTTGTCTTATCTAATGGTTTTTCTGTATATAATTACAGTGACAGTCGCAGATATTCATTATCAAAACGTGGAGAATTCTGTCCTTTTCGTCTTCTGGTCGACCCGTGATGTTGGCACATAAAATCTGCTTCGAAAACGAACTTTGTGCGTGCTGCCTGCCTTTTTCGCCCCCCTCTCCTAGCAGTGCACACCTTCGCGCTTTCTTGTGTTCTCTAATTTCTCTCTATCTATCTATCCCTTTGAAATGGAACATAGCAAGATATTCTTCTCACATTTCGCCTGTAACATAGTCGTTTGCATGATATTATAGGCATTGTGCCAAACAGAGTGAGGAACGAGCTCATACACGAGAGGTAATCCTCCACTGGTAATATGGCTCTGACCTCATTTTGCTTATCCACAGTTGCGCATGTGACTAGTCGAGGGCGTGTTTACTGCGTGAATTTTTGGATTTTTCGCTGAACTTAGGGCTGTCCTGAGTTTTGGCAAATGACGCTCCAATCAATATGCATGTTTTCTACAGTGGATATCTTTCATGTTTTCTTTTCACTTTGATTTATTTTGAAACTGCGCACTCTGGATATATTGTGAGATCAACATCGTCTCCAAAATCATTTGCGGAAACGACATCTGTCTGTTTCTCTGGTGTTCCTCTCACAATCACATTGTATTGCTGTAATTGTCGCTATTCACCTGATTACACTCCTGGACTCGTGAGCACGATAGTAAATCAATAATAAAAGTAAACGAGCAAGGTATAGTGAACTCCAAACGGCCGTAACAAGTGCGGGACCGCGGCGTGGCGTTCTTGGGCAGGGACACAGGGGCTATCCATGCGCCAGTATGCAGAAATCTGTGTCTCTGCCCAGAAACACCGCGCCGCGGTCCCACCGCTTTTCTACGGCCGTTTGGAGTTCGCCATAATTAAGAAGGGTTTTTCATGGTTTTCTACGCTAATAATCAAATGAAACTGTAACTCTACCCATTGATTACTTCCGCCGGATTGTCTTGTTGGCAACGGAAAGTTGTTGAAAAATTCTAGCCATGATGGGACTCATAGATACGTATATACCTACCCACTCCTCAGAATAGCACCAGTAGCCACCTTTAAGAGAGTTTCGGAAAAGAAAAATGTCAGAAAATGGGAGCGGTTAAGGAATTAATTTCAAGGCGAGAACTAGTCCCCATTGGTTTTCGAGACCCTCTTTTAAATTTCCTTCACCAGTTCTGGCCACTGTAAAACATCGATGTTTTTTGCATGTCCTCTACAAAATCTAATTTTTGCAACGTATTGCAATGTATTCATTTCTTGCTTCCTCGTCCGCGAGAACTGGTCCCTACGAAGTAGTGACACCTTACCAATGTCATTTACTAAAAAGGCTACTCTAAGCCGTTGAGACCTTTTCTTTCGTCGCTTTTTCTTCCTTCAAAATTGATCCTTGATTTGTAGAAGATCAACCTGAAGCTTTTCTTATATCGCTCCATCATTTGCGAAAACTGGTCCCGAAGATTTTGGGGACTTGTCGGGTTTTTTTACTGATGAATTAGATAAACTAGTCTTTTCACAATTTGTTCCACCAATCGTGCTAGCGCTGTAGTTTTGGGGCTTGATAGATGGGTTCCAGTTCTTCAATGACTAGGATCTTCTGAGAACTCGGAAATATTGTTAAGGTTCATTGTTTTTTGTTCTTCTTATCGCATGAGCGTGCTTATGTAATAAATAAATAATTATTGTATATGACACAAAGTATAGAGACCTAACCACTACTACGCATTACTACCTTAGCCTAGAGAACTGATCCTGAAGGCAGTTTCTTCCTCGTTCCCTCCTCAGCATTACGGTAGGCACCACGGCGACGCCAACAGATGTAGACAGACGCGTTTGTCGTGTCACCTTGCGCACGATCGGTGCCGTGCCGCTCAGCTGAATCCTCCAGCCATTTTCGCTTTTTTGAGCACCGAATATTGATTCTCTTGATAACAGTGAAATTCATTGCCATTCCATAAGCGCACCGTGATGGCGTCCGTTGCAGCTCATCCGATGGAGGACTACAAATACTTATTCAAAGTGGTGCTGGTCGGAAATGCTGGAGTTGGGAAGACGTGTCTTGTGCGGAAATTCACTCAGGTGAGGGGTTTCGTAAGTTCTAAACGGCCTGATTCAATCAGGTTATTTTTCAGGGCATATTTCCTCCTGGACAGAGCGCAACTATTGGAGTGGACTTTATGATTAAGACTGTTAAGGTGGACAATGATAAGATTAAGGTTCGATCTTTTCTTCTTTCTTGGAGAGTTCTTTTTCTTACTATTGATTTTGAAAGTTTTGGTCATAAATGTTTCACTGTTCGCGTTTTGCTTCCTCATCATGGGTAATCCGTTCTGTTTCTAGTTTTATTTACACATCTGTTGCATCTTCTATCCAGTTTTGTTCTAGAGGCTAGTTGTTCCGCCTGCAGTTGCTTTTTTTATGCTCTACACCTCCTCTTTACTTAAATATTCATTTACTGAATGAGAGGTTTCTCACGCTTGCATGTGATGGCTGTTGAAATGATTCCTGGGCCAGAAACCGAACAAAACCCAGACAGCAAACTTAATTTTGTGTGCTACCTCTTCTAGCGTTACGAAGACTATAGGGCAATTTACACTGGATGCGTGCGACTGACGCGCGTGCGACTATATGATGAAGAATAGGGGCCAGTCGCAACTCAGTCGCACGGCCTCGCGACGCCTGCGCGTTCTTTCCATTGAGAATTTCATGCCGCGTTGACCGGTCTTCGTAGAAAAACTTTCGTAAATGGATGCGTGCGTCTGAAAGTCGCACGCAAATCGCATCTAGTATAAATTGCCCTTATGGGATAACCATTCATAATAGCCACCGTTGATTTGCTTGGTTATCTCGTCGTGACTTCCGGCCCTGGAGTCGCATGCATAATTGATATTACCCTTGGTAAACGTGCTACGAAAATTCATATATGATTAGTTTGGGCGTCGTCGCACTTACTCTGGGTGATCTCAATGGAGCATCCAGGCCCTGGAGTTTCCTACTGGTTTTCGTAGCCATTCTTTCGACTTTCACCGTCACCTTTCAATTTCTACGTTCCTACAAAGTGGAAAATATATGACTTCTCTGTAACACTATGGATAAGTTTCATGTTATTCAAAGTTTCTATTCATTTTTCACCATGGAGACCAGTTCAAGAATACTTATTGGTGAATTAAGTGCGCATACCGGTCTTCATATGGAGTAAGAAATCAACTCCATGGGACGATACAGGTTTCAACGAAGAAAAAACCGTCAATGAGCCTAATCAAACCTGTCTCCGCACTAAATGTAGTTAGCTGTTAGTATTTGTTCGTAGGCTTTTTGTTTTTCACATTCATTCTAACAGGTATAAATTCCTGGAAATCCATGCTCTGTATCTATTGCGAAACTGACATGGCGTTTTTCATGAGTTGCACGTTTAGATAATGTTTTGAAATACCCATATGCCCTGAATTGCTTCCCCTTTCAGGGCTTCTATGATCATTTCCAAACGCGACGATAGTTGAAAATTTGTACATTTTGCCAACGTTTCTTGCAGTCCTCTCCAACTGATGCACACTTTCTCGAGTTCTTCTTTTCTACGACATCTCTTTATCTATCGCCTCTATTAAAATGCACTCTGAAAGGATCTTCCATCCAAGCCTTAGTCTTTCAGTGCAGTTCACCTCTGGAACTATTCACGCCGTTACTTTTACTACCTACTAGAAATAAGATTTTTCAGCTTCAAATATGGGACACTGCTGGTCAGGAACGCTTTCGATCCATCACGCAAAGTTACTACCGTAGTGCACACGCCATCGTCTTAGTGTATGATGTCGCTTGTCAACCTTCATTTGACTGTTTACCAGAATGGTTAGCAGAGATTGAATCGTATGCTAATAGAAAGGTGCTCAAAATTTTAGTAGGTGGGTTGATCTTTGGACTAGTGTTTTCAATTCTCGATTATGTGATAGGTTCGCCTGCTCAGATGTAATGTCTGAATTTTTAGGAAACAAGGTAGACAAAGGAGACGAGCGTGAAGTCCCGGAACGGATTGGGCAAGACTTTTCCGAGGTAAACGGTTTTGACTACTTCTTGGAGACTTCAGCCCTGGATGCGACAAATGTGGACAATCTGTTCGAACATGTGGCACGACGTTTGACAAATGATATGAAGGCAACGGATCAAAGGTATGAGCTTTTCCCCATTTTTAGAGTGTCATTCGTATTATTCCTTTCTTTCTGTTTTGCTGTTCTTTCTGGTTAGAATCAGTGTTGTTGCTTAGGTTTCACGGTCAAATGATGCTGATGAGTCGGACTTTTGATTTCTCATCCGCTCCTTTATCTCTCTTGTGAAGCGCTTAGTCAGTTTTGCTGCTAAAGTTCGAGAGGATTTGTTCATCGTAGTGTAAGAATGAGCAAGAAAGTCCATCTGTTGTCCCTTCTTTGTGCAGTTATTCGTATTCACGTTGACACCCTAAATAAAAAAGAAGATCATAATTTCAACATGAAAGAATATGTAGGTATTGAAGTTAGCTTGTTTCGCCTCTTCATCCCGTATACGGGAAAAATGAAGGAAAGTGACCCGCTCCCGAGGCTGAAGCTCTTTAATATTCTCTAGAGTGCTTGAAACTTGCTACCGGTTGTCGAGCAGTATTCTGGGCTATGATTCGTCTCTGAACTCCTGAGTAGATGTAAATGTCCATCTTATCTCTGTCTTCCTGATCTCTTAGTGCTCAATGAGTCATCACGGTTTGATTGGCACGTTTTGTCTGCAAGCGTTAGTCACATGTTATTCAAAAGCCTTCGAAAGCACTCTTAATCCTCTTTCCTTCCTCTCAACAGCATCACTTTTTCTTGTGATGGATTTAAAACCATCAGGATCTCGCTATGATTGTTTTTATATCCATGTTGTGATTCACGTCCTCTAACGGCAGCCTATATTCTATGGATCTGTGGATTCTCGGGAGGCACCAGATTTATAGACAAAGTTTCCGGTTAATTATGGTAACAAAGACTAAGAACAAAGTTCCAGTTGTCCAAATATGGGATGCATTTTATTTGAGTAATAGTTCCTTGCTTCACATGCAGACACGCAGCAATAGTTGATTTACATCTCTGGTAACCAGGAATGTTCGTCTTCTACTGAACGTTCACAGTCCGTCTCAGCTTTTACAGTGCCCAAGGAATCCAATAGCAAGTCAGCGTACTATAGTCTGTTTCACACGCGACGATTGCTGAGTATTCGTACCCAGTGTCTGTTTTTCTCTGTACCCTCCCCAACCTCTGCGCACTTTTTCGCGCTCTTCTCTGTGGCATTTCCCCAACTATCTTCCCCCGTGAAACAGACTATACCACATTCCTTTGTTTTGGAAACTTCTTTCAATTTTACCGAAATCGTGATTCTGTAACCATGCCGTCTTGAAAAAAAAGTGTTTTTACTTTATTCTTCATATTTATAGTGAGTGAGTTCATCTGCATAGTGACATTCTCCGTTTTGTCTTTTATGTATTGATTGTTTATTTTTGCATCAGGGAGATGTTTATTTTTGCATCAGGGAGATATTTAGTAGTAGGTAGAGATCACAATGCAATTTTTCGCAATGAAGATAAAATGGGAGAAAACGGAAGCATTGATAGGTTTTAGAAGGTTCAAACAAGCAATGAGTTCGCAGAGCTTTTTTTCTCGCTCAGCCGGCTAATCGGTCTTTCTTCTGAATTCGTTAGTTTTCAGATATAGTAACTACAAGTCCGACGCAGCAGGAGGAAACCAGCCTATAAATCTTGTGGAGAGAGCTCAAAATACCATCAATGCATGTTGTGGACGGACATAAAACTCCACGCGATCTACGCATATGACCCTTTTTTTCTGCCTTCGGCCAGAACTCCTTCTCTTTCACCTACTTTTACTTATTATTTTCTCCAGTTTTCGACTGTGACGAGTTGTAATCTCATGCAATTTCATCAGTAAGTACATTAAATCGTGTTCAACTTCTCGTATGCTCTTTTCAGAGTGATTTTTCTTCGACTTTTGGGTGAATGTAATTGCATTATATTCTTCCTGTCATGCCGGTATTTTCTGTGATACGTCCTAGTGCGATGCGTACCGATTTCTGTTTCTCGTTTCGGTGGTACTTTTACGTCACATTAACTTATATAACTCCGATAGCTTATTTGTCTCTGGTGACCGATGCGCCTTCCAGCAGTATTATGTTTGTTATTCTAACGCTTGTTGGCCTTTACAGCTCATTTTCTCACACTTCTAGAGAATATTTCACAGAATTTGCTAGTTTATATTCACCGACTTTGTAAGCATGCCAAAGGTGAAGCCTTGTTCATATGTTCTATGTTGTAAGTTTTGATTTCTACAAAGTATAATATGTGTAATTATGGTATAAAGTATAAAAAGTTCTGATGTTTCTGTCTTTGTTGTTAGCGAGTTGGTAGCGGCAGTTGATGATCCGCGTGTTTCGGTGATTATCGATTGTTCATGTGGCGTAATTCACAGCGATGCGATTTCCGGTTTGTTCTCACCCGCTGGGGTTCACACAGTGGAGAACTTTTTTCGGGAGTATGAATATGAAAATGTGGTGAAAGGGCAGGATTCGTGCACATTTTTATCCATTATGTCGGTGCTTCAATTTTGTATAAGCTACGAGTGCTATTGATGAAACCAAGGAAGAATTGAAAAAAAAGATGATGGGACCAGGATATCTGAAAAATTTGTGAAATCCAGCTGTGCCACCGGATGACGTCATAATTCAGGAGGGATTGGCGCGAAAATATGTGCTGAAGTAAACGTGTGGTGGACTTTGATCTTTTTATCAGTTGGTGGTCACGCCGACTACCGCCATAATGCCGTTCGTCCCTTACTCGCCACTTCGAAGCTTTGTAAGGTAAACACTAACTAAGATTTGTTCTACAGCGGTTCACCTATGATTTCACTTCTAATCCAATTAGTTTCTTGTTTATTGTTATTGTTCCGCATGAAATGAACTTGTGGGATTGGTGAGAATGTATGTCTGATTGAGAATAGCGAGTAGAGTTCCGTTTGCAGCACAATTTTCTTTGTATTTTTCGTTTCCTTACTTTTCATCACCTGAACCTCTGTGCCCCTAAGTATAAAAAAGAAATAGTGAGGAAGTAGATATACATCCGAAAATATTCGTAAAATTTGACGAGTGCAGAGGTCTTTGTTCAAAATTTGCAGAACTAGTTCGGTAGTTCTTTCGCGCAGCGTCAGCCTCATATGGTAAAGGTACTGAGAAGTTTGTTTTCCTTGTAAATTATCAAAATTTTCGTTTTTTTTTTGTGAACTTTTTCTTAGGTTCTCCTCATAGCTTGTGATTTTCATATATACAAGGTTATCGTAATTTCTGCAATTTACTAGACTTTATGAGCCTTACACTGGGATATATACCTTCTCTTTGATTTCTTATTTGTGATAATATGGAAAGACAATGGCCTTGATTTTGCCAGGCAGCATAGCTCAATCCATGTGACATGTGACCTTTCTGTTACTGGGGTCTAACAAACCAATTATGCTTCTTTTTTAAGAACGATAATTTAGCAAAAGAAGATGAGTAAATGAACAGCAGACATAACAAGAACAGTTTTTTTTCTCCTTTTTTCTATGTATGAAAGCTTGTTCTTGCCAGTCCGAAAAGAAACCTCATGTTTAAGATTTTGCCACACTTGGGAATTTGAGGAACGTAGAACTCCTATCCGGTGGTGGATTACGCGTCCATGAGACAGAAACAAACGAGACATACAGTAGGCGTCAATGGCGGTGACCCGTCTGCGGCCTCGAACAGAACGCGGCGCGACCGCGCCGCTCACGCTAAAATCGTCGCCGCAGTGGCTTATCTGGGTTTTCTTGATAGTTGTCCATCATATTTGATGATAACTAATAAGAAAACTAACTAACTATCAAGAAAACCCCTAAATTTGATGTCCCGGAGAGGATTCTATCTCGAACGGCGCGGTCGCGCCGCGTTCTGTTCGAGGCCGCAGACGGGTCACCGTCATTGACGCCCACTGTACATAGACACACGTACTTGTACAAGTGACCGGGGCTGTGTTACCTGGCTTTAGCTTGAACGTTATATCATTGGGCTGTAGTCATGGGCCTTTGCTGCAATACCTCTAGGGGTCAGTGGCGATTATTTGTGTTCTACTCATTGCACAGAAGTCATCTCATGAGCAAGAATCAGGTGCCGCCACTGAGCAGAATTGGTCACATTAGGGTGCGAAGCGCCGCCATTTTTGACATTGACAGCCTTGCAGATTTCTTGACAGCGTAGTGGTGACAACCTTTTTAGACACATTGATTCCAGCAACATAGCAAATTTCGTCAGACTGGACGCGTGTTAAAGTGCAGGTGCAAAGCACGATCAATTGTAATAGAGCCGACATGTCCTCGTGTGATTGAGAGACCGAATCCATGAGAAAACGACACTGAAACGTCGAGAATGGGGGTTTTATTAGTTAGAAGTGGTTCTAACCACCGTAGCAACCATTACATCTGAACTACTTACTTTTTACTACATATATGGAGTTGAAATTTACACAAATAAGACTATATTTCGACTGGGATTGTGCTAAATGCATTCAGAATGTCATCAGGAGCCGGATTATATCGCCATGCAAAGATCGGTGACTTCACACAGGTATGGCACCCGTTCTATGGTTAGTGGCGAATACTGCTCAGGCGTGATGTTACAGACTCCGCCTACACTCCATAATCCGTTCAGTGATGACCCGATGCTGGGAAGAACACTTCGAAGGCTGCTCCCGCAGAAGGATTTTGATCGGGTAGGCTGCAGATTCCGTAGAACATCTTACTAGTGTTGTGGCTTCTGAATCTATTAGAACTCCCATCTACTCCTATAATTGGAGGTTTTTCTCAAATTTTCATTAGTAGGCAATGCATTTCTTTTTAAGGTTACAAAAGATTTGAGTCGATTTGGCGATCGTATTACCAGTGAGATCAACGCTCTGGGGAGGCAATGTGAGCTGAATCAGCCAAGATTGGAGCAGCATGATGCATGGGGACGAAGGGTAAGCTGCTGTATACTACCTTTTATATCTTACCAGTGTTCATCGGAAGCGGACAGCCTCCTCCAGCTCTCCGCTAAAAGTCGAATACTCGTGGAAGATGGGTGCCTGCTCCATCTAGTGGTGGAATAACCCATCAGTTATTCATGATTCTTTTAGGAAGGATCAAATTCTTAGTATATTTTTCCAATTTATTACATATTAGTCGTATTGCTGCAGTGTTTTAGGTTGATGAGTTGATTGTTTGCCCGGAATGGTATCG
Organism: Ancylostoma ceylanicum; assembly: GCA_000688135.1. Lineage (NCBI taxonomy): Eukaryota > Metazoa > Nematoda > Chromadorea > Rhabditida > Ancylostomatidae > Ancylostoma > Ancylostoma ceylanicum. Next base: position 1,634,995 of record JARK01001343.1, read on the forward strand.
TCTCAAGGAGATATGCGCTGAGGAGGGACTTATTTGTAAGTATTTCATGGATCAGCGATAATATTTCTTATGTTTTCTCAGTGTTATTGTTATTCTTTATTTCAATGCTTTATGCTTCAAACATTCCCTGATTTTCTGTCTTTAGCTATCGGCTACGATGACAAGATCGACCCTGTAACACGCCGCATTCATCAGGTACCGCATTTTTGCTTTTTTTATATGTCTAATTTTTTCTTTTCTCATGTGAAGAATTCCAAATTGATTTGCTAATTATGTGGCCACGTGCTCAAGAAGTTTTTTCCTTGCATTATTCGCTTTGCTGTTATTTTAATTATTTATAAAGATTGCAAAAATCTACCTATTCTCACCATCAGCCGGCTTGACTACTTGTCCCATGGCGATGACCGATGGGGCTGTGAAGACACTGAACGTAAGAGTTTGATCTTGGATTTTTCAAATTTCAACCCGGATCAAAGCGTTGTGATCAAGCCTTTTGGATCTTTTCTTGAGAAAGTTGAAATGACCGATTATTTCCTGTTAACTCCAGGATGATATAGTTTTTTTTCTAGAGCACATTTTATGGATCTGAAAAAATCAGAATCGTAGACAGTTTGAATTTTATCTACTATAATTTTTTCCAGGCTTTTATATTTCCAGGCGCTCGGACTCTATGGCAAACATGATCTGGCCACAGAATCAGTGGATCGCTTGGCATCCACAGATGGGAAGAAAGCGTGGACCTCTGGACAGTGGATGACGGAGAAGAAAGGCGGAAGTGATGTGGCAGGAGGATGTGATACCTATGCGGAACATATTGAGGGTGACAAGGTGGACCTACCGTGGAACTGTGTGATAGCGAGAGTGGTCTTGTCATTTACTAATTTCAGTATCGACTTAACGGCTATAAGTGGTTCAGTTCGGCTGTAGATGCCGATGTTGCGCTTACTTTGGCCAGGATTGTTGATAAGGATGGAAATGCTGGAAAGGTGAGCCGTTACGTATGCAAATGTTGCTTTTCAGGTTTTCGAAAAATTCCCAGTAATTTCGGTTGCGTAGTCTGTGAAAAGGTCGGTGGGCACCCGTTGGGGCGAGCGTCGCAATCGATATCGTAGATCATCGGTTTTCCGGGGACGCCGCAGCCCCAATTCGAAAGGGCCTCATCGACCCCCACCGGCATCAAATGTGTCGCACGTTTTCGTTTTTTGCTCCATCGAATTCTGAGCCTTATTAACTGACTAGCAGAGCACCAACCTATCGCAGTGTCACCTCCTCAACCAATCACAGAGCGGTTAAGACATCGCCTCTAGTTACGGCAGTTCGGAGCCGCCTACCACTGTCTGGGCTTTTTGTTTTCGTTTTCCCTTTATCTATATGATGGTCATTCGTTTTTGCTGGCTGAGAATTCGCATTTTTGACCAACTCTGTCGAAATTTCATGAATATCTAGTAAGTTTCTGGAATCGAGACTTGACCCTGCTTCAGTGAAAAATCAAGTCAAGGATCTGTTTTCACATTGGAATTCTTAGTTATTTGCTGTTAGATGCAGTAACCAGCTTTTTTTCGATGGTTTAGGCGGATTTTCGAGGTAAAGGGCTCACCTCTATGACTTTGCTCTTCTACTGATAGTAAAAGGCCTTCCTCTTACAAACCCTATAAGCTACCCGTGTTGTTGCAATTCAGGGGTCTCGAGGACTTTCACTCTTCCTTCTGAGAATCCGCAATCCAGATGGCCAGCTGAACGGCATTCAAATGATTCGTTTGAAGAACAAATTTGGCACAAAACAAGTGGGTTTTCTTGCTATGCGCAGAAGAAAAAAACAATTCTGATGGATCTTGTTTAGTTACCCACGGCTGAATTGCTGCTCGATGGCACTGTGGCTCACTGCATCGGAGAACCAGGACGAGGAGTGGCAAACATCGCTAATATGCTCAATATTACGAGAATACACAACGCTGTAGCGTCAGTTTCTGGAATGAGAAGGTAACTTGCCGTTAATTGAAATTCGGAAATCCATAATTTGATTTTATTTGGGTCTAAATTATGCTTTTCAGGATGATATCCTTAGCTCGGGACTATGCGACTCGACGAATGGTGTTTGGGCAGAAGCAGGCCAAATGGCCGCTTCATACAGCTACATTGGCTAAAATGGAAGTGGAGACTAGAGGATGCTTCTTGCTTCTGATGGAGGCAGCTCAGCTGATGGGACTCTCGGTAAGTCTGTAATTTGGCTCGGTTTACCCCTCTCTATGCTCTACAGCTCTATGATTTTCTTGAGATCATCCATTTTTTGTTTGTTTCCTTTTTTTGTTTTTCTTCTGATTTTCACCCACATTCAACTTTTCTTGTGATGCAAGCAATTTTTATATGTTTAAGTACATACTTTATTCGGTTACGTTTTACAATAACGGAGTAACAATAAGTACTAATTGAAACGAACAATTTCAACCTCTGTTTTCTAACTCTAACAGGTTATTCTCCACCCTTTGGCTTAGTCGTTTCCTTATTCGGGGTGTGCGGAAGAAGAGCCTGAACTGATCAATCGATAGGTATAGGTCGCACTACGGTTCTGAATGATGTCAGTAGTACCTTATCGACGCTCTTTTCAATCTCTTCAGCTTCTCTAAAACTTAAATCATCCATGGTGTTCTCGTCATATTCCAATTCGCCGCGACATGGATCGAATCCATAGACGACGAACACGGGACAGTCAGGTTCCCATGTGATGTGTTTGCTGAAGAAACATGTCAGTAATTTTGGTAATTAAGTGGTAATTAGGTTATGAATGTTTTTTCTTACTCCTTGTACTTTTCTCTCCTCTCCTTCATCTCTTCAGCTGAAAGTGCGTTTTGGACATTAGCATGTGGTGGGTGTTTTGTGATCAAAGAGCGGTCGAATTTCTGTAAATTACGTGGTGCAGCTGGTCAAATAACACTATTTGGAGTCAGAAATTATGGTAGTACAGCTGCTACGGCTGTCTATTTTACACCTAGCTTGAGGTTGTAAGCAGTTTGAATAGTTTGATCAGGCTTTCATGACAAACTAGCAGAAAAAATTGCAAATAACATCCACCCATATGTAACTATGCGACCAAGAGGTACCAGGAATCGTTCTTTCGAAGGCACAAGCCCATCTAGAGATTTTTATGATATTCTCACACAAAGATTCTACAGGAGCCGCTGAACACAACGTTATACATAATTCCATGTAAAACATCCGATAAACCCGTTTTTGAAGCCAATTCCTTGGGAGTTTGTGGGCGGGGCTAAGGCAGGAGGATTTGAGGAGTTTTGTGGATGGTGCTCTCCCAGGAGCGCACCTTTGGAGGAAGCTGGTACTCCTCGAGAACGTTGCTCATTGTCCTGTCTCTAGTTCGGTTAAGGATGCGCTGTATGCGTGACCAGCAAGAGAGAGTACCTTGTCGCGCTTTGGCTCCGCCTACAAGCTCCCCAAAACTTTGTATTCAAAAAAGGGTTCATCGGTAGGTTTTTGAGGAATCATGTACGTCTTCATGATCAGGAGCTCCTGAAGATTTTCCTCATGTGAAAACCTTGGAAATGATTTTTCGGGAGGATGTTGCCTTCTAATAAATTATGCGAATGGTTTATACTCGACGCCTTCCCAGATTTCTAATTACTCTGTTCTCCTTGGTTCTGTAGCGATATCTTACTCTTTCTCATACTTCCATTACCTGGGAAAGCATGTGCTTCTGAGTCCGAGTGCATCAGTGAAATTACCCTGGGTGGGCGTGTATCATCGTGAGGGGAAATGGGGCGTTGCTAGTCCGCTGTGATTGGCTTATTCAATCAAAGCGTCAATCGTGGTAGCCCGGTCACGCCCTATTTTCCCTCACGATGGTACACACCCACTCTGGGTAAACGCTTTAACACTACACCATCTTACCCACCGTTAATATGGGTGTCTTCGCATTTACCGGGTAAACTTTACCCTAAGTAATCTCAATGATGCTCCTAATTCCTGCTGGTGCAATGCTGCAGACCGATCTTCGGGGTGTGGACCGCTATGTCAGGAAAAGGCGGCGCGACGAGCTCTGCGATTGGCCCAGTTTGAGAATTGACCAATCACGGAGCTTGACCGCGCCGCCTTCTCCAGGTATGAAGCTAAGATTTTTACCTGAGACATTTCTTAAAACTGTTATTATTTGAGCCTAGTGTTACCTAATATGGCTAACTCACCATGTAGTTCTTCCTGATTATTGATCGTGGCTGCAATTTTAACTCTGGATACCATGTCAATGTTCTATGCCGAATTTTTGCCTCTAAACCTGCATCGCCCATCCCGCAATCCACAGAAGGTGGCTGGAAAACTGCATTCTCTTGAGCTGAAACGCAATTCCTGCACAAATCACCCACATTAACAATGTCGCACGTTGATATGTCAGAAATACTGTTCTTCCACGAGTCAAGCGCCCTTGTGGCTCTGCTCGTGTTCTGATCTTTGCTCTTCCGCATGCAACATCCTGAAGTGGTCCTTATGTTCGTCTTCAGATAGACTCTAGTACAGCTCAAGTGTCCCACCTCCTTTTTGTGTTCGATGCTCTGCTGTAGGCGAACCGCCCTTTATATTGCTTCTTTTGAGACAACATATCAACTGAAATTCGTCATTCATTGGTTGGAGGACATTTGAAGTAGTTGCTTGACCTACATGAAATACCATAATGACTGTGGAAATCTGCAGTGACAATAGCGTTAAGTATGGTAGGAGGTCTGGATTGGGTCTGGTTGGCAACAGGGACAATGACCAAACCATACTGAGAAGCACTTTGAATGATGTGAAGGGAAAACAGTGATAAGTTGATCTTACGTTAGAAAGGTAATTGGGTAACAGGTTTAGACAGGTTTGGCTGTGAGCTATCGTTGCTCTTATTGGCTTTGAACTACTGTAAGTAGCGAACAGCCTGTAACCGTTCAAGCAAAATCTGTTGGTAAATAGGATTATTGTTGAAAATAATTAAAAAAAAGTCATGAGAGTAGCAAAGAGTTGGGAATAAAGTGGATAGAAGAATTTTCGTTGTTGAAAAAATTCCTTCTCCCCTCCCCCCACTGGGCAACCACGCCCCTGATACCCTGAAATCTTAAAATTACAGTTGAAGTCAATCACGATTGCACCTCCCGCGGACTGACGCGCCGCGCTTCCTACGCGGTACGGCTGACTAGATGGACGAAGTGGCTGGCGGTTGTTGCCGGGTTCCCGGAACAGTTCACCAAGAATACCTACACCTAATGAAAGAAGTCGTAGAAATTGAATTCAAGAAAAATTCAGGCAACATTCAGCAGCCATAATGACCAGCTTGTCGACCGCGCCGCATAGGAGGTGCGGCGCGGCAGTCCGCGGGAGGTGCAATCGTGATTGACTTCTCCTGTATGTACCCACTAATAGCAATTAGTACAACAGGTGGTCTCTTCCTTTTCTACAGGAGTATGCATCTTGGTTCCCAGCCAGCAGTTATGTTACCAGGAGCTGTTGAGCCAGTGGCCGTGGTTCTGGCTCTGCTACTGAGTGCGTATTTGAAGGTGTGCATCATCATGAGGGAAAAAGGGGCGTGGTCAGGCGAATCTGATTGGCTCACTTGGACCGCCCATCACGCACATCTGTTTGAACTCGAACGGGTCTAACAGATGGGCTTGACGGGCGTGAAAGTGCCAATCGGAGTCACCTGGTTACGCCCCTTTTTCCCTCACGATGATGCATACCCGTTATTTGAAAATCAACCCGAATTTTCCTTAAAAACCGATAGATATTTACTAGCGTTATACTTCACCTCTTCGAAATGTTAAACTTAAACCTATTTGAGATTTAGAATGGTTTGGTTCATTGTGATGAAATATTAGTTTTTTTCCTAAGGGGAGGAATTAAGGTACAGTACTGCTAAAGTTTAAGGGAAAAATTTTCCATCTGTGCAGTTGTTTTCTGCTCCTTAGTAGTGCTCAAATCCAATTGTTTCAGGAATCCAGCGGAGCATCTGATGAGGAAGCTGTCCTGTTGCGACTCATTACCCCCGTTGTTAAGCTTTATACAGGGAAAATGGTAAGAAAATCGTGTTTACATCTATATTTCCTTGTCAGTGATAATACTTCCAGTGTGTTCCTCTAATCTCTGAAGCTATGGAATGTTTCGGAGGTCAGGGCTACATTGAAGATACTGGGATCCCAGCGGCTCTCCGGGATGCGCAGGTGCGACAGACGTGTTCATGCTTTTCATTGTTCATGCCGTTTCTATTTTAATTTTATTATTTGCACACTAGGACTGCTATCTAAGCCTCTCAGGTGACACCAATCTGGGAAGGAACAACAAATGTGCTGTCACTTGACGTGCTGCGTGTATTCGCTGGCAAACAAAACGTCTACGGACTTTTCGAGAAGCGCATCAACTCTCTGCTTCCTGCTAAGGGTGCGTTCCAGCAGATTGTTTGCAGCTTTCGGGATACATCTTCCCTAGAAAGATTGAGAATTCGTAGCGACTAAGAACGAAAATCACCAAGAAGAGTTTTGATGTCGTTTCAGACGCAACCGAGCTTGCCGAGCCGATCGCTGCTGTGCGGAAAGCCATAGCTGACCTTGGATCCATTCTTCTCAAAGCAGCCACCTTCCTCNAAGATTGAGAATTCGTAGCGACTAAGAACGAAAATCACCAAGAAGAGTTTTGATGTCGTTTCAGACGCAACCGAGCTTGCCGAGCCGATCGCTGCTGTGCGGAAAGCCATAGCTGACCTTGGATCCATTCTTCTCAAAGCAGCCAAGGCACCTAATGACTCTGTACATGTGGATGCCTGTGCCAGACAGATTGCGTTCGGGATAGCAAGGATTTGGGCAGGTGATTGATTGTTCATGTATGTTTAGATGTGAGATTTAAAGTCACAGTGGAGTCGCAGTTGTTTCATGCAAGGTTAATAGATTCAGGCAAGAACACTGGCGCTAGTAGCGCAGCATCAGAACAAGTGACTGGATTTCAGAATCATTTCGCTGTGATATTCTATTTGTAGACCACTTCACGACATCTCTGAATTCAAAATGACAGTGATAGTTGTAAATTTCGTTTTTTGGGCTGTAGGTCATTATAAGGCAAAAAGGGGCGGAGCATGTTGCCGTGATTGGCTCCTCTTTTGATCTCTTCGTTTCGCCTCATCATGACCCTCACCCCTTGCTCTTATGATTTTCAAGCTCTACATAGGTGAAAATGAAGCAGATAATAAGATGAAGCAGATCATGACTTATAATAACGGGCTTAGTCTGTGTGTCACGTGTGTGTGTGTGAAACGAAATTCCCTGATTGGTCAGTGATGGTGATTGCATACCGTATTCTTCTGATATCGATCATTTCTGAGAATGGGAACGGGTATGGTGTGGTGCAGTCGATTCGAGTAGTCGGGAAGAGAAGGAGGAATAGGTACCGGCAATAGGGGCGCCGACATCCAAGAGTGGGTAGGGGCAAGGAGACGGGTCCACCGTTGTCATAAGGGTAAGGCGGCGCTCAAAGTGGGGGTAGACGGGTCCACCGCTGTGATAAAGCTGCGCCGGCGTCCAAAGTGGGGGGAGAGGGGTCCGGCGATATGATAAGGGGACGCCGGCGTCCAAAGTGGGGGGAGACGGGTCCGGCGATACGATAAAGGGGCGCCGGCGTCCAAAGTGGGTAAACCCCTGCGGATGGATAGACAGATGAAGAAGAGGTGCGTCAGTGCAGAGTTGCGAGAAAATGCTCTTAATCATGTCTATCTTTGTTCTAATTGTCCTCTGGCGTCTAAATGCAGTGAGAAAGTACCAAATGCCCGCCCCAGCAGCGACTATTATACCACCCATGTCATTCTGCCCACCTCACGTCCCCTCCTGCGTGTTCTACCCTCATTTGTTTCTGAGCACNGAGAAGGAGGAATAGGTACCGGCAATAGGGGCGCCGACATCCAAGAGTGGGTAGGGGCAAGGAGACGGGTCCACCGTTGTCATAAGGGTAAGGCGGCGCTCAAAGTGGGGGTAGACGGGTCCACCGCTGTGATAAAGCTGCGCCGGCGTCCAAAGTGGGGGGAGAGGGGTCCGGCGATATGATAAGGGGACGCCGGCGTCCAAAGTGGGGGGAGACGGGTCCGGCGATACGATAAAGGGGCGCCGGCGTCCAAAGTGGGTAAACCCCTGCGGATGGATAGACAGATGAAGAAGAGGTGCGTCAGTGCAGAGTTGCGAGAAAATGCTCTTAATCATGTCTATCTTTGTTCTAATTGTCCTCTGGCGCCTAAATACAGTGAGAAAGTACCAAATGCCCGCCCCAGCAGTGACTATTATACCACCCATGTCATTCTGCCCACCTCACGTCCCCTCCTGCGTGTTCTACCCTCATTTGTTTCTGAGCACACCCCACTGTCCTTTTTTATATGTTCGAGCCGATTGTTATCAATGGATCAATCACAACAAACAGAGTATGATAAACCATTCCCCGTGTTCATTCAAGGTTGAATCGGCTACATATAGCTACAGTTAGCTACTTCAGTCGGGAAAATGATAATCTTTGATGAATCCATTTTTATGGGGGATGGCATTTAGGGAAAACGGAGCGAAAACTGCCTTGACCATAGTTTCACTAAAATGGATGCGAGGTGAAGTCATGCGAGCGAAGCGAGCATAAGGAAAGGTCTGGAAGTCCGGCGTTAGCCGGACGGCCAGACTGGTAATAAGATAACATCTGAGATAACAGTCGCCTAGATAGATACAGTGGGCGATGGCGGTGGCCTGTCCGCGGCCCTGAAAAGCACGCAGCGCGACCGCAACGCTCACGATGGAATTGTCGCCGCAGTGGCGAATCTGGGTTTCCTTGATAGTTGTTCAACATATTTGATGTTAACTGGTAAGACAACTAACTATCAAGAAAACCTCATGGTTTCTCGTTTCGGAAAGGATTCCCGCTCGAGCGACGCGGTCGCGTCGCGTGCGTTTTGAGGCCGCAGAGGGGCCACCGTCACTGTAATTATCGTAGCAACTAATCCTTAAACTACAGTTGTCCTCCACAGTATTCCTCAGATAAGGAGATGGGTTAGAATTCACAATTTAAAAAATTTAATTAAAAGAAATTATTAGGTTGAGTCGAAAGTTCTCGGACAATATGGTAGTGATGACTTCTATGGATCATAACTCAGCAAAGAACTAAGTAAATTGAGCGCGCGAGCTACCTTTCGATAGAGTATAAGAGGCTCTTCAAACCACATACTAACATACATACCGAACCAGCTCTTTGTCTGCCACTGTGCGGCACAATTTCAAGCCGTCGCCACCCCACTTTCGCAGCTCCATACTCTTTCTCCATCTATTTGGTCAAGAACACGCGGGTATCGATGGACGTCTGGAGGAAGTTCACAAGGGGAACGCCTCCGTTAGAGCTACAGGGTAGAAGTGGCACTCGAAGCTCGTGTCGGGCGAATATTCCATCGAAGATAAAGACAGTTCAGGGAGCCCGATGGAGTCAGATTTGGTCTTGCTGTGGAGACAGGTAAAAACCGATCCGTATCAAAACACTCAAACTGGCAGTCGCTCTTGTGTTAAGTCAGATCATGGTTGTTCGCCGGCTGAAGTCGATCGGCAAGGCGCGAAAACTCAGTCGATGAGTACCACATGCTCTGATGCAGTATCGCATGGACCGCTGCGCTGATATGTCACTTTCTGCTCACACGCTGAAGCGCACCTACACGTGGCTTGAGTACCCATTCACCAAGGATGAAAAATAGATTTCTTACTCTAACGTTTACCGTCGTGCCTTCTTGAATGACAAAGGTGCGGGTGCAGGAGGCATCCCTAAACCCAATGTACACGCCGAGAAGGTTATGCTCTGAATCTGGTGGAGCGTACACAGCGTCAAATATTGGGAGCTGCTTGCCGAGGGACCTACAGTGACCGCAGACGTCTTGTTTGAGTGACTGAGGAATTTGAAGGCAAATCTCGAAAACGAGCGCCCGCAGAAGCACAATGTCTACTTCTATCACGACAGCGTCCGACCACATATTGCAAGAACGGTCAATGCCGAACTAATGAAGTTCAGATGCACCATTTTACCACTCCTCCCGTATTCCTCGAACCTGGCTTACTCGGATTACCACCTTTTTCCCCATCTCCAACGTCACCTCTTTGGTCAAAAATTTCAAATCCGCAACGACATCGAAAAGGCACTGGAGCACTTCTTCAAGAAGCGGTCCCCAGCGTTCTGGAGCAGGGGCACCTACGATCTGCCTAAACGTTGGCAGAAGACCAGCGATGTCTTTGGGGCTTGCCTCAAATGATTCACACTTATCGTTTAAAAGTTGCAAGAGAAATAAAAATATTGTCAATTTGTCCGAGAACTTTCGACTCAACCTAATAAATTTTAAAAAAATAAAATCAAAAAACAAATAAATAAAAAAATAGATTGAATTAAAAAATTTACGTTTGAATTCACAAAGCAGTATACTGTTACATACTCATGGCAAAAGAAAACTTGGCACAGTGTTCATGCTGTGGCGTAACAGTGGAATAACTGGGGGTTTACTGGGGGCTTCACTCCCTATTCTTAGCAGTGGCATTTCATCAGAGCACATCCTTCAGGTGCTTTGCTCATCCGCCATGCCAGTGACCATGATGCGACCAAAAGCGATGTGGACGTGGCTTACAGGTACTTCTTTCGATTTTCCCACACTAATCAATAAACCAATGTCATCTACGCATTCCAGATGGTGCTGCGAACAGCCGCTGGTGGATTTGAAAATTGATTGGCTGAGCAGTGACCGGGTACAACTCGATCGTGATATTGTGTTCCAGAATTTCTCGGAAAAATCCGGAAATAGTAAATTGTAAATATTTTCATTGTAAGTACTATCGCTTTTTAATTTTTTAAACGATTTTTCAACTTGTAACTACCTTATCTGTGCCTGTATATTGTCATCTTTCATAACGTTTTATTAATAAGAGATCTACCTCATTTTTTTCTTTAATTTCCGTTCTTCGCGGTAGATCAGGGTCGTAGTAATTTTGGCTTGGTATCGTTACATTACAGTACACGTTACAATTACAATCATAGCAGTACAGAAGAGGCGGAGCACTGAGTTTTTGCTTCGTCAAGATGTTTGGAACAGTTGACCGGTTTATTAAAAGTGCTCCCAGTTCAGTTGACCAACGGATCGACGGAGGAGTGGGCTTTTCTCGAAGGCGGGAAAGTTCCTGGAATGAAGTTGTGGTTTTGGAGCATGGTAAGTTTTTTCCTGGATGATATACAGATTGGTATTTTTCTGAAACCTACCTATAAACAGAGTGCTCTGCTAGTTTACATAAACTTAGTGGAGTGTTCTGGCTCGGGAAGTAGTTGATCCTGAAATATTCGCGGACATTTTCGCTGTTTCTTTTTTGAAGTTGTTTCTTGCCAAATATGATTTTCCAAGTTTCGGTATCATCTCCTTTTCCCCAGTGGATCAAAGTAGCCTGCCCGGAATACGGTGAGATACAGTACTTGAGTGATGAGCCGAGTTCTGCCGTTATCACTCCTCCACTGTCATCGCAATCGATAGCGAGCGGATAGCTCACGAATGCGTTTTCCATAGAGTAGAGCTTCGGCTGAAAAATTCAAGGTTTTCCCTGGTATGTGTATAGCCGCTGGTAAAATGGGCGGAGTCAGGATTTTGGGTGCCTCCAATCACGATCCTCACCTGGATTGGGACCTTCCTAAATTTCAACGATTTCATATTCAACCCGTACATATTAAAAGTGGGAGGAGGTGCGGTGACTGGGATCATGGATGGCCTAAAACTCCAGTGTGATACATCACGGCTGCAAAAATCAATAAATCGATTGTTTTCCCCACCCATATAGCCAACGAAGCAGTTTGATGTAAAGAAATAGCGTAACTCCACGATCAATACGTCTTAGCCATAGGACGATCCTTAGTACTATAGTAATTGTTTTTCTGAATAGGGTACGGTATGATACGGTATGCTTGTCAATAGAGCATGTTTTCCAGGTTGACGCTAGCCCTTTAACCTACATGATGTAGAGCAAAGCGCTGAGGTAGAACCGCCATCGCCATGTGCTTAGCTGAGCGAAATCCGAGCTGATGATTGTCACCCAGATGTTCTTATCGCGATGGCAAACCTGACGAACATGTCGGATGCATAGAAGGCGAGCAAATCTGGAATTTTCCTTTCAAGTTTGTTTTTGCAGCCAAGCCCCGCCCGTATTTAGTTGTTTTTTTTTTTGACTTACACGACTGAACTGTTGTCAACGGGGATTAGACAGCAACGGACGGCATTGCTTTTGGACGAGAAGTAAGCTCGTCCTATGACTGATGTCTCGAATAAGTCGTATTCAATACTGAAAGTAATCAGTAATAATTTTACTGCAAGTCAAGAAGTTACGACCTCTTCGGCCATCGCTATAAGAACAGTTTATACTGGTCAGACGCACGCACCCAACTGCGAAAGATTTTTCATGAAGACCAGTCAACGCGGCATGAAATCCTCAATGAAGAGAAAGCGCAGCGCAATGACGTAACCACGTGCGTCTGAGCTGCAACTGCGATGCGATTAGCCCTATCCTTCATCATACGGACGCACGCGCGTCAAACGCACGCATCTAGTATAAATTGCCCTATACTTCCCAAGGATTATATCACCTGACATCGCCGTCGCTCTGGCGACTTATTTTTGGTATGTATTGATTGTGGGCGGGTAATCGCCGGCTTGGGAACGCCCACAATCGATACATACAAAAAATGAATTCGACTAGGCAACGATGATGTTAGGTGCTGAAATCCTCGAAGAGTATAAGGTAATTTATACCAAACGCATGCGTCTGACGCGCGAACGTCTATATGATGAAGAATAGGGCTAGCCGCATCGCTGACGCAGCTCAGACGCACGCGTTTATGACCTCGAGGCGTCCGCGCGCTCTTTTTATTGAGGATTTGCATGCCGCTTTGACCGGTCTTCATGGAAAATCTTTCGTGAACGGATGCATGCGTCTGACTAGTTGAAATTGCCCTTATAGCGACAGCCCTTTGACAGAAAGGCAGTTTGTACTAGATGCGTGCGTTCGTTGTGCGTGCAACTTCATGATGACGGACAGACGCGGACGTTCTGACGCAGGCCATTCGCGCCAACCTCGCCTTATATCTCATCACGGTGTATACGCTGCGTTGACTGCTTTTTAATGAAGCTCTTCCACATATGAATGCGTGCGTCTGACGCGTGACTGACGCACGCATCTTGTACCAGTTGTTTTGATTATCTGTCAACTTGCATTGTGGCCTTATTACATTACATTACATTACATTACATTTTTTACGCTATTTATTATTAACTCACTGTTACTTTGCAGTTTTCTCTTCTTCAAAACCGAAATTCGAATTTTTTAAAAAATTTATTTATTCTTACACCAACGAGGTGCGCCGACACAAAAAAGATTATTAACTTGCCTCTTCAGCATAAAAATTAGCCCATCCTTCTCGGCAAAAATTCCTGGAGCGAATATCCTTAAGTCAGGGTATGAATGCTGCAGGAAATGCTCGAACTGCCCAATCTGAAAGAATCAGTTTTCTCAGGAAACCTGCAAAAAATCCTCCAAGTTATCCTACCATAGATGTGATGTCCTTGTTAGGAAGTGAAGAAGCTTTGTACGGGTCAGCTGCGATCATCATAGCGACCACATGTCTGTCGTGATCATCCGCTGGGCCAGTGTATCCCGTGACCAGAATGTAACCATCGCTGAGAAGGCCTGTTCCTGAAAAAGATTTTATTTTCATGGAAACTTTCCACTTATTGATCGAATTTTTGATCTACCTATTGTCAAGCTTGAATTCAGTGCTGGCAGAGTCACAGTCCTCTTCATAGTTAACACTGCGTTTTCACTTTCATCGTTCAATGCCAGGACATACTGTGAGAATTGGTAATTCTCTGGGTTGTAAGTGACTAGTACGGCTGAAATAGTGGTGATGGATCTACAGTACTCCTCTAATTACTGTAACTCACCTATGCTATCAGTTAGTAAGTATAAATCGCTGGATTGTCGAAGTTCAACAGCTGTTATGTCATAGTCGATGATGTAGTTTGTACTCTGCAAAACATTTCTGGATGTTTTTTTGCAATTACGGACTCAGCCCAAACTCTGCGTGCATCTTTATGATCAAGCCTAGCCCTTTCCGCCCATACTCTTCTTCTTCTTCTTAATCGTAACACAGCGGCAAGATTACTTCCCGGCGGCTAATAGCGATCCATCACCGCTCCTCACCTGTCCAGTATGGATCGAACAACGACAAATCTGACGATTTCCGACGATCATAACGACCTCTTGTGTATCTGGATCCAGTGTTAGTTTCATTTCAATCTTTACCGAGTAGATCATCTGCAACAATGAATTGGAGCACCACTCGCTCGGCAGAATGGCAGCAGGAAGCCAGCAATTCCCTTACACTTCCGCTAGGGTTCACAGCGAACAACTGCGGCGAGATGAACGCTTCTGGAGCGTCAAACTCGAAAAACATCTGTCCGCCGTGCACCTCCGACGGTACCGCTCGAGAGTAGTGGAGAGGTGTGGTCGGGGGTGAACTCGCCCCCGAGATGTCAGTAGTGGACATATGAGCGACCACGGGAGGGTCGTTTTGTTAGTAACTGAACCTCACTGATGTGAAGTGTAAACAGGATAACGCTTTATCCGTGAGGAAAACAGCAGAACTGATAAACAAGTGCGGAATCATGGTTCATTCGTCGAACGATGGAGAATTTCAACTATCCCGTTTCGAAGATCGGTTGTGACGACAAGATCATGCAGACTCGACGTCAACTTGATGAGGTTAGCGACGCCTTTCTGGACAGGATCTGTATTGTGAGGTGTGGAGATGTTAAAGAATGCTCCTGCATGCCTACACCTGGAAGCCAGAGCAATTTTGGGCGACGTCTCGCAAGGGAAACTAAAATTTTCTTCTGTTGGTGAGGACGATGGTCGCCTGCGTCGCTTGCGCACGCCGTCTCTAGCGCCCACAATTTTAGCTCGGAGAACGCAAATAGCGTCAGAAATTTCAAATAAACCTGAAGTCGGATCCTTTGTACTTCTCTAGCCACTTGTGGCGCTCAGTTGTTAGCGGTTTTACACTTACGGACCATCGCTTGCTCAACTTTGTACTAGATGCGCGCGTTAGTCTTGCGTCAGACGAGGATTTTCCATGAAAACCGGTCAAAGCAACATGTACACCAACAATAAAGCGGGTTTCAGAGTTGTGCCGCGCGGCGCCGCGCCATATGATGAAGGATAGGGCGCGGCAACGCAGCGCGAGCTCGCGCNGCTACAGTTAGCTATTTCAGTCGAGAAAATGATAATCTTTGATGAATCCATTTTTATGGGGGAGGACATTTAGGGAAAACGGAGCGAAAACTGCCTTGACCATAGTTTCACTAAAATGGATGCGAGGTGAAGTCATGCGAGCGAAGCGAGCATAAGGAAAGGTCTGGAAGTCCGGCGTTAGCCGGACGGCCAGACTGGTGTAGATATAATGGGGATATTAAACGTTAGGAAAGGCAGAGGTTGAATACGCTTGAGGGAGTCCGTCTATGGGAAACATCCTCACGAGATACAGTCATTCCACGCCTCCGGCATCCACCGCCCGTCTGCTGAGCCGCGCCGCGCTTCCTATGCATTATCATACGTGCTGCGACGTGGCTCAGTCGACGCGCAATATAGCGTGAGGCAAGAATTTCTTGGAAAGACTATATGTGTAAGCTGTGTTCTGCTTTTCCAGACCCTTCAAACACGTGAGCAGGAACATCGTTCGTTTTTTAAAAACCGCACAAATAGCATCGGAAGCTCTTTAGCGGCTTTAGTGAGGACGCTCATTTCCGACTCGTTCACCCTTCTTTGCTGTCTCCTCAGCCTCTTTACCCCCGTCCGACACACAAATCTACGCGGTGCTAAGAAGCTCATTTGCACTCCCTTAGTGCTCATGAGCGCCCGCACATTTCTAGGGAGTCAGCATGCAGACGAATTGGTAGGGTCCATAAGAGAAAAAAACATTTGATAAAACAAAAAGACATGGCGTGCTATGTATAAAAAGGAAATACTATGTATAAATTTATTACACGTATAAGGGATCCTTTCCTGTGGGTTATTAGGTTCTCACGAAAGTTTTCTCCTTTTCCAGTCCGCTTTTTCAAATTAATTTTCCTTTCGCTATATGCGTGCAACCCTTATTGACAAGAACTTCTGCGGTAACAATGGGGTGGGTTTGCTGACAGCAGCTGCCAATAAGTGGTTCTTTCGCAGTTCTATTGAGCATTGCCTACTGAGAATGTAGTCCTCGTTTTGGCGATGGAATCCAAGGTTACCGGTCATTCACATTTTAATGTGAAAAGTGGTAAATTCCCTTCGGACACTGACATGGATCGTGCTGGATGAAAAGTTTTGAATACCTTGGATAGGATCCGAGTGGGAATTACTACTTCTCACAAGGGAAGTGCACGTGGCTAACCCCGGGGATCGGAGCAAAACATTCATTTTTGGAAGCATTGCCCAGGCTTGTGTAAGGGATATGGCATGCTTCACAGCGACGCTGTTGCTGCGACCGTTCACCGCAGAAAGTTCTCCTGCAACTGATCCTACACCAACACGCTATCCAAAACAAAATGTGTGATAAGACATGAGAACTTGTAACACTTTGTTATCGCTGTCGAGTATGCCATAGGCATAAATGTATGTAATATATCATTTTTGCCCAATGGTCTTGATGCGATCAGGATTGCACGCTGAAGATTCCCCTATTGTACTTCTATGAGAGTCCATCCAGCGCTGGAATTCACGAATCTTCAACCAAACCAACCGTGTTTATCGTAGTTGGCTGTTCAATGCAATGAGGAATGTTTGGGTACGCAGGATGGTGTGATAACCTAATTTCGTTCGGTTATGTGTTCTTGAGTTGTAGCTGCAAGCCCAGCAGCAGTGGAGAAATGGCCCAGTAGTACCAAGCGAAGCCAGGTTTTGCTTCCTGCCTCTCCAAACACCCTATAATGTACAAGACAGCTAACCACTTCAAATGCGGTTGGTATGGTCAAAGTTTCTGGGATCCCAGCCCTAAATGGGCTCCTGTGGTAGTGCAAAGAGAATATCGTTGACACTGTCTCCCGAGCACATCGGGACTATAGTGCAAAAATGATATACATAGATTAACATCATCTTAGACAATGCTTCCGAAGATGGATGTTCCGTCCGGATCCCCGGGGTTAGCCTCGTGCACTTCCCTGTTCAGACATTCCACCGCCCGCAGCGTTGCACTATACCTCCAGGACCGTCACCCCATTTGACAAATGCGGTATGATGATACGCTTCTGGTGGTGTAGGGGCGATCATGCAGCGCTCCTGGCGGTGTGACAGCGGACGGACACCGCTACTAGCGGTGTGATAGCGGACGAGCACCGATCATAGTATTTGACAGCATATTTTGGTGGAGAGGCCTGAACTTGCTAAGATCACGTCATGTGAACATTGCTAACTGCTCCAAGAATCGAATGTTACTGGTGCCGCATTTTGGTCCGAGGAAGAAATACAAATTCTGAAGATATGCGTTAATGTGTGGGTATATAGATATATGGGCCGTTCTTAAGCCTACCCTATTACTCAAGCAACTCCCATCATTATAGAGTGCATACAATACAGAAAGGCAAAGTAATTATGAAGTTCTCTATCGTCTTCGTCCATTCACACCCCTTTTGCCTCATGCGGGATTCGGGCCAACCCAAATCATCTACTGCACTGAAGTTGGATGATTGAGCGCTCACTGTTTTACCCACTCGGCCATCCGTGCTGCTATCCTCTATTCTTTCGACCTTGATCATTCCAGTGCAGTCATGGCACGTTAGCCTTGTCGTGCAAAGAAAGCTTCTCACTCGTTAAAACGAATACACTCCGTTATATGTAGTTGAAATCATCCTAACCTTTGAAAGCAGGGGACCACCTCGCTTCTCATTTCAGCGATATCAGCATATCCTTGTCCTTCTCACCACGCTGATTCCAACAACGTACAGATTAAGTCACAGAAGTGACAAAAACCCTGTTTTTGGTAGGTTCAAAGTGCCCGCTTTTTGGAGCAGGGCGGATCCGCTCCAAAAAGCGGGTACTTGGTGCTGGCTGACCGCCACGGCAGCAACGTCGGGTGAACACGTCTTGTCTTGCCCAATCGATAAGATCAACGATGATACATGTCTCTGCACGTAAATTTGTTCCAGCAAACTGGTACAAACCCCGTCACGGAAAACGGGGTTTAGAGACCATACTGGGACATTTCAAGTACATTGCCGGAATCAGCGCATCAAGGAGGTTCGGAATATGTTAATAACTCGAAACGATATGAGGTGGCCCTCTGCCTTTAAAACCTGTAGCTTCGAATGCTTATGTATAATGATAGGTAGTGGTTACACAAAAATGAAGGCATCCCCGAAATCAGTTTTTGAAAATACTTTACTTAGTGGTTCTCTGATCACTGTGAGAACCAATCATCCATTCTTGACTGTGTCACTATTTCTGAATCTTTGAAGAGTAATTGAGATTCCACGTTAGGTTCCCCAAAATTTTCAAAAAATTTTTTCGTCGAAACTTTGCATAGGGGAGGGGGAGGGGGGTTATTTGAGGCGCTAAACACGAATATCGTATCCATTTTGTACCGTAACCCAACTTGGTACCGTTACAGTGTGGTAACCCAAGTACGGTACCTCACGGAATTCGCTCAAGTTTTGCGCAAGAGGGTTACTGCATTTCCTACCGCTTAACTGCCGTATCCCTATAAAAATGGGATTACGGAACAAAATGAATACGATATTCGTGATCAGCGCCCCAAATAACGCCCCTGGGCAAAATTTGCGAGGATTCTGTGAAGCTACCGTTTACCTACCGTAACCCTACAAAAATATGATTACGGTACAAAATGAATATGATATTCGTGTTCAGCACCTCAAATACCCCCCTCCCTATACAAAGTTTCGACGAAAAAAAATTAAAATTTTTGCGGTCCTTAATGTGGAATAGTGCCGAAATTTCAGAGACATCGACCACCACTTGAGAACCCCATTCTATTAGGGTGTTAAATTGGGAATGCGCGCCGAAGTTTCGACGTCTTTATGAATGTTTTGCCAAACATTTTTGTCAAACTTTAAATATTAGGTTTTCCAAAAAATAACTAGACGAATTCAACCAGTTGCAATTGCCGCCTGTAAAGCCCGGCGAGATCCTTTTGTGTGCGATATAGCAGGCCCTCTCCAAACTCCAAGATCGACCGTGCGAGACATTCTTCGGTCTTCTGGCAATATTCCAAAGTTGCTTCGAGCTCTACCCCACGTCCTTAGCAAGAAGAGGCGTGCTGATGTGTGAACTTTTCTCCTCATCCGTCGCACTACATTTGATTGGATCGATCCCATAGTCATCATAGATGATAATCACTGTACCTACGATAATACTGTACGCCGTAAGCACCGGCTCGATTTCGATGGCCTACCAAAAACCACAGCCGAAAATCGAAAACCATGACAAGTGAAAGCTGCTGGCTTTCTTGTGCAACATCACTGGTCTGATCTGTTGGAAGTCTCTTCCAACTGGCTCCACAATGGAATCTGGCATTTTTTGAAACCAAATAGAGAATGCGGCTGGAATTCTGCGACGTCGCTACCACGGGAGAGATAAAATTCTTATCCTTATGGGCATTGTCAAACTACGCACTTTCAAGAAGATGTGTGACAAACAGACAGTTTTCAAAATCGATCTGAATTCCCGTCCACCATATTCGCATGTCTTAGCACCAAGCGGTTATCACGTCTTCAGGTTGCTCCCGTCCTTTTTTGCGGGAAAAAAATTGAAAAATAGAGTCCAAGTCAGGCAGGGAGTCGACGACTTCTTGTTCTCCAAACCCCCTGACTTCTTCGCCCGCGGGATCCCCCCTTTGTTGAGCAGGTGCCGCTACGTGGTCGAACACATTAAGGATTACCATATTGATTGATAGAAAGTTCAAATGAAATCATGAACAGAAGTGCAACTCGGTCGATTTGTCTAATTATTTTTCGGACGACCTAATACCTCTTGAAAGAGCAATTCATGGACCAAAATTTCAGAATTTCCGTTCCCAAGTTTTAGGTGTTTAAAGAGCGTAAAGCTGCAGTAGCGCATCACCACAGATCATATAAAGAATTAAGAGAATTTTTGCCGTGTCAATTGGCCAAATCTATGCGGGATTAGATTACTCGAAAATGGCCCCGAACTTGGGTAACTGAACCGAAATTGTGATTGCAAATTGATTCCTCGGCTGCCCTGTACTTCACAGTTGGAAACGGGAGTCGCACGTGTGACCGCATGATATCCCAGACTTTGCGTTATCAGGCGACCACTTGCTTGCTTCGTTTAAGCTTTATAGTCTGTTTCAAAAGCGACGATAGCTGAGTATTCGTGCCCAGTGTCTGTTGTACTCTGTACCCCCCCCCCCCAATCTCTGCNGTTACAAATATCTACAGTTAGCTATTTCAGTCGAGAAAATGATAATCTTTGATGAATCCATTTTTATGGGGGAGGGCATTTAGGGAAAACGGAGCGAAAACTGCCTTGACCATAGTTTCACTAAAATGGATGCGAGGTGAAGTCATGCGAGCGAAGCGAGCATAAGGAAAAGTCTGGAAGTCCGGCGTTAGCCGGACGGCCAGACTGGTTGGTATATAATCTGGGTGAACTAACCTAGCAATAATTTTTTTGGAGTAATTCGGTAATTTTCTCTCTCCTGCCTACAGTAATGACCGAAAAGCAATCATCTTTCAAGCTTTCACTCGTCTCCTTCTTCTTTGGCGTTTTTTTTCGTTCGTTGATGTGGTCGTTGACGTTACCTACCTGTTACCTACCTGTTTTTCGTTGACGTTACCTAATCTTATGAGCTTCATTCCCCTAGTTCCCTTTCTTTTTTATCCTTTATTTTCATCCTGATGTTTATAGCTTTGGCTCCCCTTCCCTTACTGAGAAGTACTAGGGGAAGCCCTACGTTTTCAGTCTATGTAACTACCGTATAAGGGTATAGCACGAAAAGGAAGTTAGGCCGTTGTTTTTCTCCCTTCTTCTTAAATAGAATTTGCTTTGATGAGTTTCCACTCTGATAAAAAAAAGTGGGGCTTCCAGCTGGAAGTGAGAAGATATGTAAACTAGAAATTCTTCCTTGATAGTGTCAAACTTCCTGATTCGATAGAATTCATTGTCATTTGTGGAGTGAAATCATCCATTTGAAATCCCACTTTGTTGTAAGGATTGATCCAGGATTGATAGATGAGAAGCCTGGGCTGCAATCCATCCTCTCGCTCAACTGACTTACATTTTCTTGTTCTCCTTATTAATGACTTACATTAACACGGAACTGAATCAGAGTATCTGCACTTTTCAACTCAAGGGTTTACTTCTAACCTGGAAGCTTTTGAAAGGGGGGGGGGGACGTCAAATGTGTGGCCAATCGCATTTGCAGGAAAAATTCTCAAATAGGGCCTGACAGCCCTTATTGCATGCAAACGGGGACCAGGACAGAAAAAATGTACTTCCGTCGCGGGAGAAGCTTGTAAACACGGCAGACTAAGGCGCTCGTAAGTGTCGATAACAAAGTGCGTCTGGTGAGAAACCAAGTCGTATGTTGGTGGCATTTCATTTTCATCATTTTTACATCATTCTTATGCCAAAACCTCTGAGCACGATAGTACTTTCTGGGAGAATCCCGCAAATCCGCTGGTCCTTAGTTGTTTAAAGGCGATTTTCTCGTTCATCGTCATGGATTTTTTCTTATATCTACAGCTGTATATTCATTTCTTCAGGATTTCTCTCAGTTATCCTGCTATGATCAGTTTTCATGGTAACGGGGAGAATTTCATAGTGGCCTTCTGCCCTCAGCCCTTATCCAGCAACTTCTTTAGGTGTATCGATTTCTATTCAATTTTCTTCACATGTTTTTCCTAAAATTTTAATTTTTCACATGATGACTCTTGCTTGCTGCATTTGCACTTAAAGTTTTCATTGCAGACATTTCCTTCTGGATTGTCCTTGATGAAATTTGGGCGCACGTACATGTGCGCATTGTTTTTATTGCTTTGAGAACCGTAGAGGAATCCTGGCTTGTAAATCATACTATCCCCCAGTGGCACGAATAACCTTTCGTGCCACACGCTGCCACCATATTTCCGGTTTTGAGAAAAAAAAACGATTTTTGGGGTTTTTGTGATTCTGTAGTATTCTCTTTTTTATTCCGGTCCTCTCCTTGCTACCTTATTGGTTTGAATTGGGAGCTTGTTCTAAATTTAGTTCTAAGCTCGCAAGCATGGAGATTACAAAGGGTAAACATGCTAACACTACGCAAATTTACCCCGTCGTTAGTACGAGCGTCAACACGTTTACCATGGGTAATCTAGGTTATGCATCCAAGGCTAGGATTCAAGAACACAAAACCAGGCGAAACCGGGTTAGCAAACCAACTTCCGCGTTCTGGGTTTCTCGAGGTTACGTAGTCTATGGGAGAACCGAGAATCTGTCTCGCTGACGATTGTTGGTTTGCGTAGGTAATGTTTCATGAATCCCATTCCAGGATCCCAGGTAAAAAATTACTGGTTTTGGCTCTGTTCATGTTCTTTCTGCTATGGTTTTCCTTGCTAGACAACCAGTCCATCTTTTGGACATACGTAAATAAACAAATAAACAAGTAAAGTGGATAATTAAACCAATTAATTACATAGATAGGTCAACGAGAAGAGTGCAAATTGGCCCAAATTAACGGCTATGAAAACTGCTCCTATAACCTTCCCTGCAAATGCGCTATCATCCTGATAACGGTGTTTTCCCGTAGTTGCCAGCAACAAATGTGAGCCTAATCAAAGAACCGCTATCAGCGAGATGGACTTCTATAAAAAAAAAACTCTGCTTTCCCCCAGAACTTTCAGGAACCCCTCTGAAATTCCCTGATTCTTACTCATTACCTTCACTTCTATGAGCTGAATTCACCATACCACAATGCACGGATGACGTGATGACGTCATCACCTGCATAGCTGCAGGAGATGACGTCATCACGTCATCCATGCAGACGACTTCTATTGATTTACCTCCACGCTATTACTCATTCTCGGTTTCCCACCTCTTTTTGTGCTTACTGCTGACGCAGGTGCCTATGATTTCTCCTTATCATCCTCTTGGTAGTTTTATGACATGTCCTACTCTTCCTCAAGGTGCACATCATCGTGCCGTTCATTGTTGTTCTAAATGCTGCGAAATAGCTTGAGGACATAGCCTCGGAATTTTTTTTTTGGAATGGAGCGTTATACCTGAAAAGGGCGGCATGACCCTACCACTGGCTGCTTGCGTGAACTGACCAATCACGATGATGAGCTGCGCCGCCCTCCTCTGGTATAGCTCACTACACTCCGATTATCAGCTTATTTTTTCTGTTATTCCCTTCCACTAGCAGCATTTCTCAACTAAGGTATAAAAGTATGGGCAGAATTTTTTCCTGAGAAGCTTACACAATTCTAGCCCAACAGCGAGTGCTTTCTTGAAGAAATTTTCCCATCACTACGGCATCCTTCTTTTGCATAGATACTGATCGAACTGACGCACTCATGTGTTTATACTTCATCGCGGCAACCACAACGTGCGCGACACGACGGTGAGGGATGTTTTTGTGCTGAGCCGTCGTTCCACAGGTTTGCCTGACGTATAAAGTCGAAAAAATTATCACATTGCTGGGGCTAGCACGCAACACGAGAACTCGAACCATTGCGTTATTGTTGAAAGAAAATTATAAACAGCAGCGCGACCACTGCCCGCGTAGGCTTCCACGCGGGACCATCATCAAGCACATTGTACGGGAGCGATGGTCGCGTTGCGGTGAAGTATAAACACTGCCGTCATGGAGATGAATTCTCGAAAACGCGGACCAATTCCTATCCGTACCATCTGCAGCAGTCGTGCTAATTTCACATGACCTCTAGCCATCAGCTGTGCTTTTTTCAATAACGACATGACGTTGTCACTCATCTTTTGACAGCTGCCGAAGACACCACAACCGCGACTTCCTACCGCTCTGAATTGCGAATATACCTAGTGTTTCTCGAAATTTTCTATGAAATTACGCACACATCTCATTGTTTATCCATTTTCATACGTTAAATAATAATCGTACCATGTCATTCCCTGGCGAAACGCAGATGAAGCAAAGAGCATGTACTGTCGTGTTCTCGGTCCATTCATTTCATTTCAAAGACTGTGTATTCTTCATTTTTATGGTTTCCATCTTCATATTATCATTAAGATTTTTGATGCCTTTATTTGCATATATATTTTTATCTGTAACTGTAATTTTAGGCGACCAACAAATAAACAACAAGCCATCATTTCTGGTTCACAGTGAGAGGGTACAACAGTAATCTATGGTCTCCCCTTTCGAGCGTTTCAAAGTTTGCTTTCTTCTGCATTTTTGTAGTCTATAGCTCATCACGCGGGCCGTTAGAATACATACATAGTGCCGTGGATAACACCTGGACAAACACTCGAGCAGGAAACATCACTTCGGCTTTGTTTCCGCAGATCTTGAAAGATCACCGCTGCAGTAGTGCGCTATTTCTGCTGTCAGCCTTGTATTTCCACCGTTTTTTTTTGGGCAACTAAGAAAAACTTAACAAAAAACTGTTTGCTGATGGTCACTACCATCGGAAAAATTTCGTTGGAAAATTTCGTGTGATGCAAAAGTTCTATTTCCTACATAGTTTCCGAGCGTTTACTTACATTTTAAAGTTTCCTGTCTCAAGGATTGATCCGATTAATTTTTGACGATACTCTATATGTAGTTATTGTTGAGGGTGTAATAATATTCTTGCTGACCGCGATAGTAAGGCCCTTGTTCCCTTAATATTTTGAGGACACTGAAGCAGTTACCAAGCATAGCCTGGCCCATACAAGAGTACGGTCTATCACATCTGAGCGAAAAAAATAGGTGTAACACGCTATACAAAACCTTGCAGGAAATTTGTGCTACGGATTCGAGATCAGCGTTAAAAACTGTATATGGTAGTACACATCTCATCACAAATGGCCACGAGCACCAAGTATCCTTCCCTTGTTAGCTAGTCTACATTCAATAAATTGTCCAGGAACCAATTTTCTGGTGAAGCTTTCGGGTCTCCTCCATATTCTTCTTTTTTCTATTCCATAATTTATATCCCTTCTTCAGGCCGCATACCCAATACCTCTTCGCTGAAATAGGATAGCTATTACCCATCCAATTTCAAGGGCATGACGCTGTACAAAAACAATATGCTCCACGGGGAACAGCACTAGATGAATGTCTGGAAGTGCGGGGATTCTAAGGCTTTTCAGGGCCGATGAAAAGCTGGACTTTCTTAATCTTTAACTACCTTGAAAGCCCAGTTTTCCTTTAAAAAATATTACCAGCTACAGTGTCCTTGCTATTGTGAAAGTTCACTTTTCAACGTATTCTTCACACTGCTGTAGAGCAACATTTTATGTCCATCGTTTCTGGAAAAAAATCACTGCGTAATCGAAATTCAATCCACAGATTGTGATTGATGCATTCAAACAAGAAGCCTTTTGGTGTTAGACCATCTTCCGTTTATATTCCCACCTGTGCACGAAATAAATAAAAATCTTGTACTGGTTTATTTTCATTTTTTTTTTTATTTTCATTGATATTTTTAAGCAATTATTGTAAATTGTTCAAGATTTAAGACAATTTTTGCATATTATTTTTATTTACAGCCTGGCTCCCAAAAGGGGCGAGGACCCCAGTTTTTCTCCCAAGCACCCCCCCCCCACCCTCCTCCCAC
>JARK01001343.1:1660954-1680233 GCA_000688135.1 Ancylostoma ceylanicum
AGCCCCCCCCCCCCCACCCTCCTCCCACCCACTTTCTGCGGCCGCCACTGATGTATGTAGTGTAACCAAGAAAAAATCGACAAATTGAAAGGCGGAAATAGATCTTCTGATGTGCCAATCACACAGAAGTGGCACCGCCCCTTTTTTCCAATCGTTGCATTTTGCACAAGTTAAATTTATTTAACTTGCTAACACAAGTTAAATTTATTTAACTTAGCTAAATTTATTGCTAGCTATTCTCTTCTGCAAGTCTTTTGACCGAGTTTTCATTTTGTGAACACATATCACCTACTATCCTATTCGGCCTTCACATTTAAAGGTTGTTGTAGCTTTTTCCTGGAATTTCATGGTGAAATTCAAGTAGTGCAATCCGTGCAATTTGATCAGTATGGGCTTCCCGTCCACATTTCAGAATTCTGAATTACTAGTTATGAATCTGGATGAATTTGTAGGCCTTTTACGTGTTTTTATTTTATTTTATTTTATTTTATTTTCCGTTACTTATTTGTTGTTTTTTTTTTACTTGTAGATCATAAGGTTCTTGTCCGAATGCTGGCTGAGTTTGCCAGGATTCGCATAGCTGCAGCCTACTCAATCATAACTCTATTCTCGTCATGCCCTCAGGTGTTCGCCTGAACATTTTCGCCCTTGAGGTCCATGCCAACTTTACTGCCGGCTGGATTTCTTATCGATCCTGCGTCTGTCGTCTCGTTAACGGCTAACGAGCTCTCTCATAATGTCCCCATTCAACTATATTCGACGAGCTTTGTAATAACATCCTGGTAAATGTTCCTGGAAATGATGTGGGACACATGCTTTCCGGGACGGGATGCATCACTGCGATTACCCAGGGTTAACATTTTAACGATGGGTAAATTTGTGTGGTGCTAACAATTGCTGTTCCCGAAGACACTCTTTCTGGTGATGTAAATAGGCTCCTTCTAGAAGTCCTTGGCCTAGGTAAGTGTATGGGTAATATCATACCCCTGGGTAGCAGCTGGGAACAGACAACGTCACATGTAGCTAAACATGTCCAGGTCCTGGGCTGCATGCACGATTGAGATTACCCAGGGTAAGCGTGTTGACGACAGCGTTAACGATCAGCAAATTCGTGGTGGGTAACACTTTTACCTTGGATAAGCTCAATGATGCATGCGGCCTCTGGATGCATCACTAAGATTACCCACAGAAAACGTGTCGGCGCCTCCGTTAACAGCGCGTAAATTTGAGATGTTAACACGTTTACCCTGGGTAATCTCAATAATCCCACGGCAATGGGTAAATTCGAGTACATTAACACGTTTACCATAGGTAATCTCAGTTATGTATGCGGACTCTCATCACTGCATATTAGCAATCCCGGCTCTTCAGCTTTCTCAGTTCCAAAGCTTGGGTCCTCTATCAAGCCTGGCACCGAATGCTTCATTGAGATTACCCAGGGTTAACGCGTTAACATCGCACAGAATTCACTCGTCGCCGGCACGCACGTCGACAGGTTTACCCTGGGTAATATCATTGATGAAGCCCTGAGGCGCATTATCCCTTCTAGGGTCCTACCTGGAGGTAAAAAGAATGGTGGCCCCAGAATCGATCCAAGCCCCAGCTGTTATTTTGAAAGGGGGAAGACCGGACAAGGCCATCCTCTCGACTCTCATGTGGTCCTGAAAAACGGAGCTCTTTCCTGTGCCCTGTGAAAATCAATAGAAAGAGCCTTTTATGCTCAGCGGATGGAGCTCATAATGCTTGATTGCTTTTTTTCAGTCTGAGTATAGAACCAAACTGACGTTGACGTTTCCAAGCCGGCATTTGAGCCACGCCTTATTCGAAATTCACGAGAAAATACTGCTCTTTGCGTGCTGGGCTTTTCTCACTTGCATGTCTTTGAATTTCTGCTTGCACTAACAGAGGATCTTTCCATTTATCTTTCTTTTTTAGCCTTTTACTGTTCATCTTTCCCTTTGCATCCCACTTATTACAAGGAGGAAATTGGAACGCTGAAAAAGAAAAGATATAAAAGACTCCAAGGGGTTGGATCTGCTCATCACTGCACGCAGCAAGATAGGCCGAAATTTTAGACCGTGATAGCATAAAAATGTGCGGATGCGCAGACAATGAGAGCGCCGAGCGTCTACGGACACTTATCACCTGTACAGGGTGCGGCAAAATTATTGTCCGCTTTCTATGAAACATGAAATATATGAAAAATCGAAGTTAGATCAAAGTTAAATTGGAAGACAAAGACGAAAGGCCTATGTATTCACTTAGTTTTATACCTATTTTCATAAGTCATCATAGTGGAAAACGAATGAAGGTTTTAGAGCCGCGCTGCAGGTAGTCATCTTTAGCTTGATCCAGGTCTTCTACTAAGATGCTTTTATGGAGTCCAAAGAGTAGTTTGAAATAGTACATGTTTCGCACTTCAGAACAGTATTAGTGAAGCTTAGCAGTCCCTTCTGTATCTGTGACAAATTGACTTTCTTTCTGTTTTCGTTAACGGCGCAGAGGAGTTCTCCCTCACCCTCGTCGTCCTTAGCGTTAGAAACACCACTTCATCGCCAAGTGATGTTCTGAAAAATCGTATTGCCCTCCGCATCAGTTACCTATTCAGTGATGGACCCGTCCCTCCTCTGATAAGAATTTTCTCCAGCTTACAAAGTAAAAAGGGCAAAAAGGTGTTGCTACGAGAGACGATCCTCGATCCCTTCAGTTGAAAATAGTGGCCACCTTAGTGCTTCGATTTCAAACTGTTCGAAGGTACCACATGGGTAATTCGAAGATACAAACATGTACTACACTATACTACAGTATGGGCTTGCGGTTGGGTTATTTAGAAGAATTAATGGATGAATTCAACGACGATGTCGGCGGCGCATCGCTTGCGTCTTCCTTCCTGGTTTTCAGGAAGGCGCTTTCAAGAATGGAAACAATATCTAAAGGGTATAGTCTCATTTTGTTTGCTACATTGCTTTCTGCATGTTATGAGAAAAGTGGTCTCA
Source organism: Ancylostoma ceylanicum (assembly GCA_000688135.1). NCBI lineage: Eukaryota > Metazoa > Nematoda > Chromadorea > Rhabditida > Ancylostomatidae > Ancylostoma > Ancylostoma ceylanicum. The sequence continues at coordinate 1,663,951 of JARK01001343.1, forward strand.
TCTATGCCGAATACTTAGGTTTTCAAAAGCCATTTCAAGCGGACAATACTTTTGCCGCACCCTGTACGCGTGGGGTCAGGCCATTTCGCTCTTTGAACCCGGGAAAAAGAGTCAAACGTAGTTCAAAAAATGCCTAACTCGCTCTAGCATCTTGCTAGTAAGGTAGGGGCAAAGCTGATCTGTCCTCCCTAGGAAAAGACCAGGAACAGGGGCTTTCTATGCTTAACAAGGTAGCGACGCACACGGGTGGTAAGTGTTCGATAATTAGCGCCGAGATGCAAATGATGCGACGCGGCGAGCAGGTCCGGACCAATGAATTTTCTCATAGCTAGGAAGCAACTAATCCTACGGGATAAATCCAATTTGCCCTCTAGTTATCCTTGGATCCTGAAGGAATACTATTCGCAGAAATCTATTGTTGTTGGGTTGAATGTCTTGCTAAATGTATACGGTCTGCGCTATCACGAATTCGCACTAAAATGCACATCCATAGGTGTTACAAGCACCCAACGACACGCCAGTTCACAGTCTTTGACATTTCACTTACTGTGCTTTGGTGGTCACGATTCCGCCGAGGCGCATAATGATGTCATGTAAGCTATAGATAATCAAGGGATAAATACCGTCACAAAAATAAAGTCATCATAGTAGAATCCATGCAGATTTCTGGAAGTAATAGTCTGAAAATCGTCCAGAGCCAAAAGTTTCTAAATATCTGCCCGTTATGCTTCACTTGGAGTGTAGAACGCTGCGTCGCGGAGAAGATATCGATTTTGATATTTATCGATTATTGCTGACCGCAGCAGCAACGCCAGCGCAGATCCGCCCAAAATCAATAGTAAATGGGATCTGTGTCGCGGTGACAGCGACACTGGGTGCTATACTTCATGAGAAATATGCGGCAGCCTCAAATAAAGTCCTGATGCACCACTTCCTGAAGCAAAGCAACTCATTCTTCCGAACATGAATTCAACTACAATAAATCCATTAAACACCTTTCCATTCACTCATCCATGTATTACGGCCCACGCCCCTTTGATTAATGATTCCGTGACGGTTGTAAATTTCTTGTCAGCTCAGAGTTAACACTTTTTCCAAGCAAAACCAGTATATTTCGCAAGGAAAATTCATTTCAGCGAATCTGTGACGTAGAGGGTAGCCGAACATATGAATTTTTCTCGAAAACTCGTTTTCTCCAGATGAACGGGCCAGTTTCAATCCTTTTCCATTCTTTTCTCATATTTTCTGAATTCTCTCATTTTGCTGATCCTCATCCCCATGCGCTGCAGCGTGTCTCTCAGTGACATATTGTCACTGGAGCATAAAATTGCAGCCCCTATCCTGCTACTGATGCTTGCAACGATGCAAGAAGAATGACGGTTAGGTCTGAGCATTAGTCATCTCTAGGTCGCAGTCTTTTCCAGAAGTTTTCCCAACAATGTAATCCCTCCTGTTGGCCCTGCCGGGCCCTAGCGCGCATTGACTTCAAAAGGAATTGCTCGTTCTCTGCGGCGTCTCGTTATAGGGTTTTTATGGATGTTTCGTCAGGATTGGATTTGGCGATCCCTCGCCCTTATCCAGCATATCCGAGCTCGCGCGGATATCTCCACCTAGCAAAGTAGCTCATAAGCCTCTCTCTTGTCTACTTCTCGCTGCAAATACAGCTGCCGATGAAAAAGACTGTATTCGGCCTTTTCCTCCACAGCACCTTCCAGGATACCTATTCCCTTTTGAGATTCCCCCTTCCCAAATTGCTGGTCAACTTCCTGTATAGCTGTGGATGAGCCACAGGTGGTCTAACAGTGGCAGGATTCATGAAGGTTTCCGCTTGCCTGGTTGGATTGGACGAGTTTTCCGAGAAGAAAGCGATGTATCCTGCTACTTCTGTCATTACTCGTTATTATCTGTTGAAAGAAGTGGCTTGCATGGAGTGCCCGGACAACTCGTTCAGTTTAGAAGGGCGGGTAGGTATTAACAACCCCGGGACGTTCACGAATATGGGCACAGAATGATTCTGCACAAGACTGATGCAGAGGATTTACGTTGGCACGTCCATAAGTACTGCTGAACCGTGCATTCACCGTGATTGTTGGAGATTATTTTCGCGAACTCCGTAAGCACGCGCCGCAGCCCCGCCGCTCGCATTGGAATCTCTATTATAAGAGCAAATTAGGGGTTTTCTTGATAGCTTCACATCCTAATTGATGTCAACTATCCAAAAAACTAATTAAATATCAAGGGACTCTTCTGTTCGCGTTTTACGGCTACAACTCCATCGCGAGCGATGCGGTTGCGTCGCGTAGTTCCCAAGTCCACAAAAAACGCGCTCCCATCGACGCTCACTGTATCTGTCTTCACATCCAGAAAAAAACAGAACAGATTTTCTTCGGAAAAGACTAATCATTTTGGAATCCATAGCAATCCCATCCATGGGTTCTGCACCTGTCTGCCCTTCCCAGTTTGAAGCGTGCAAAGTGGATAACTGCAATGCAATGCATGTTGGCGTATGAAGTTCATCCATGCGAAATGCGTGGTTCGCGGATTATTGGTCAATCCGGCATCTCGACTTCATGCCATACACGGGAACGCTTTATTATTCAAGCAATTTTTTTCACCTTCCGTGCGAGAACTATGACGCATCTGGATGCATTACAAATGAGAACATTTGTCACACGGCTCCTCGCTAAAGCCGTTCCCACTCAACTATGTGGCCCCTTCCATGCACATTTTTCATTCACGGTTGCGTGCTGACGTTGATGTCTTCTTCAATTTTCTTTGCCGTGTTCATCTCTTGCCAGACACCTTTGTATAATAGTTGCATACTTGGGCCGCATGTAGCATTGAGATTACCTAGGGTATATGCGTCAACACCACACAAGTACATATATCCATCGTTTGCATGGGCGTTAACGCCTTTACCCAGGGTTATCTCAGTGATGCTTCTAGATTCTTTTAGAGCTCAATCCACTCCGTAACATCGACTGTAGTGTTTTCATACCTAGCGGTTTCCACCCGAATTTCCTAAAGAAGTGGGATGAATGTGGTATGAAACAAGCGGAATTCATCCACAATAAAAGCGAAAACACTGCCTTTTCTAGTCTTTCTGGAAAGATTCCTGGACAAGATTTACGAAACGTCCAGAAATTATTTAGATTACTACTTGAAAGAATCTCATGAACTGCTTGATCTACGAGAAATTTCTCCGTAATTCACTTGGGAACCATCTTGTAGTTGAAACAAAAAATAAAATAGAAGAGGGGTGTAAAAAGGTCCACCGCGACGCGACCGCGCCGCAAGCGTATGTTTCTTAAGTCCAGGTTGGTCCTACAAATTCAAGGCACTGAATGACGTAGGTGGCCACCTCCTTACAGTTTATCGGCTTTCCGGCCCACCCGAACTCAGAGAACTTGTCCATTTCTCCCCAGCACTGGTCATAATTTGGAAGTTGCAGCCGCGACGCGACGCGCACATGAATCGACCAATCACAGCCCAGCAACGTACCTCTTGTCACGTGGCGAAAATTGAAAATCTATATAGGTTTTCTGCTAAAATTTTTAGCACACGTGGTATGTCTTTTACAAAAACTTCTTATCTTGAGTAAAAGCACATAATTCAGCCTTACCTTCCCTCTTCCCTCCTCATGACCAGCCCCCACGCCATTGAACTTCGTGCCTCCAGCAGCATGTTGAACTGGAAGTGAGCATGCACGACCTTTCTTTGGTTAAGCCCAATTCTCGGAGTTTTTCGAGCGTTTCCAGGCAATGCCAAACGAGAAAATGCTGCAGACAATTTTCTGCAGTAGAAGCTGCAGCAATAATGCCTCACAGCATCCCGGGACATAGCCAGCAGCAGGAACTGGAAAATGACGCGATGTCGCCGGAAGCAAAAAGTCTGCAGTCACCTCATTGCAGTAATTGCCACGGCTGCTTGCACTCGTGGAACCAAAGAGAGGGGGGGGGGGCTAAGGGTTTGTGTCGGGGGGGGTCATACATATGTTTATTGTATGGTAAAGCTATGTGACGATAAACTACAAAAACACTGGAAGACAAACTTCAAAATAACCTGGAGAGATAGATAATTGCTAGGGTAAAGGGTAAAAATGACTGAAATACACCCGTAGGATTGGTGTAACCTACCCAACACGGGTATGAACGAATTGAATTTTGCTGAATTACGCATGAGATAAGCCGGATATTGATCTACATGAAGCGCCGACTATTCAGAAACAGAAAAACTTTATCATCCTCTCTTATGATTCCAACGAGGAATTTCCTTCTGGAACTTTGAATAGGGACACAGGTTAACCTTACGCGCAGTTGACGCGACTTCCACACCGCTTTTGTACATAAAACGCCATGTCTGTTTGATTACGGTAGGATACGGTAGAAAATGTGTTTCTCAGATATGGACCAGTTAGCTGCAGTTGGTGACGTGTCACCTCTTCATCGGCTCAACTAAGGATTACAGTATTAGTGATAGGAGATGGTAATTAAGCCTCTGGTTCCAAAAAGGTCTGTAGCTTAAGCCTAAGCAAATGAACTATGAAATGACTGCTGGAATTTTTTTCTTTTCAATTATACGGTAAAGGGCATTTGCTTGGGTAAGCCTTTCCCCACGAACTATTGCATTTTTCCTAAACTTTTCACATTTGTGAAGAAACTGAGCTGGTTTTCACTAGCAAATATGTAATGTGGAGAAAGTATTATACGAAGGTTTGATCTGTATAACTTTTGTACTGTTGGCTCCTCTGTCTTTTTCTGGTGAAGGGTATGGATACCCAGTAGGTACCTGGGGGTGAAACACATGAATCGCTTACACAATAGTATTTGGGTGGGTCAGAAACGGGTGATCTTTCCGCTCCTGGGGCAGCATGCATCACTGAGATTACCCGGGGTAAAAGTGTTGAAAGCCCACAAATTTAATCATCGTCTGCACATTTTTGCCGGGTAATCTCTGATGCATTCATGCCCTGAGCGTACGACTGCTGAACTGGCATTTTGGCTCGTACTCGTTCAAAACTTATGCTCTGTTTATTTCCTGGATTTTCTCCTGATTTCCGTTGCTTTTTTTTGAAGTGTCAATCATATTGACGGTAAAAGAGGCGTTACCCCGCTACCGTGATTGGTTCATTGATTGAATGCGCCAATCAATCACAGTAGCCTGGTAACACTATATTTACCCTCACGGTGACAAACACCCCTTCTTCCAATCAGCTTCACATCCCGAAATTCCTCCCTGGATTTCGAGTGTTACCCGGTCATATTACGGTGTTTGTTTGCCTGACCAGCTGGCGAACAACTCTGAGAAAGAGGCAACAAAACCCGCAAAATGTTCAGCCTGAGGACTTTAGGGAACTTTTTCGTCTCCGCGTTTCAGGACAATTTCATTGTCGGCAAAGTTTCTCATCGATCCTGTCTGTGCCTGCAGGCGGCGCCAAGCCTTAACAACTGCATACCTCTACTTTTCCCATGAGGTATTAGCAGTTTTGAACATTGCTACATCTTCGTTTTTTGAGCCGCTTTCGTACAAATTCTACCACTAATCTCATATGTTACAAGTTGCTATTTGTATCCGTACTTGGAGTAGAATATCCCTTTGAATTTGCGTTTTTTAGAGCTGACCCTCCCTATTGGCTCTTGTTGATGCTGCCCCTATAATGTGTCATGTCTTTTCCATACTCTATTTCATTTATACTCAATTTCTGTAAAATTGTGCTCCTGAAAATTGCCCTTAATTTCTTGGGAATCTATCGCGCGTTGTGGTTTCCTTTTTTTTGACTTGGACTGGAATGCATGGGCCTCATGCATCATTGGGCTGGGATTATCCGAAGTAACTGTGTTGACTGCAAAAATTTTACCCATCCTCAACACGGGCGTCTACCTTGAGTAATCTCAGTGATGCATACAGACTCAGGCCATAGTCAAAGTTACTTAACACGGTGTGCCGTGCCAACTCCACCATTACCAGGCCCAGTCGAAGTGTATACCCACACATGGTGAGGCAAGGGTATGGGTAAAGCACAATATAAGATCTCAACAATCATCACGAGTGAGCGACAGCAATTTTCGGCCCGCTAAATCGTTCATTCTGGATTAATAGAAGGGTCACAAATTTACCGTGAGCGTTTACTGATCCTGACCAGGAGAGGATCGAAGAGCAGGCCAAGCAGTCGGCTCGGCAAAGGTCCGGAATGCGAACAGCTGCAACGCGCTCGTCAAGGTCAAAATCATCAAACTCTCTTATGCAGGTTTCCTCAATTCGAATCATTCTTTGTCCTTTGGCTAATAACTGTCAATTCTGTGCGATTGTGACTTTCGATAATTCGTCTTTTTTGGCTTTTGACGCATATATTGCCCTAAATTCCGAAGGCACTTATAAATGGACCAGAGGTTATTCCTGAGCCCGATAACTGCTCCGAGATTATCCTCAAATTTACCCTTCGTCCAGGTCTGGACGCATCATTGAGTTTAACCAGGGTAACCATGTTGATGCCCGTGTTAAGGGCAGGTGATTTTGTGGGGTTTCACACGTCTACTCTGGGTTACCTCGATAGTGCATGCGTCCTTTGGCACCTAGCCATTTGTGGCGTTCTCTATATTCAGCTGGGTAACCATATCCATGCGCATCCTTCCAATGACGCGTCGGCGCTCCGGCCTCAGCGCTATGGGTAAACGAGGTTCTTGTAACTTTATTAGCAAAATTCAAAGAAATGATGTGAAAACAGAGGAATGGACTGCATCATGTCATCCTCTGTCACTGTCGTTAGCACATCACTCACTCTTGGTGTTCATTCTATTATATTATATTTTACTTTACGCAGTTGAAGTAACCTTGTTCCTGATGAAAGTATCGCCGGGCCAGGAAGCGCAGAGGAGGCAACATACGCGGTCTATTGGATTGGTCTCAAAGTCTTGCACCAAATCTTGCACTTTTTTCAAACAAACAACAGAACTGTTAGTGAACGCAACCTGGCCTTTCAATTCTTAAATGTGAGAAATAGTAGAACATTCTAAAGTCGGTGGATTTCAATTCAAGGCTAAGAAATTCTGGATCAAAAAACAAATTTTGGGGCAAGGCTTTCGGGCCAACCTCCGTTCAAGAACTGAATCTGACTTGTGAGAAATTAACAAGCACTCTACTACTGTAGCTCCAGTAAGTACTCTTACAAATCCGAGACAAGAGCTCCTAGAGCTCTCATTTCTTTCAGTCAATACTTGCCAGTAGTGATATGGCTTTCATCTATTCTTCGTAGTCTTCTAGTCAGGATTCTTAGTATCAGATAAGCTGAAGGGTAATTAACAAAGTTTCAGTTTACTATGCTTGGGGCCGAATAAAAATCGAAAGACTCAATTAATTTAGTTATCAAATCAGAACCCAATTCAGGATATTCGAATGTCGAAAAAACAGGCGGCTTAAGCGTATTTTGTAGCTCCTCAAGAGTTATAATTTTGGCTCTTTTCCGGAACTTTGAAATATCAACCTATTTGAAGTCGAATTTTCGAACTTGGATATTTCTCATACATTATTCGTTCCAAAGTATACAACTGACAACACCAAGCCGGTGTCATTTTTTCTAGATATTCTATCAACTTACACGGATTTTAAGCCAGTTATACCTTCACTTCTCTTCTTCCACTTTACATAATTGTGAAATATCGATTTAAAAATTTTATAATTTTCTCAGATATTTGCTCAGTGACACATTATCCCCTTCCCCAGTACAGTCCTTTTCAAAAAGATAGACGGATTGCATGACTGCACCATCGCGGCAGGACCTGAACGAGAGATGCGGAGATAGCATGCCCCAAATGAGAGGGTCGAGTAGGTCCCGCCGCGATTATGCAGCCGAAACCGCACGCGCAATCTGTCTATCTTTTCGACAAGGGCTGTACATGCGGTCCTTGGAATTTGTCTCTTAGTCCTCACCATCAACACAAAATTTCAGAGGATAGGACTTAACGCGTACGCGTCACGCCACTCGCGGCGCGGTTGCCTTCGGACAAAGGGCGAGGGGGCAATCGATGTCGCAGCCCTGCTAGTTTGCCGCGCCGCACGCAGTGACGCGCGTGCGCTGACGTTCCTCATACCACATATACCACACTTTTTCAAATGTTTCGTCCTACTTTTCAATTCTACATTGGCAGAATTTCAATTTTCCAAAATATCGGTGCATTCCCTCTGCTACTCCTGGCTTTCGAACCCAAAACCCCTCAGGCTTAACTCTCCCGTTCTTTCTGCATTGAATCTTAATCCTGGCACCTCTATATTTTTTATCTTATGCACTCCCAATTTTCGAGTTCGTACTTCGCAACTTAAAAAAATGAACTCAGAGACAGATAAGACGACATTAGGAACCTGCAAGGACAACATCACATGGAACTGCTTTGACTCACTCCTTTTTCCAGAAAGAAGAGTGACAATGTCCATGACGTTATTTGTATTCAAATACTGATCAATAGTTCTCAGCTACCTATAGATTCCAGCCTAAACAATGGCAGTTTTGTCTGCGAATGATACCGCAAGCGAAGGCTGCTGACACCCTCCTTCCCCCATCTCCCCCTCTCCTCCAGCTCTCCGTCATCTCCACTCTCGCTTATTGGACCACCACAACTGCAAGTATAACATGCACATGTTCGCGGCTGTCATCAGAAAGAAATGTTGTCATATGATTGAGCGGTTTACCCGGAACAGTCGCTTCCAATAAATATTATGTAGTGCTGTCATTTACACAGCGTGCATCAAAGAAACTGCCCCAGCTTCCGTTTTCAAGATCTTTACTGCCGAAGTATGTAGTAAGGATATGCTGATTGTAATAATCTACAGTGTCCCAAAACCATGTTTATAGTCGGTAAAAAATCGGCGGCAACTCGCTCGCCGCGCGTCGCAGTCGATGTCGGAGCAGCAGGCTAGGATCTTCTGGAATTGGGGCTACGGCTTCTTCGGAAAACCAGTGATCTCCGATACTGACCGCGACGCGCACCCAATGGGTGCCTGTCGATGATTTTTTAAACAGACTATAGTCTGCTCCACGGGGGAATGTAATTGGGGAAACGCCGCAGAGAAGAAGAGCACGGGAAATTGTGCAGAGATTGGAGAGGGTGCAGAGAAAAACAGGGGCACTATTTGGCCAGTTCTGCCCCAACGTTTCAAAAAAAAGACATTTTTGACTCAAACTTCACTTATGGGGGTTTTTCCGAGCAGCCAAAGACGAATACCGTATCCATTTTGTACGGTAGTCCCATTTTTGTAGGGTTACGATGAGTATACTGTAGACACCACATCTCACGAAATACTCACAAATTTTGCCTAGGGGGAGGGGGTGGTGATCACGAATATTGCGTCTATTTTGCACCGTGACGCCGTTTTTGTTGGGATACGGTAGTTGTACGGTAGGAAATTCACAGGAAATGCCGATTTCAAGTAGAAAACGAAGGTGGCACGCAAAATAATTTTGATAGTCGTGATAAACGCCTGAAACAACCACGCTATGCAAAATTTGAGAGAATTCTGTGAGTTGCCGTATCTACAGTATGCCTACAGTAGCCCTACAAAATGGGGTTACGGTACAGAATGGGTGAAAAAGGAGTTGGGGGGGGCCTTGCTGGAGACAACAGCGGTGCTTTTGACATGTCGCACTTGTTCTAACATGCTGAGCGCAGAGATTTCAGATGGAGTAGGTCTAATTAGGAAGCGCAGAGTCTTTCGGAACAAGTTGAACAAGTTTGAACTTGTTAGTCGCATTGATTTTTAGATAGGAAGGGTGGAAACTATGCTAAAATGCCTGTCTCCAATTTTTCGGTTTTTTTTTCTTTTCTGCTCTGATTTTACTTTATTACTAGATTAACTACCTCTCCTAAGCAGTTAAGCGTAAAAAAAAACTAGCCTAAATAGCAAATGCGACCACTTTTCTGGGGTGCCCCCCCCAACTCCCTTTTCACCTAAAATAAAAATTTATGTATGTCCTAGAGTAAAAATAAAATCACTACATTGCTTCCCGGGAAACACGATTTTCCACCCAGGAGTATCAGGTTACTGTTTTGTACGCAACTGCACAAAAACGTCGCTCTTGGCGTGCGCTATTTCTGCATTGTTGCCTCGTTTTCAAGTACTACTTGACACTGGTGTTAGCGCTCATTCTATGCAGCAAATATTTTTAATCCTTCAATGTTTATTTGTCGCTGCTACTCGAGTATAAATAGGAAAAACGATAGCGTTGTTTCTTCGCGGCGCTGTTTTTGTTGGTCAGGCTGTGGCGCCCGCTATCGCACCGCACTCGCTGGTCGCTCGTTGTGTCGGATGGCCGCCGCCGGAAGCTCCGTTTCCGTTTTTGGTTATCGCTGAAACGTGCTACTGAGCACTATCGATTGAGTTTTTGTTGTTCGGAGCATCTTCGAGGCAATTATCGGCATTAATAACTGGTGCTTCTACGTCATCGCTGAGTTTTTGCCTCTTAATTCGCTTTCGCTTTCATTTCCTCCATTTGAAGGATATCGTTTACGTCATGTACCCTGCTTGTGGATCCATAATTCATGCAGATTTGTTGTCTAGCATTCTAGCATCCTAGGCATTTATGTTTTTTGGCAGGGACGTTTCCTGGGCAACGGCTCGCCTTTCCCAATTCCCATGTGGCTCTTGTCGATGCTGCAGTGAAAATTGTGCTGCAGAAAAGCAATCTGAACAGCGTAATACGTCGACGTCAAAGCCTAAGGCCTTTTCACTCCATTTGCTGTCATCCCTCCCTCAATTGCTGATATGTTGAAGCTGTTTCGTCTCAGCAGCAATTGAGGGCAGAATTGCAGCAAGTGGGGGAGATGATCATAGGTTTTGAACTCGACGTATCACGCTGTTTGGGCTGCGTTCTTGCTGCAAAATTATCAAAGCCGCACCATAGCAAAACCCTCTGCTCCTTATTTTTGTACGATCCTTCTCTCTCACGTGGACGTAGTAACCGTTTCTTATCTTTACACCTGTGGAATTCCTCAAAATTTCACATGACTGTCTCTCGCTTCCATACTCAGAACCTCCATAATAAGTCGTCGGATCGCATCTGAAACTTACTCGATCCTAAGCTTGTTGGCAACTTGCTTTCGTCCTTTCTCGTCGACAACTTGTCTGCTAAAAGCTCGACGACAGCTTGCAAAGCCAATGGCTGCCCTATCTGCAAGCTGTCGGCAAGCTCTGGGCCGACAACTTCTCGACAAGAAAGAGCGAAGGCAAGCTTTCAACCAGCTCTGGGTCGAGTAAGTTTCACATGTGATCAGACAACTTTCCCTGTCGGTTCTGAGTATTTTTGCTTTTGCTTCGCATCTCTTTTTTTGTTGCATTTTTTATTTCAAGAACTCGGGCTTGGAACCAGATATGTTTATATTACGTTCAGAAGGGTGTTTTGCCCCTCAAACACTCACTAACCGGTAATGATCAACGGTGCTGATAAACGTCGAAATGGACCGACGTTGAGCGAAAGTGAAGATAACGAGCTGCTAAGCGAGCACACCAGCGAGCATGAATGCCAGCCGTCTACAGCAGCAAATGCTGCCACTAGTAGTCAGCAGCCGAATGGATCGCGGTTTACGCTGAACGTTGAATCTCATCCATTGTCTCATCACGACTCCATAATTTCACGGCAAAGTAGTCATCGTAGGTTTAAGCTTTTTGTTGTTTTAACAATTTTTTGGTTAGTAGTGCAATATTTAATCTGTTTTTGTTGGGTAATTATATGATGGAGCCACGGTCAGCTCAAAGGATGCACAACTCCTTTGGAAGACGGCGACAACTCAACATTAATGCATAAACCTGCACGATGTGCTCTAAACGGCAGGATCACCGTCGAGCCTTGTTAACTCTCCAAATGCCGCTTGCTTCATGTTCGAATGTTGGCATTTCAACATACAGTGAGCGTCGGTGGAGGTGCGTCTTTCGCGGACTGGAGAAGCACGCGGCGCAGCCGCAGCGCTCGCGCTGGAATTGTCGTCGTGAAGGCAAGCCGTGGGGTCTTTGATAATTAGTTTTGTTAATAATTAACATCTAATGGAATGAAAAAAAAACTATCAATGAACCCCTGATTTGTCATTGTTTTTTCTACAATTCCAGAGCAAGCGGCGCTGCCTACCGCGTCCGTGAAAAACGCATCTCTACCGACGCTCTCCTTAGATACCCACGTCGTTAATCGCAGCTTTGCTTTTGCATACTGAACTACAACAAAACTATTGTGGGCTTTTCAAATTGAAATCCTTGCTAAACTGCTGCTATACTCTACCTAGAGTGTTTTACACTTTAATTACAATAGTTGGAATCCATAGTTTTTGTGCTACATACTGATTTCGAAGGATGAACAATGCAGCACTGTATTCTTCCTCTTTCGCTGTCGATAACTATCGAAAACAAGGTTTTCAAGTGCTTGAGCATTGCAAGGAATGCTGCGGCAGCCTTAGCTGAGCTATGAATATCAGAGCGGCTATGTGATTAAAGGCAGCACCAGCCGAAATTCTCGACTCGGAGCTGAGGTGCAATTCGTAAAATAGAGAGTGAGCACATCACAAATGTGAAAAGAACACAATGAATGATGACCTACCTGCAGAGAAACAAGGATCGCTGTCGCGGCCACGCCGGGTTTTCAGCGGCACGACGCGCCGGTTAACGCTATCGCTGTGGGTGGTCTGTCGCAGTGGATGCGTGCAATTCGTACCATTCACAGGGTTTCGTGGCGGGACGCGCGTACACCCTACAGCGGAGCACTCGTCCGCGTCTTCGGCAAGCGGGAAAGAGCGCCTTCCTTTCTTGCGTTTATTGCGTTTTTCACGCAGTTTCATCCCTGCCTATGAGTTTGCCGTCCCGAAAACCCCGAAATTCGGAGAAATCTCCAACGCGAGGATTTCCGCGGGTGCTGCCTTTAAAAGGCTGGCATTGCAAAGACACCTGCGCCTAGGCGCAGCCATCTTTGTCGGTTGGGTGACAATTAACAGGATCGCGAGCTGCACAACAGTTTCTTTTTCTTTTTTTTAAATCCATTTTATAGAAATGTTTCATCTTACGCTCCTTATTTCAGGAGAACTTTTCTCTTGGGGTGGAAAAGATGCCGGGAACCACAATCTGGCACTCTTCGAAGAGCCATCGATGCCTTTCTTCTCCAGTTATCTCAAGGCACACACTACGCCTGGCCCACTTGAAAGAGCACAAAGCGAAAATCAAAAGAAAAAGGTTAGAAGTTGGATAAAAACATTCTTTTGAATTTTTCATATATGGCACATTTCTTTCATTTTTCTAACTATTTATGTTCGCAATCTTTGGAATTTCTTGTTTAGGCGGATCTCGGAGTGATGCTTGGTGTTTATTTACCAACAATTCAACATATTCTTGGTGTAACGATGTTTATTCGATTGTTCTGGGTCGTCGGAATTGCCGGACTCGGTCAAACGTTCCTGCTTCTGTTCCTGTGTTGTCTTTGTGTGAGTTACCAACCTGCCTATTCATATTCGGGCATTATTCCACTTTAGCGACCCAAAAAGTACAAAGGAATCGTTCCGCTGACATTTTGAATAGGGTGGTTGTTCGAGGTGCTGAACACAAATATATCCATATTGTATCGTAACTCCATTTTGATAGTTACGGTAGGTACATGGTAGACACAGTATCCAACGGTTTTCTCGAGTTTTGCCTGGAGGAGTTATTTTACGTGCTGACGCAAGTATCATATCCGTTCTATACCTGTTTTTGTTGAAGGCAGTTTCTCACCTCATACACACCGGCCGAGAACTGGCGCAAATTCTCGGCCGGCGTACGAGGCACTTCCCACCTTTTGGCGAGGGGAATACCTGTGTGATCAATGAGATCAGCGGAGGTGTATGAGAAGACATGCATCTTTTTTCTCAAGGAACTCGTACGCGCGAGGACGATTTGGTCTCTCAAAAGCGCGTTTTTTTTTTTTGACAGTTTGGTTAGAAATCATGCTATCGCTGACTCGGCGCGTCGAATATGTCCAGATTCTGTTGCTAACCCGAAATTGAACATGAGGTGAGACAATGCCTTTAACTTATGGTGAGATTATTATAGTAAATTGTAAGAAAGTAGTGCCGACCTCGCTAAGAAAATGGCAGTGCCATGGAAAATTATTATTAGAAGAAGGACATCTAGTTGAGTGATATAATGCTCAGGTGAATATGAGAGAGATAGATCGTAGACCTAATGTTTTACACACTACCGGTTTCGGGGCTGAGAACTAGACCGGACGTGTGATCTCCTTGGCGCCCCCGGGTCTGAGACCCTTTCATCAGTAGTTCCCAAGGAGACTTCAAAACAAGTTATAATCTACAGACACATGAGGACGTTGCGGAGCTATGAAGTAGTCCAAATATGGATGTATCATATAGATTAAGATGTAAAGAAGTCAAAGCTGTGAAGTCCAGATGATAACTAACCACAGAAAGACAAAACAGTGGTGATAACATCTCTTCCTTCCTACATTGGTTTGAACTTAGTTTTTCGCGCCGTTGCACTTGTTCAGGTCATTGTCCCCAGAGCTAACAATCTATTTCTTACCTCATGTACAAGAGGAAAGTGTATACTACTACTAAAGCCATACTTTTTCATAATGAAAGGTCTATCCCTGAATGTACGACACATGGTTCGGACTACCTCAGTTATGGTCCATCCATTCAAAACAGATACTCTACCCAACTCTATTGTTCTAGCCTGAAAGTCCTCAAATTTGGTACATGTCCTGCTTATTCTTATCATCTCCGCTGCAAAAGTGTTAGTTATAATATACCTAGGTATATTAGATGCAATATGCGGGTATCTGAGCACCTTAAAATTATAGTCATCTGTTTTATTGTAAAGACTGCAATTTATAGAACAACTTTCCACTTTGAGTTTCAGATCTAGAAAATTGGTCTGGTGCGGTTGCTCATTAGTCTTCTCGATGTTGAGAGTTGGATGATATATATTTCTCAGACTACTTTCAAAAGAATTTACATCATGGGAAATGTGTAATATATCATCGATATATCTATATGTAGCGTTATACTCTTTGGCTAACTCCCTATCATTACTACCGAGTTTCATTCTAATGTATTCATACTCCATATAAGCTAATGTTAGGTCAGCTAACTGTGGACTACATGATGCCCCTTGTGGAATGCCTCTGACCTGCTTGTAAATTATACCGCCATAGTAGGCGTAACTGTTCTCAAGGAGAGCGTCCAGCATGTATAATAGATCTTCTTTCCTGTAATACTGGCCCCTACCACTATTGCTACTACTGTAACTTAGTTTATTATTGCATATCTTAATATAATTGTAATCTTTCATGCACAACATTATAAGCTTTTTCATATTTGTTCTAACGACGTCATGCGGTAGGCTCGTGAATAAGCTGGTGAAGTCCGCTGAGAACATTTGTTTACCATCGTTAATAGTTTGAAGGTCTTGGACTACCCTGATACTATTGTCTATAGCCCAAAACAGTTTAACCCCTGTTCTATGCATGATAACGTTGCAGTAGTTGCGAAAGTGTTGACGGAAATGCGAAAGAATGATTTGCAAAGTGTTCGTTAATGGTTTACTGGTGCTTTCTTTGGCTCCGGTAATAAAACGGAATTTAACGGGAGTTTTATGCATCTTAGGAATCCCATATATTCTTGGCACAATAAGATCCTTTTCTTTATAACTAATATTTAAGCCTTTTATTATTCGTTTGTGTATTCCTTTAACCTCTTCCTCCTGCAATGTAGTAGTGATATACGTGCTCCCTTCACTGTCTTCCTGTTTCATTTCTTTGTTCATCATAATGAGGTAAAGCTTTTGACAAGTGAAGCTATAGTTAGACGAGGCTTTATCTATAGGAGTTACTACAAAATGTTGATGTATTTCCTCCAATGACTTAAGGCTATATTCATCTTCTGTTACACGACTAGGGTCGTACAAATCATAGAGCTTAGGTTTTATCCTCTTATGCAAATATTTCTCTACCTCCCTAGCAATACGCTGTTCTTCTGTTATAGTTACTCCAACCCTAGTAAGCAGTTTTCTAACGAGTTCTGCGGCTATTCTACTAATCTCTTCCCATATTTCGGTCCTAGTAACCCTTATATGCGGCCTAAACTTAGTTCCCTTGGCGAATACATTTCTAAGTTTTTCATTTCTGATTATATTAAGGTTGCCGGTGCATATGTGATTGTGGTGGGTATCAATAAATTCCGGAAATTCTCTACATATGCAATCGTTTTTCAAAATATCATCAATTTTTGGTTTATGTTTTTATGTTTTTTTTTTTTTTTTTTTTTATG
>JARK01001343.1:1697216-1740319 GCA_000688135.1 Ancylostoma ceylanicum
ATTCCCGCGAATCGCCTAATGAGATCCTGATATGTCCCGAGGCCGACCTTTGTAGGTGCAAGTAATAAAGGTTGATAATGGCGGCCAGGAACGCATATTAGAGATGATATAAATACAGAGATACATAAATACAGAAAAACTGTCCACTTCTAAAGATGAGGAAGTAGAGATACTTCAGATGATCTGTTTCCCTTTGAGGCTGTTCTGGAGCTTTAACATATAGATTAAGTACAATTCTAAGGTATATATTTCTATTAATATTTGTTCTGAAATTGGTCAGGGTTGACAATTGATGTAACGATTTGTGGATGCATTTTTGCACCAATTGTTTGTGATGTAAACAGATAACGAAGGATGAGTGACACTCTGAAAGCTATAGTATTAGATGGTATTGGAACGAATATTCGATTCGAATTATTCATTCATTCGGTGAATTCAAAAAGTCGGTTATTCGAATAATTCATTCATTCGGGTGGCCGAGGAAGTCCTACATTCGAATAATTCGTTCATTCGCACATTTTGAAAAACACCTTATTCGAATTATTCAAATGTTCGAATATTTCAAGAAGCCTGATATTCGAATTATTCAGAATTCGAATATTTCAAATTTTACGCTTTTCCAACTATTCGAATATTCGAATATCTTAAAAATCGTCGAATATTCCAATGTATAATACATGCATGTATTCTATGCCTCGATATGGAATAGATCCTTTTTTCGGTAGCTGATGTGGTACAGGATAGTTCTGTTCTTCGTTTTTTTTCATCTATTTTCCATATATGTAGGTACATATAGGTAGCCCTATCGTTTATCACTGCATAGCGTTTCTATTATTAGATTCCTACTCGACATCCGCCGGATAAGATCTGACCCCGATGGGGCTTAGAGCCGCATGTCATCTCGGCTCCAATCCCCAAAATGAGCGTCGAGTTGGTCCCATACTGTGCTATTTGGGCTAGCATGAAGACTACTCTTCAGCCGGTTGTACCCTATCCGCTATAAAGACTATAATAAATTGCTGCTTGGCAGCCGTTCGATAGCAGGCCGGCTACAACATGTTTATATTCATAGTTGGGATCATACAATGGGAATTTCTAAACAGCGGGAGGTAATAACAAGTTTAACTGCAGGGTCGTATTGAGGGGAGGGAGAAAACTGCGCATTGAAAAGTTGAATGGCCACCAGTGACAAGTTTTTGCAGAAATAAGAGGGCAACGATAATAGATGAAAGAACGTGGCCTCTTTGCATTAGAAGTAGACTTTTATTAGCAACATTAGCTATGCACTATGCTTTTCCAGGCACTGCATCTACCATAAATTTACCGTGACACATAACAGCAATATCTGGTACATGCATGATATTTATTTATTGATGTACTCAATGTGTGCAAGCCAAGTGGAGGGCGCAAGCCAAGAATGTAAGGGTTTAGGGTTTCTATGTAGAGTTAGCTTCTCGACTTAGGTTCTTTTCTTCCAATCAATACCGGATGTAGCAAGATGAATCCCTCTGATTGCAGGAGGCGTGGCCAGCTGTACAATATAATGGAGCACCAAGCGGGTTCTTCACTCAACTACGACCGAGGCCCTTAAGAGCCATCCTGCAGTCCCTCACCGCACCTTCTGGGCTCCGTCCGCTTCCAGGCTTGATGGCCATTGATGATACACCGACGCCGCCGGCAGACTTCCACTCTTTGATCTCGTACCGTGTATTATTGATGTCATTGAGATAAATCATATTACTACCTAGTGTTCCGCTGCACATGATATTGGGCACGGAGCCTGCCATCTTACTATAATTAAAAACAAAATGGGAAGGAAAGATAGAACGAACAACATTTAGAGTTGAGAAATAAAACAGAGGTAATTATGCAGAGGCAAGTTGGAGGACTAATCTTACTCCAGTGGTAGGTTGGGGAATTATCGGGGAGTCGTAGATTGCATGCCCATATCGGTGAGCAAGATCTTAGCATATTCACGATCTTACGCTTTTGGCATGGTGTGTCACGTAGGACACACGCGCTTTTGCACAAGTACATAGGATCCGTGCTCAACCGCTTGAGCACGGATCCTCCCACGTGGTAGGAATTTTTCCTCTGCTGCATAGTTCTCTGAAAATGCGCAAATCTGAGGCAAACCAGACGCAAATATGCACGCAAATATGCATTTTGAAACAAATTCAAAGAGTGCACATGCATAAGAGGTAGTAAGTAAGTAAGTTTAGCTTCTTATGTATTGCTCTTTTATTATAGTTGTCAGTTTCAACCACGCATTAAAGAAGTACGAGAGGATGTCTGCTATGCCCATTCCGTGTACAGAACGCCTAAACATTTGTTACTATAACATTATATAGGAGTTTGCTATGATTGCTTCACAAAAAAATAACTTTGAAAAGGGTGTGCTCACCCGGTTGAGCACGCGGTGCCACGCGTCACACCACCTGTGTCAACCGGTTGAGCGCATTGTCGCGAATGTGTTAATATGGGCTCAGAAAATCATGAAGAGATCGAATAGTCATTACTCCATAAGGTTTAGGATTGAGTCCACACAACAGTTGATTCTGAATGCTTATCATTACAATCAACTGGGTTTATGCAAACGTGCTTAAACGTAGATCATCACATTATGTACCGGCAAATTGGGAATCATATTATTGATACATTGGTGATGATGATGTCATCTTAATAAAACTAATCCAGTGGACATTCGAAGCAAGCGCAGAGAAGAGTCGTAAGCGAAACATGGTGAAAATGAGATAAAAATCAATGGTTCAAGTTGCTACATTCTTGAGAGCTCTTTCGTTTCTCTCCACCGTTAATCTTTCCGAAAAAATAAGTGTAGAGAACATTTTGAATATCATGTCTGATGGAAAAGAAGAAGAGTTGTCTATAGTAGGATGGTCAACCAGAAATATAGTGTAGAGGAGCACTGAAGACAACTTGAATGCTGCTAAATGCAAGTTGTTATGAGTGAACACCTGAACAACAAGAGTGTTCCATGTTATGGAAGCACAAAGCGACGGCATAACGACTGCTCTTACTTATCTGAACTGCCACTTAATCTACAACTAAGCTGATGAAAAACTCATAGGCATGGTCACATCACCAGCTTACAGTTTAAGTACCAATAAATTTCACGTTCAGGCCAATGTCAGCCAATGCCAACCTAACCCACAATGTGGTCGCTTGCATCAACCAGGTTGAAGAAGCGCTCGATGACAGAAGCGATCTGCGACGAGAATATTCCATATGGCTGTAAGCCGATAGTGTATCGGACGGCTGTTTGATTCGTGTCATTGTATGGTGCAGAATGCTATTCGGCTACCAAGGAAGAGAAACGAAGATTGTGCGTGGTCAAGATGAAGAAGCCATGATGGGTGTCTGGTGTCACGCGTGCATTCGCTACCAGAACATCCGCGAGCGCTTCAACATTGCTAGAAATAAGATCTAAGCTTTGCCACCGTACGGGCACCTTCTATGCGACGATGAGGATACCGTTTTTTTTTAAATGGCTCAATCTTGCAGTATCTTTAGAACAATCAAAGAAGGGATCGAACAAGCACTGGCTACTTAGTGCATGTCGAATTGAAGCGAGGATCTGCAGCCTTTGACTCCATTTCGTTTATGTTTATTTTCTTTGCCGTGCACCTGACCCATCCAGAGCAGGTGCACGACAGAGCTAAATGGCGTTGTAAGTTCATTAAAGCTGAGCTCACCAACGTACGAAACAAAGGCTCAAGAAGAAGAGAAAAAGAGTGTCTTCTTGTAACAAAACAATTAGCGTTGGAGGGTCTAACTCTATGTATGTGATAAAAGTAGTAGTTTCTCGCCTATATGCGAAATCTCTTAATAATAGAAAAACCGCCTCATGATAGTCGCTTCCCAAATTATAATAATTCAGGAATTGCCACTCATGAAGGGCACTAGTGGCTGCGTCTAAGGTACAGTATCTTCGCTAACTTCGTTAGAAAAGAACAATAAGCGCGCCAAGTTGCGTTCTTTTCATTCCATTCCTATAAATTTGTGGAAGTTCAATGTATCAAATACCCACATAGATTTTGGGAACTGTAACTAGCCGATAAATCTGCCTATAAGCAATTTGGCTAAAGATTTTGTACTGAATTGTGAAATTTAAACGCTTCTCATTTTAGAAGATTTCGCTGCGAACGAAACGTGGCGCCACCATTGACGAGCCGCGCGATACGCGACAAAAAGTGGCAAGCAAATACAATTAGAATTTAGTACTAAAGCTGAGAAATCTGAGCGTTTTTCATAGTTCTTTTGAGAAGAGGGAATTTAACATCTCCGCTATGGCGGCACAAAATTGAGGCTCACAGTGGTAGTGATTGCAATGTAAGGTGCAAGATATTGGCGTTAGAAAGCGAAATTTCTGCAAGGAAGGCGCTGGAAGCGGCCTGGATACTAACCAGAAACCCGGGAATGAACAACAAGAATGAATGTCTATCATTAACAAGTGACCTTCTTCCTTTTATATCGTTATGTGATCTATCCAGCATAGATCAAATAAGATCCGGACATTGAGTGACACTCACTAGTCCGCTGCGAACAATCGTGAGCTGTGCGGACTATTCCGAAATACGGTGGAAAACACTGGTGGATTGAACGTCCATTCTGGGTGGTCAAATCGTATCTTGCCTGTGACAACGTCGACAACAAGCAAAGTGGAATGAGACGTTTGACCGTGTAGTGCACATAAGAAGAACGCCTGAACCACTTTCAGACCTCTGAGGAAGGCGGTATTCGTCGAAATGTAAGGTCGAAATGAAGTTTCCACCTCAACAACCTGGGCTGGCACAAGAAAAATTATAAGAAGTTTATTCTTTTATTTGCTGTTATGACACATACATACATAGTCGTGCCGTAATCTGTAATGAGTCAGCAGCAGAACAGATAGGCTATTTCTTCTTCTTCGATACATTTTCAGGACTCTCCCTCACTACTGATGAGTTTCGAGCAAGGTTCTATTCTTTTCCTATGTCCCCGTCTAAGGGAAGGAACAGAACGGAGCTGAGATTTTTTTTTCTTTCTGTTTAGTGTAATGAGGACAGAAACCAAGAAAACCATAAAATGATTGGAATAACACAAAATGAAGAGAATAAGTGATAGTGGGTGATAGCCAGTGTAAGTCGTAGACACCTTACTTCTGTCGAATTTTCACAGAATTAAGCGTGTAGTTTCTGAAAACTTGGACTGATATTGAGGGAAACATGCAAATAAACCTAATTCCGTTCCTTGATTGTGCATGAACATAGTTCTTACGTAACATGCGACCCTTCCAAGACCTCTGATTTTCTCTCTCCCCCAAACCTAAATAATTATAACACATGCAAATGGTGATCTATGCTATTAAAAAGAAGAGCAGTTGGTTATTG
Source organism: Ancylostoma ceylanicum (assembly GCA_000688135.1). Classification (NCBI taxonomy): domain Eukaryota; kingdom Metazoa; phylum Nematoda; class Chromadorea; order Rhabditida; family Ancylostomatidae; genus Ancylostoma; species Ancylostoma ceylanicum. Next base: position 1,702,607 of record JARK01001343.1, read on the forward strand.
GTGTTAGTCTCTGGAAGAGTTGGAAGAGCTGGTATGAACAAGGCGGCATAATGCTTTCTATAGAACAGCTGCTGCTGTAGAAGTCGAAGAAAACAAGTGCGACCTCGGATGTGCGATGGGTTGCTGGGGTGAATTGCGCGATGCATGTGTCATCGAAGAACAACTGTTGCCTGGGGCAGAAATGTGGAAAAGCGCCGGTCACACATCTGTTGCGTCACAGACGGCGGTGCGTTCTTAACTCGTCGGCGTTCTATTCTTGCCACCTCATGTGATCCAACGCCCTCGAACGTGTTCCTACACAACTGCATAGTACGATCATGAATAAGTGAAGTGTTAAAAATAGCTTTATTTTACAAAAAAGCGGTGTTCAATAAATGAATCTTTCATCGATGAGTTTCACGGATTCTTCTTCCTGCAGAGAGCTGAGCGCCGAGCGGACCCGCGAGATTTTCGCCTCGGGCATTTGCTGAAAAATTTATTATCAAGAATATCTCCTCTACTAAAACAGAAAAAAAGAACTGATATCCCTGAGAAAAAAAGAAAAATGAAAAGGACCTGCAATTAGCACTTTTTGTTTACTCAGGTTCTATTAAATGGGAAAACTCAGTAGCTCTCATGCAAAAAAAGGTGAAATGTCATTGAGCATAACACTTCTTGAATTATGTTCCTTCTCACAAGAATTCTTTTTTACGCGAAGAAAACCATTCCTGATGTAGCACACATTAAACAGAATAAATTGAATAGATATGTAAGTAAATAGGTCAGTTTAAATATTCATTCTCACTCTGATTTCCTTCTAACACTATTCTGTAGTTTTTCTGCCTTAAAGGCTTTGCCAAAGCCCCTTATAGGGCCTTATCCTTGGCCCGCGAGCGTTGCCCCACCCGAGTCGTTTTACAGACTTTCAAGAAATTGGACTCCCCTATATGTGTAATTTATACTGAATGGGTCGACTGACGCGCGTGCGTTTATATGAGGAAGAATAGGTCCAGTCGCATCGCAGTCGCAGCTCAGACGCACGTGTTTATGGCCTGCGCGTTCTTTTCATTGAGAATTTCATGCCGCCATGCGGCTAGCCCCTATTCTTCATCATATAGACGCACGCACGTCAGTCGCACTATGAGGACCGGTCAAGACGGCATGAAATTCTCAATGAAAAGAACGCGCGGACGTCGTGAGGCCGTAAACGCGTGCGACTGAGCTGCGACTGCGATGCGACTAGCCCCTATTCTTCATCATATAGACGCACGCGCGTCAGTCGCACCTACCCTGTATCAATTGCCCTATAGACGCTGATCAAAAAAGGCATATGTAGTTTGTAGCAAAAGTGACGCGGAAGCCGCTTTGAAAGGACCAACCCTATGGTACATGTTTGATCATAAAGACGTTTTTGGCATGTGTCGTGCTTAATGGCCATAACAGGGCAGACGCAGTAGATGCCCTGCGTTCCCATGGATGCCCAATCCTCCTCAAGGGATAGGAGCTCAAAGACGGGATGTTCACCACTTCTGCAACTGAACCCCCCCCCCGCCTGGCGACGATTAGATATACATACATATAATATCCAAAAATAGCAAGAACAGAGGTGGGCTTCCAAAAGAAGGGCATTTGAGATGGAGATACTGAATTTCAAGGGCGTTTCTTTTTCGAAAAAAAAAACTCGAAAAGACAATTGCAATTTATTGTGCTACGTTTGCTCCATTATTTCTCCAAAAAAAACCACTGTTCTATAGAGCTTTCTTATCTTTGAGTTATCAATCTGGGCTAACGAATTTGTTTGCGTAAACATGGTCATTTGTCTTTTTGAACAGGAGACCTAGCACATGACCTGCACTAAACCACACTTGTCTACCTCTACCAGATGAATATAATCATTAATGATTTGGAGAGACATGAAATTATTAAGAATTGTGGAGGAATTCCGTCCATTTCCTGCTAGGATCCCTTGGCTCCCAGTATGTAGCTTGAATAATTACTCCTTGAACACACGCTAGTAGTACAGGTCCATGAGAAAATGGGCACTTGTGCGACAGGCGCATATAAGCAGACAAAATTATGAAAAGGATGTGAGTCGCGAAATTCACCTCAAATTGGTCCAAAAATATCATGGTCGGACTGCTGTCATCTGAGCAGATCGAAATTAGTTCAATCATGTGAGAGCAGCCGAGTTCCTGAACACTTTCCATTGTTTAACTTCAGAAATTGCGATTACGCTAATATTTTTCAAATAACTCGAAAACGTATAGGAAATAATGGTAGTCCCTCAATAGAGGGATCCAGAAGAACTATTTTATTACGCAACTGTTGCCAACTGCTGCCACTTTGAATTCTCGTCCATGAGTTTAGAGAGTCGCAGCCGTGTGAGATAATCCAGGCATGAGATATCATCTGAAAAGTGGTTGAAGAGCTAAGGGATGGTTCAGCTTAAGGACAAGGTCTGAGCTGGCCTGGAGAAGAACTGCAAGAATTAACAGTGAAAAGTCGAGCCTTTCCAAAAACAAGAGGGAAGGGCTTACAGGCCTCCAAAAGCCTCGACAATAAAACCTCTGCTTTGCCTACGTGATAATTGGAAGGGAAAACTTGCTCATTTCCGAGAAGAACATGAGAAAAGAATCCGAGATAACTCTCAATGGATCGGACCTTGCCCCTAAGTTACTTGGACAATATACCTTCCATCGCCGAAGTACCAGCACCTTTACTGAACCTGCTACTTCTTTTCGTCCTGCTTCCGGTACTCGTTGACGGTTCATCGTCCAGATATTCGCCGTCAGACTCCGCTCCGGCATCGTTTGATTGAGCAGTGTAGTTCTGTTCTGCTGAAGGATAAAACCTTTGCAGAAGCAGTCATTCTCTACCTGGCACTAGTGTAAACACCAAAAAAGGTACCGTTTCCAGGGGTTTCCGCTGGTTGACCCACTTGCGGGTCTGTGCGACGAGGCGGAGCGAGTCGCGTAGGAGCAGAATTTTGATTTACATTGAGGTTAGGTAGTGATCGACCGAAAAGTGGAGAACGAGTGGTGTTCAGGTCAGATGGAGCAGATGGCGGGATTTCTTTCGTGGGCAACTCGACCCTGGAAGAATTTTAAGGATAGTTTGCATCGCTGCTGCAGAAATTTTTCTTATTAGGTATGCAATATGAGAGCCGTGAGAAAAAGAGCTTAGCAAATTAAATTTCTCAGGTTCAAAATTTTCATATGCTTTCATAACTGACTCGAATAAACGCCTCACCTCTCTCCAGCCACGATCTTTTTCACCATTTCCTCGTCACAGTCGGCTAATGAAGTGTCGTTTTTGTTTTTTCGCTGTGGATCTGCTCCGGCATCGATGAGAAGACCCATAATAGCGTAGTTAGCTGTCTTTACACAAAGCAGTAGAGGAGTTTCGCCGCTCTCATCTTCAACGTTCGGATCGGCTCCCTTCTGCAAAAGAGAAATTAATTGATCAGCTTGGTCTCTCTGACGCTGCAGCTGATTTTAGGACTAATATTAAAGCGAAATTTTCCTGTTGAGCTGAAGTGTACTGAATGAGGATGGTTGCAGCTCAAGAAAAATCCAAGATAACTGCATCATAATTACTGAACGAGGGATCCCCGATAGTATTCTGGTCGTCTATGCAAAAAAAAAAACCCGATGGAGCAACAATTTACACCTACAGGAAAGCCAATTGCCAAAGCAGGAATAAAAATTTGCTGGATATCGAATTTGCTGGATATGTGATTGAAGGCAAAGCCATTTCAGAATTGTAATTCCTGACTTGTCAACTGGCTTTTAGATAGCTGTACTCTGGCGCCTCGTTGGGTAAATCGGTAAGGATCAGATGCTGGACTTTTGCGGCAATGGCTGAACATCTTGCATAAATCTGTTACTTTCCATACCGACACATCTTAGCCCGACTCGTGAGCCCTCCTGGGAATACTATCTTTCCAGGCTATCGGATCCCCAGCTATTGTGGAACACACGCATTGTTGTAGTGGGTAAAAGGATAGTGTGGATAAAGTGGTCGGCGTTGATCAAGTGACTTGCGGAGGGGGGGGGGGGCACTCAATGAACCAAGTCAGTGCTTCATCCTCCAGACTCCTCTGGTACCAATTTAGCCACCTCGGAGGGGATGGATGGCATGGTTGGCCACGGGCACGATCGAACCACCGACCGTGTGCTTGCGCAGCAAGCCTCTTACCACTGCGCCACAGGCGCTGTACAGGGGAGGATATGAAAATGCTTCCAGAAAGAGTTGTCCTTATTGGATTGGGGAGGTGTCCGGACTTTCTGAACTATCTGGAAGAGTCTTTGTACTTTGCTGCAAGTCGCGCTCACTCTGTAGCGAATGCCCTACCCGGATGCATAATTGAGATTACCCATGGCACCAAAGATTACTAATATTACCCCTTTACCCACTACCTCAAATTTACCCTTTATCTGGCACCATTCATCAAGTTTACCTATACGTGACGTTGTCTAAACCCAGCTGCTACATACAGTAGCGGTCAAAATGATATGATCAGAGGCACCGCATTCCAAGTGCAAATTCACTGTTTTATTAACATTATAATTTTTCGACTGCTTCCCGACACCTCAGCTCCGGAAGAAATTTTTCTAAATCGTATCGTAAGCGAGCAATTTGCTATATACGTAAGTTGCGTTCTGAGGTTCTTCACTTTACACTTAAAAGTGGGCCGGTCAAAAAGTCGCATAAAAGTGAGAAAAAAGAATTTTTCATAATTTCAGACTAAGAAGCATTGATCCCGACTGGGAATATTTCTGTGATATCCGCTACTAGCAACTATCCTAATATTGAAATATGAACTGTTTTGCTATTCATGTGCTTGAGATATATTTAAACCCAGTTTTTGGTGATTTCGATCAATTAATTTTGTCCTCCCGTTTGAGCAGCGATCAAGGTGCAGCAATAGCATTGTGATGGAAATAACAGGCAATTATGTGCCCAATCTGTACCAACTCTTCCTTTCTCCCAGTAGCTGAGAATGAGAATGCTGGACAAAATCAATGAAATCTGAGAAAGTTGATGTTTAAGCTCAATAATCCAGGTTAATTGAGCCTGTGTCAATGCTAAGCTGCCACTGGAAAGCGCCCATGGAGTTTTAATACATACTCAAATTTGGGTTGAATAACTCAATCCAGAGACGAGTTATAACAAAACATTCCCTAGTCAAAATGGCTCTGATCATATCATTTTGACCGCTACTGTAGGTGTAGGTAATCATACCCGCCGGAGATTACCGATCCTTGCAACGCTGGAGGTCTCAGGACCTGGGTCTGGATGCAACATACATCGAGGTTATCCGGTGTAAACAGGTTGACGACCATGCTAGTGATGGGTAAATCCTAGAGTTTTGATACGTACACCCTGGGTAATCGCAATGGTGCATGGGGTTCTTGGATGGATGATAGGGATTACCTCGGAGGGTAAGCATGAGACGCCTATGTTAACTCCAGGTAAATTTATGTGGTGCTAACATGTTTACCCTGGGTAATCCCAACGATGCATGTGACCCCTATTGTTTGACTAGAAGCGTACAATCGTGCGATACCAGCCCTTTCCTCATCAAGGTACACTTCACCTCTATAGGATTTTTCCTGCATTCACGGTTAACTTGGTATTGGTATGCTATAAAACTCACACTTAAGAGAAATTGTACAATTTCAACGTCATTCATATTTACAGCATGTAGAAGAGCAGTTCTTGAAGCGTGGTCAGCAGCATTCACAGCAGCACCACCTTCTAGAAGCATCTCGATGAGGCTCAATTTCAGCCTAAATATGCAAGTGAGTTTATTTCGAAAATCTGACTTCTCAAGTGCTCTTAGGTGGATGTAAAGAGTACTTGAAGGATTCCCACTGAAGTACCTCAGAGCACAAAGCGAATTTGGATCACTTATGTACCTCCTCACAGCCAGATGTAGAGGTGCAAATCCTTCCTCATTCAATGCATTGAAGTCGCTCTCGCTTGACGCTGGAGCCTCGAGAATTTCTTTGAAAATAGCCTCATTGTACGCGTCGGCAAGGTAGTGAACAACCTCAAATACCGAACTAAACGTTTCGTCATCGCATACCTAGAAATGCAAATTTTCTTACCGTGTTTTTGTGGTTGTCGAGAATGTTGGTGGCAGCTCCGTGACTCAACAGGTAGTGGACACTGTCTGGGTCGCCGGCTCGAACAGCATTATGAAGAGCTGTCTGCCCACGCACGTTACGAGTGTTAACGACTTCTACAAAAGTGATTTGTTTACATTATGAATAAATGCGATTGAACTGATGTAATGCAGCAATATTTACTTCATACGCTTTCATAAAGGCGTTAAGTTGAGAATGCAAGCTGAAATTTCTCCTCTTAGCTTACGTGTTGCATGATTCCTATTCCTTACCGCTCAGTGCAGTCGGAAAGAGCGAATCTTGGCAAATTTATTGGTAGTAGAAAATGCCATGATTTTTTTAGTAGTTGGCGCGGTAGAGTTAATCGCCTCAACACCCTATTTTGATGTACAAGACATCACTTCAGAGAAAAATTTCTACTTTTAAACTTTCAAAGGGTACATCCGCACATGAGTTATCCTGCGCTCCCTTTGCAGTGCGAAGTAGCGCCGGTCCACGACCTCTACTGTCGCTGTAAGCTGTTTCATTACCGGCGATGTTACAGGTACAGCGCTCGTTTAAAGGCAGCATCCACGGAAAATTTTGTTGCGAACATTTCGAAAGTTTTGAAAAACCCTAAACTTGGGGAGTACTTTGGCCGCACAAGCTGCTCTGGAAATGTCCTTCCTACCTGCTCACAACAGGACCGCTTAGGACCAGACGGACTTGCTTCTCAGCTGATTGGACGCGTTTTCGCGGTTGCATTTGGTTATATTAGAGCACCCAAATCGTTTTGGGGCGCGGAAAAGATCGATTGCCAGCTGATCTATTCGCCAAAGCACCGCATTTCTCAAGTGAATTCCTTCGTTATGGTTTGGGAACTGTTTGTTTTCCCTCATGTTTTCATTTTTTTTTAAATCTCGATAACTGCGATCCTTCGGTACTAGCACTCTACGGTCACTGTAGCTGTTTGAGCTAATTGCTTCTGTCGAAAGTTCAATTTTCTCTCTTTCTTCTTTGTTAGGAAACTTCATGATGTTTTGAATTCCAAGCGGCATCTTTGTTAATTGATACTAATTTTGCAATGGTTACTTCTTTTGTAGCGGTACTGAGAGGCTGCAATTCAGGAAAAGATAACTGATTTCGTGAAGACCCTCCTGGTAAAAAAACGGCCTTATCGATCTATTGCTATTGGTCCTCAACCCATGGCTCGCGAAACTCGACCACAGGTATTGAATCTAACCTAATTATGAATTTCAAAAAAAAACAGTATTTTGGAAGCTAAAGGAATGTTTTCGTTTGGAAAAGTGTTGTATTTTGAAAAAAAGGTAAGGAAAGTTCTTTTTACTTCTGAGCCAACCAGGTTTTTAGGTGGAAAATTTGTTGCTGGCCTGACGTTTCGACTGAATCGTCCTCATCAGAGGCCTAAAAGTGGCTCGCAGTTCATTATTTGTGATCGAACCCGCCAAACGCCTCCACCAACTGTGAGCATCACTTCTCCGCAACGACAGTCAGCTGCGGACTTTCCGCAATAACGGTGGATAAAGGGTTGGTTTTTCCTTCATCCTGGTGTCTTTTGAGATAGCTAGCTTGGGGTAGCGTCGAAAACTGGCAGAGTTGGTGGAGACGTTTGGCGGTTTCGATCACAAATAATGAACTGCGAGCCACTTTTAGGCCTCTGACGAAGACGATTCAGTCGAAACGTCAGGCCAACAATAAATTTTCCAGATTTTTCTGAGTAACATCGTAGGAGTAAACAATTACCATTTGGCCTCGGAGTCGAAAGACTTAGTTACCACCTGCATATTTGGTATTGTTACTGTCTGACGAAGGCGTTAACGCCGAAAGCTCACATAAAGATATTCACGAGCCCTCACGACATCAACAGAAAAGAAATAAATTTTCCACCTAAAAACCTGGTTGGCTCAGAAGTGAAAAGAATCTGCAACAAATCATGCCCAGGTTCAGAGAAGAAGAAACATGGAAACTACTAAAGGAAAGTTTTGCCTTTGAGAAAGTGTTGAACTCTCCCTATTCCTCCGAGATATGCTGAGATCTTAATTTCGAAAATTTGCGTGGGTGCTGCCTTTAAGCGCCACAGGGGCCCAGAAGTTTCGGTGTAGGTACAATTGGGGTCAACTCGTTTGCCGAATTACTACTGAAGGATTCCAACTTTTCTCACTGTATGACTGAACGCCATCCTTTCTTGCTATAGCACAGAACGAACATTATTCGAAATATTGTATTCAACACTACTTTGACAACAGAGAGTGTACTGGCTGATTACTGAATTCTTTCTAATGACTGCGCTGATAGTTTTGCAGCTGCCTAGCCGTCCGCAACCGTTGTCCTCTAAAGAGCCTTCGCAAGTGATTAGTAGATGATTGATTGAGATAAAAAGTACAGACAGCTTCCCAACTCCTAGCTGATGACTTACATTGCTTCAATCAATACTGCGGATTATTTTGAACAGCAGATTTAAGTCAAAATACTCGAAGAAAGAGAGTAGTTTGCTACGGTAAGGTAACCGCTACCCAACGCAATGGTCTATCACTTACACGAGGCTTGCAACAAAAGCTTTGACATGTCATAAAAGAAGTGATGGAAACGAAATAGAATGACCCAGCAATCATACCTTTACCAATATGAACATATGTTAAATTGTGCAAATATTTATGAGTGGTCCTCACCTTCTTTTTGTTCTGCAGGGATCGCTGACAGCAATAGTTTTAGTGCAAAGCTCTGCGAGTTCTTCGCTGATATATGAAGCACTCTGGAAAGCAATGTGTGTATAAATAAAATTACATAACATTTGGCGAGGATGTCTTCCATATCCTACGCATTTTCAGCTGGAAATTTCGTGAGAATGAGCTTAGAGCTGTTTTACAGCAATCAATTGATGGGCCTAATTTTCATTTTGGCTTTTCACAAGTTCGGTAGCAGAAGTTTTGCCGCTCGCACAAAGCGTGTGTTAATCCTTATATCTTGTGCCCTAACTCTCCGCCCCAGGTTCCTTTCATTTACCTTCTTTGACAAAGGCCAGATGGTCCCGAAGCGAATCCGGCGGTGCGCGCTCACTTTAAATGCGGCTACTTCTTCACATGGGTTCATTCGACCGGCATTCCGCCTCAAGCCGACCGCTCCGATGTTCGATGTCTCCGAAAACTGTCATGGAAGACTGCCTATCATGGAGCGCCACGCGTGTCCAGGCCAGTTTATCGAATTCACCCGCTTCAGACTTTCGAGTTCTAATTATTTAGTTGTATTGATGTCTTTCTTGCAAGTCCGTTCTGCGAACTACTGTCCCTTGCGGCCAAGAACCGCTCGGATTTTGAAAAGCTCAAAACGCATTCGCTATGTGATGCTTGCTCCCACATGCTCGCTCGCATGTGCATGTGTAGTAGGCTTCTCACACTTTACCCGCTGGCTTGCGAGTATTCCTATCGTGAAACCAGGTCGCGGAGTAAACTGATGGGGTCCATCATAAGTTTTTGTTGCAACAATTCATTACCCATCTGATGCACCAGGTCCTCCCTCAGGGTGGTCGACGCCGTAGGCGCCATGCGCGCCATTCTACATTGCTTATGTCGTAGCCTTATCCACCTGTCTTTCTGTTTCGTCACATCACGATTTCTAATTTCAAAACTCAAAATCGATTTGGAGGAGAAATTCCACATCCAACATGTTTTTCTCTAAAGACGTGACAAGCTTTATTCAGAATCTAACCTGAGCTACTGAACCGCCGAATTCCCCCGACAATTGTGAGCATAGAGATTCATCAAGAAGCGATGAGACTCGTTGTCAAAATCGAGAACAACAAGAGACGAGCTTTTCAGGAATGATCGTCAATACTAAGCAGCGATTGATTTCTAACACGAAAGTTGTGAGTTATGGGTATATTTCTCCTGCCACCTTGTACTGTGATTTTGGAACTCACGTGTTTCCTTCGCTGTCTTTGTCTCCAATGTGGCTTGAGAAGGGAATTATTAGAGAAGAAATCTCTCCATTTGCTGCGAAGTCGACAAGACTTTCAACTTGGGACGTGGGAGAAGAACTTATCCTGAAGCATCAGGCTAGGAATATTTTTCTACTTGTAGGGACAAAATGGTTAATAACAATGAAAATAACAATGAATGGTTGCTCATTAATTAATAGAAACAGTGGAGAATATTTTATATGCCGAATAAAATGCCAGGAAGATAAACTTTACCTAGCTTTGTAGGTGAAGGGGATGCTTAGGTGCATCGATTGGCTCTTGAGGCATAGTTGTACGTTTGTGTCTTCCGTGAAGGCAAGATGCGGCACGGTGAAGGTGAAAAGCTGAACGTGGATCGAAATTGGAGTGGACGTGCGGAAATCGGATGATATTAAATTATTCTGAACGGTGAAATTATAATATGTTCTAACTGTACCGTTTCTCTCTGAACTACTTCATCTGCTGGCACTCCTTGCTCCTCTAGCGTGAATGACAATGAGAGCTGGTCTTCAACCGGATTTGCCAGAATTAACCATAACCTGAATGTGCTGCTTTGAAACCATTTATTAACATTCCATAGTCGTTTAAAATCATCGTACCTGTCTCCAGCTCTTCCTTCTGTTGCGCATATGTCTTCGATAAAGATACCTCGAGCCGATTGCGATTTCTGCAGCTGTGGAGCGACCACCTGGAAGCCGAGCACCTATCGGAAGAGCAGAGACATTTTGAATTTTTAAAGGATATCCGCTCGTCTTGTGCTTGCTCTTACAGTTGTCAGACCGAGCACAATTGATGTGAAGAATTTCCCGAGCAGTGGTTTAATTCAACATCACATTTGTCGAAATTTGTGCTCTAGACGTATGGACAATCGTATGGGGCTGTGTTTGTTGTCATTACAATGGAGAGACAATCTCAAACGGCAGTGCGCCGGTGAAAAAAATGTCGGGTTGTGCGTTGCAAATGAATGTTAGTGAGTGCGTTTGGTAAAATTATGTGTGTGCGCAATAATGTTTAAAAGAATAGGATATCTATCAGCACCTCTAAGAAGTGAATGAAGGCTCCGTATGCGATTTCGGCTAGGTATGTTAGTGTATTCATGCGCACTCCGATGAAGCTCTTCTCCACGCAAAAATGACCTAAACAGCAGGTTCTTCGAGCATCATCAATTTCGGCAAAACTTAGCCAATATTCACTGTGATGTTTTAATTGAGCGTTTGCCAATGTTACACCAATGCGAGGACGTTTCCACTAACTCGGTCGTGGTGTAATGGTTGATAGTGAATTAAATCTAATAAAGTTGTTAAATACTTAGTGGGCAAATCAGCTCATTTGAAGTGGGTCGAATGCAACGACTTCATGCAGTGATTTGTAGAACAGTGGAAATAGGACATAGTTCGATAAGCCTCGAACATACTATCTTTTGCAGGGAATGCCTGAGAGTGCATGAAAAACCTTCTGCCTGAGTTAATGTGCCATCTGTTTCTCAGCACGAGCCTCCCCTGCCTCATATCAAGAAAACACCGTGTGTCGGCTGATTCAGAGAGGATCTGCGACTGCTAAACACTCGAAACCATTAGTACTGCACTACGACCGCATCAGCGATTGTCTACTGTCCTACATTTCCGTACCTGCTGCTACCATAAAACTTTTCTTCTTTCGATCATATCAACTAGTCTTTTTTCTGAACTTCCTTCCATAAATTCAACCTTCTCCGATATAAAACGATAGATTTTGTTGACAAACGTTCCATCCACATAAATAGATGATGTTATTTAAAAAGAGTATGTTTTTTTTTTAAATAAAGCATCGAATACTATTCGCAAAGGTGTTTCTGAAGTAAGCCATCGTGCCAAGTATTTAAGCTTAATTTTCCTGAATTTTCTTCTGCTTTCAGCAGACTCGGGCACCTCCAAGTATCGAGTATTAAAGTATTCCCGAGAAGCGCTTCTAGCTGAGCCATCGAAAAAGCCGCCTCTCTCTCAAAAAGCGTCTGCCTTGCACTCATTTTCGAAAAGCATTGAGTTGCCAAAACACATCTCATTTGTATGTTCTCACGTAAAAGTGACAAAAGGAGTAACAAGAGATCGTAGCTGCATAAAATGCCTCTTGTTCAATAGATTGGATCCGATGCCTGCATTTCTCCTCTAATTTGATAAGGAAACACAGAATCCGAATAGAAGAACGTAGGCATACTGTAGAGAAATCAAACTCAACCCAGAATCCGGATTCAAAATCTCTTGACGTGGAATAGGAGTGCAGGCAGTATCAGAGAGTTGTCGCACATTGGCTACAGTGAATCTCACCTCAAAGTCAACAGTTGTTTTTATGTAGTCGACAGGTCGTGTCTGCACAGATTTTGAGAATTACGTATAGTCAGCGTTGGGAGTTTAGAGGGAGTCCGTTCCCGTAATGGCGTTGAAAATGTGTCTGGTGCCTCTTACTGAAGGAAACATTTTCCCGCTCTAGAATTTCTTGATGCTCGTATAAAACATCTCGTTCCTACTCACAATCCCCTCAAACGCTAAATCATTCTTAGTCTAACTCATCTGAAAACTGTTGTTCATGGGACGGTTTCGAAAAGTAACAAGCGCCGGAAAGGGAGTTGGAGGGGGGGGGGGTAATTTCTAGAGATTACAGAGGTGCTTCTGACATGTCGCGCACGTTCTAACATGCTGAATGCAGGATTTTAGATGGATTAGGCCTGCACAGAAAGCGCAGAGCGCATTTGACAAGTCGAACAAGTTTTAACTTGTTAGTCTCATTATTGTTTAGATAGGAAGAATGGAAGCAATATTAAAGCATAGTCTTTCCGAAAAATTCTTGCCTCACGCTACACTGCGCGTCAAGTGAGCCACGTCGCAGCACGTATGATAATGCATAGGAGGCGCGGCGCGGCTCAGCAGACGGGCGGTGGATGCCGGAGGCATGCATTTTTTGGAACGACTGTAGGTGTTGGTAATTTTTAAAAACTTTTTCCATTTTTTACTCCGTATTTCAGTGATAATTAGATCGACTTCCTCATTTCATTAGCTTGGACATCAAAAACTCTTCCTAGATAGCCATTACGTCCACTTTTGAGGTGTCCCCTCTCAACTCCCTTCTCACCTGTCAATATTGTTCCCAAAAGTTGCTAAGAGTTTAATATAGGAAAGGATGCAACACTTAACCCAAATTTTCCAAAAACTGAGCAAACATATCCTCCAGCTATTAGTCACCCAAAATAACACCATAGCCTCTCCTGTGTAGGATTGCTCGAGCTGTTAGCCAATCTTCTTCTTCTTCAGCGTTTGTCCCGTTTGGTAGAGGGTCCGCTTTGCTGGTTCGTTGACGCTATTAGGCTCTGACATTCGCTTGGTTCGGCGGATTCCGGCTTGTTTAAGATCGGCATGGAGCGTGTCAAGCCAGCGCTGCTTTAGGCAACTTTCTGGACGTTTGCCATGGACGTCGAGATCAAGGCCAATTTTGCAGACGGTGTCCAGGCATCAGGAACGTGGCCGTACCATCGCACACAATATTTGCGAAATTTACCTGTCACTGCAGCTACGCCAAACCGATTCCTGATGTCCTGGTTGCCGACTCAATCGGATTGCGTCACTCCAGCCATCCAGTGCAGCATCTTCATTTCCATGGCGCTGAGGTGACGTTCTACTTCCTTGGTTCCAGGCCAAATTTCGGCAACACGTATAGCATCTTGTCGGACAACGGGTACGATAGATCTTCAATTTTAGTTGGCCTGAGACCTTCTTGTAATATAGAACACCGGTCGAGCGCCACTTCCTACACGCAGACTTTGCCCGGGCTACGATTTGATGACAAAGGCCGCTGTTCTTGACATGACAAAGGCTACCATTCCGTATTCGCGTTATCCATTTCTCTCCGCTGCGGCTTTAGAATTCAACTGTACTGGTAAAATGGAAGCTACCGCTTGAGAAGGACTAGAGAAACACTTCACCTCGGAACCGATCTGGAATCGCAGACCCTATCAGCAGGTAGCACTTTGAACAATAGCTGAGGCCCTACTACCATACACTAACGGCGTGCAGATAAAGCACCCGAGCAATTCATCAATACCACTATAAACTATTCTAGCATCCTTTATTCCATAATGCGAAGACAAATTCAGATTTCGATCTCGAACTAATATAAAGTTAGTTAATACACCCAAAAAATTCAGCGGACATGTTGAGGATAACGCTTACCTTACCTGTTAACTACACAGTGAATTGGTTAACAACTACTACCAAAAGCGTCAATTTCTGCAACCCATACGCTTCTCTACCGTCTATCTGAAACGACGGGGCCGCTAACGCAGGCAGGGATCCAGGGGCGGCGCCGCTTTGGCTTTGAATGTTTCGAATAAAACTGATGAAGAAACTCATTGAATGGAAAGGTTATGGTGTTAAAGATGACGAATTGGTAGAAACGATTATAAATATTTAAAAAAATACAACAAAATACACCGAAAAAGCTCAACAAATTGGTGTGTGCCGCCAACTCTCCCGCCTCTGCATCTCTCGACCACCTCTCCTCGGCCCCATCGCTTCGAAGGGACTGTATGTATATTGTCATATTCGGCAGGTAAATCAAGACGAATTATCATGACTTATGATAACGCGCTTAGTCTGTACGTAAGTGTGTCTGTGAGTGTATATGTGTGGGCGTCCAAAGTGGGGGAGACGGGTCCGGCGCTATGATAAGGGTACGCCGGCGTCCAAAGTGGGGGAGACGGGTATGGCGCTATGATAAGGGTACGCCGGCGTCCAAAGTGGGAGAGACGGGTCCGGCGCTATGATAAGGGTGCGCTGGCGTCGAAAAGTGGGTAAATGCCTTCGAACGGATCGACGAGTGCAGAAGAGGTGCATCAGTGCACAGTTGCGAGAAAATGCTCTTAATCAGGTCTATCTTTGCACTAATNGTAGCTGTGTTTTCGCCAACGCACTCCGATCTAGCAGACTTGAAAAGCACTTTAGCGCGGGGACTCGCAGCTGCTAGTTGACGACCTATAAGAGCGGGAAGCAACGTATGAAAATTCTTCTGGATTTTATTGGATGCAGGAATTGTTCCGGAGGCGTTATCATAAACAACAAAAAGTATATAGCGTCTCGTCTAGCCAACGTCATAGATGAGAAAATAGTTTGGATCATTCAGATTACAGATCAGCAGTTCCGAACTGCAGTATCAAATGAAATAACTGTGTTTTTGTCTCGAGAAAAATGTTACAGGAGCGAGTCACCACAGCCGATTATTCCCACTCGACCAGCGTTTGAGTCCCTTCCAGCAGCAACACCGTCGACTTCGTCTTCAGCACTGCCGACGAATCCTGAACAAACCTCAGGAAACAGCTTTGGTTCGAGCCCGTCTTGGACTCCATTGTCCATGCAAACAGATTTAGTCATTCTTTCCAGCCACTCAGAGACCTGCACCAGCCAAACCATCATTTGTCGCTGGTGCTCCAGCGCCAACCTCTTCGAGTTCAGCTCTGTATAGCATGCCACCACAGTACGATGTTGTGCCCGGTAGCAACCCTCTGTCTCCAACCCAAGCCTCTACATCTGGAAATGGTAGGTTGTGAGAGTTGAATACGGGAGTTCGTTTTTCTTCTATTTTTTTCTACCAGCGACCTGTGAGGCATGCTACATTCTCCATGCTGCAACAGTGTTATCGGTTTCATAATTCATACATTCTGCTGCAGTGACAATATCAGTTTGGTCGCCATGATATTTAAAAAATAACCAATTTTATCTGTTTCCTTGGTGCTGATTTCGAGCACTTTTTAGTTTACCCTGTCCTCTACGAAGAGCCTCCTGTGGAGTCAGTATACCCGAATCTTCCTGCTTACGATGTCCCTCCTGCCGAAAATGGAAGATTGCCATCGGTATGTATCTTTATGAAATAACAAACGAAGTGCCAAACCATTGTTCTGGTAGGGATTTATCTGTTGACGACCGCGTCTTTTTCGCGGTTTCCACATTTTCTCAAATTTCTGCTCCCTTCTCCGCTACGAAATTTCCATGAAGTTCCTAATATCTTTTTTATGTTTTTTTTTTACAATCACATTTACTCAGAAGTACTATTGCTTTACCATCTAAGAAAATCACTTGAAATGCCAAGGCCTAATGATCTCCTAAACTAAACCGCATAAAAAATGCGCAGCTCACTGGTAAGCCGCACAGTCCTCGATGGGTTAGAGCTGGACCTTTTTTGAAGCCTTAATCAGTCAGCTCACTGCAAATAGCAAAAAGTTATAAATTCAATTCACACGGAGGCGTCTACGGACATTTACCACCCGCGCGCGTAGCGCCAGGACGTTCTGCCTTTCCCTTCTTAGATACATAGTGGAACTGTCCGTCCTGAGAAAAGTCCGGGAATAGCGGTTTCCTATACGTTGCCCTTCCGGGGCCTGGCGTGCGCGGGTGGTCAGTGTCCGATACTCCATACGGAGGAATCACTCCACATAAAAGGTAACAAAGAAAGGACAAATACCACTGTTGCTTTAAATGATCTTAACAGTTATTGTTAGTAACGACAACCGATTCCTTCTGGATTGTTCTGGAATAAGAATCTGGTATGCGATGGTCATTATTGGAAATTTCAGATTGGGAAGATGATAGCCCAATTCGATTTCAAACCGGTAGGCCCGAATCAGCTCGAAATAACTGCAGGAGAGAAGCTGGATTTGATCCAGGTACGCTGTAGCTTCTTCTCATTCCCTCAAATGTTTCAAAAATTTTCTTCTCAGGCGCACGATGACGGCGGGAATCCGGAATGGATCTGGGTGCAGCGACCAAACGGAGAGCATGGCTTCGTTCCGGCCGCTTACTGTAAAGCGTTGTAGGTGAACCATCTGAACTACATTTTATTATGTAACATCGGTCGTTTCCCATGCATTGTTTGTATCATGCCTGTGCATAGTTACTCTCACTTTCTTACTAACTGTAAAATAGCTACTTCACCTGAATTGCAAACCACATCCGAATCCTATCAAGGCTTAGAAAAGTATCCTCTCGCACATCTTAATTAAGCAAGAATGCCCAATCTTTGCCCAACCTACTTAGTGGTGCTGCTCAGAGATTTTTTCGATAAGTCTGATTTATACGAAATGCGTTAGTCCAGAGTTGTGTTTGATGTCTGCGATGACAGCGAGGTTCGTGGAGAGGCCAGCTCACATAAGTGCATTCATTGCGTCTGAACAGTCAATTATGATACCTCAAAGTACTCGTATTTTGTGTAGCGACAGGATCAAGTGTGGTTTTCTTTGTTCCACCTTCGTCTTCTAGTAAAAAAAAAATTGAAAAATTTCCACCACCTGTTTTTTTGGATATTAAGTGGACTATAACATGTATTGTAAGAATTTCAGTTATAAACAAGGCCCGGATGCATCATTGAGATTACCCATGATAAACGTATAAAACATACCAAATTTAGCCTTTATCAGGCACCCATCAACATGTTTACCCACATGTAACGTTGTGTATACCCAGATGTTACCCAAGGGTTATCTTTCCCAAGGGTAAGAGATTACCCACCTTTCCAATGGTGCATCCGGGACCAGAATCACAGAAAAAAACGACAAAATGAGGGGAGTTCAATTGAAAAAAGTGAAACAAAATGTGCAAAAAGTACTACGTTCAAAGCCAGGTTGTATCAGTGAGATTACCCAGGGTAAACATGTTCGTGCCAGTGTTAGCGAAGGGTACATTGACGACTTGTTGACATGGTTACCCTTGGTAATCTCAATGATGCATTCCCCCTCAACACTAGACCCCACCGCTAGCGACTCGCCGTTCATGCGCCGGTGTGCGCTGGCCATCATCAGAATGCTCTCTGCACTTTCAAGACGCACGCCTCACGCACGCATCTCGTATAAATTGATCTGTCATATAGAAGTTCCCTCCCGCACTATCCCTGTTCTCTGTGATATATGCATCTGGTTAACTATTATAATTAGTCCATAGATTTCTTTTCCGAAAGTTGTACTTTTAGTGTTGCTTCTCCGGGTACGTTGTCCAGTCCCCGTTATGTATTGCTTCCTGTTATTGACAGATCTAGCAGAAATTAGTGTCTGTTGCCATTTCCACTGTTCTCTTTAAGTTTAATATATTCCAAAATGAGCTGTTGTACCGAATATTGTGGTGCTGTTTCGTGCAGATTGAATGGAGATGTGCATAATTGCCTGATATTCTACGTATAAAATTTCTATCATGCTTAGATGGGGTCACATGTGGTTTGATTCAGTTTAAGCTGGTGAGAAAAGCAGGGGTTCACTGGAGATATTCGCATGGAATACAAGTTACCCAGTACAAGTTACCTGATCGTATCTGAAACTTGCTCGACCCAAAGCTTGTCGACACCTTGTTTCCGCCTTTTCTTGTTCAACATGCTGTTGGCACGAAGCTTGTCGACAACTTGCAAAGCAGTTGGCCGTTGGATTCGCAAGTTGTCGAAGAGCTTTGAGCCAGCAACTTGTTGAACAAGAGAGGGTCAAAACGAGTTGCCAACAAGTTTTGGGTCGAGCAAGTTCCAGATGCGATCAGACGACTACTACGGGGGAATCTGAGTGGGGAGGATTTCTGTTGGTGGCGCCGGACGCTTTCTGCCAGCACATGTTAAAGGCTGAAAATGGGTGAGAAGGAGTGATTCCGACTAATATATTCTTGTTCATGGAAGATCACACGAATGTGGAAGGAACACAAGCTTTCTAAATTGCTGTTTTTGGATAGTTCTTCCTCTTCTTTTACACTGGTGGGACCTGCTACATAGCTGGAAGCTGCTGGGCATTGGGAAGTGGAGCAGATGTTTTCCATGTTGTATAGAGAATGGAATGCATTCCCACTGGCGGCGTATAATTCCTTTCCGATGTCGCTATGGGAACCGACCCAAAGTATGTAGTCATTTTCAATAAGTTCTGGCTGAATACATTCACGTCAGGTTCCCTGTGCTTGTCACGACTTCCTCTCTTTATTAGGGCTCTTTGAACAGAAGAACAAGGAATTTGTAATCACTTAGGTGTTGGTTCCCTTAAAATCTATTTTTGTTGCTCGGTTTGGTAGGCGAAATTTGCTTTGTTGAGCGATCTTCTCACCCATCTCTTGCGTTCTTCGCGCTGAATTACGGGGTTCCACATATCTCGGAGGAGTGGAATCCCTTAACTTGTTTGTGGATCTTCTAACAGAGATGTATCGAATTTGTTACGTATGATCGAATGTTCATAAGTTCTTGAACGAGTCTAACGCTGATTACATCTACAGTCTATAAAATGTCTTCAGCGTTTTTTTTTTTTCTGATAAGTCCCTGGAAAAAAACTGTATTCGTCGGTACTCCTGGCACTTACCGGAATAAACTCCTTAGGTATCCTAGGCCATCGTTTGATTCTAGATGAGTGATCAGAAGCATTCGTATAAACTACATTATTTCGATATTCGTGGACGAGGAGAGCCGATCCGCTTAATATTCGAGTACTATGGCGTAAAGTACGACGACAATCGCATTTCCATGGAGGACTGGCCCAACCTCAAAGAAAGTAGGTTAAGCTAACTGAATAACAGGTATTTCTCTTACATTTAGCTTGCACATTTAGCTTGCTTGTGGTAAGATTCATGAACGTTCCCGAGAACTTTGTCACCCACCCGCAAGTGGGTCTCTGAAGTGGACAAGTTTTCTGGGTATAAATGAGTGTGCCCTCTCCGAAAGACTAGTCATAGACAACAATGATAAGTTATAGTAGGGATAGCGAGTTTCATCGAATTTCGCTAGAGGAACTCGTCCAATCCAGAAGAGCGGATACCTGAGAAAATTCCTGGGAACGCTCATGAATCCCGCCACTGAATTCTCGAGACAGTGTTTGTAAGGAAGTGCTAGTTTCCTATAGAAGGTGACCGGATGTTTCTTTTGAACTTGTGAATTTTATCACCTATCCACTTTATAGGTATACATACATGTATTTTGGAAGGTCATCAAATCTTCCTTCTGAAGACCTGCAGATCGCTAGATCTCCTAAAACCCTATGAGCATGTCTACACTGCGAATCCATTTAGCACATTGCGAACTCTGGAGGGTCTATTGCGGCAGTAGATGGAGATTCAAAAAATTCCCTGCGAACAGTCAAAAAAACCCATCAAGCTGAAGGTGTAGGAAGGAAATACAGAGCGTTTCATAATCATAGGACACCCCCCAGCTTTCCCGCTCCTGGCTTTTCCTCTGACTTTGGAGTTTTTTTTTCCCTTAGTACCATTGTGATCAAAGCCTAAAATAACCGCGGTGCCCAATTTTCGAGCTCATGGCAGCAACTCTGGTTTTTTAAAACTTTGTTTTTCTCTTTTCGCACTCTTCGCAGTCGCGACACACCTTCAGATTCTAACAAGTTCATTTGCTGCGCAATCAAATTTACGAAATTTTGGTAATTCATGGAGCATCTATGGCTCACACTGATTTTATACAGTCCTCTACTTTTGTCTTTCATAGGGAATCTCAGGACATCCGCGTTGATGGAAATCGCCCGTGTAAGGCTGCCTATCTCAATTTCTCAGCCGCTCATTGCTGACGAAGATGCACTCAAAATTGGCTAACAAGGACCCACTATATTTAGAAACACAGTTACCGCTGGTCACAAGTTGTTCTACTAGCTTCGCTAGGTGCCGATCCAAGTGGGCAACACTCGCCCGACATCGAGGTTTTCCCACATTTTCTTCCCAATACCTGCGAATCGGTGGCTCAAAATGACGGAAATTACTCATAGTTTTCTGAGGTCCGACGCCACCAGACCGGATACCGCCCTCTACTTGCCCAAGTGTCTGCTCGTCTCGAAATGGACAATAACTGACCAAATGTAGTGAAGAAAATGTCACAGTTGATAAAGTGACCAGAAGCTGTTCCAAGTACTGTGGTTGGTCATGAATGAAGTGGCTATATAACAGATTTCGTAGTTTGCGTGAGGATTCTTTCGAGCTGTTAGCCAAGATGGTTATTGATCTTTATTGAGGCTAACGTTTCGGCGATGTCGCCTTCGTCAGANATCACTCCAGAGAATGATAAAATTACTCTGACAGACGCAAGTAGTTCTCTTTAGTCAGTCCATTTTCATGGGGGAGAGCATTTAGGGGAAACGGAGCAAAAATTGTCATGATCCTAACTCTACTAGGATGGATGCAAGGTGAAGTCATGCGAGCGAAGCGAGCATAAGGAAAGTCTGGAAGTCCGGCGTCAGCCGGACGGCCAGACTGGTGCTACAATATGCAAGTAAAAAAGAATACCTGCATTATTTGTCATTTAGAGAAAATCTATGACATCCCTCCAACACAGAAATTTCCTGGGAATTATCGACAGATATTTCCCTTGATACCTCTACTCTTGTCCTTTACTAGTTAAAGTCTTTACTAGTCATAAATATCCGGAGTTGCTTTCCGACCACTATCGGGAATAAAAATGCGTTACAACACCGAAAGCTTGCCTAATAAAGCGGTTGAGAAATTTAAAGCCTCAACACTTGCGTGAAAATTCTAAAAAATCAAATGAGGCTTCGCAGCGGTGAACTTTTGCGAGGAATATTACTATAGAACCAAAACTATTCCAATAGTTTTAAAGAGATTTTGATTACAGGGCAGCATGTTTTGCATAGATTTTGGGACTCTGTGGCCAACGTCTAGTTAGTCTCCGTCCTACGCGGCTGGTCATAATAGTTAATATTCATAGAGAATCTCAGTGTAACATAAAAATATTGAACAAAACGCAATGGATCTTTGAGACCACCGGCAATTATTCACCCACCTCTGTATCCGAAAGCGATTTTGGCAACGTTGCTTTGCGCTCGTCGACGGCCACACCTTCGGGCATGAACTTTGTTGGCGCTGGATGACACGACAGCGGCGGTAGGCTTGAAGAGAGCACGAATTATATGTAATTGAAACTGAGCATGTGGAACCGAGTCGACGGAACAGCTGTGTGATCGCACGTGTTATTGACAGGGCAGCGACTTCGGAGCAAATCAGGTGCACGTCGGGTCATCGTTTCGAATCTTTCATAACATGAGACGTCATCAGGTGAGTGAGTGTGTCACGAACTCAAGAGCGCTAGACAATTGCAATGTAGCGATCCAGGATCAGCTGAGTAGTGTCAGAGCAGTGTTTGTTCAAGCTGTCACCGGGATTTCTTGAGAATGTGGGAGCCGCTTCTCTCACACTCCCTTTCATATATCATCACAGTCATTCTAAAAAAAACTATAGAGGTCCCTCATAACTTGGACGAATATATGTAGCAGATGTTAAGATGGTAAATCTGCAAGACTATTTTCCAGGAAAATTGTCCACCCTGGGCTAGCTGTAAGCCACAGGCTTTCCTGGAAACCGTCTACAGACAGTTTCCATGTTCGACTGTCCTTGAATCTTGGCATGGTAATTGTTGTTGTAGATTACGTGAGGATTCTTTCGAGCTGTTAGCCAAGATGGTTATTGATCTTTATTGAGGCTAACGTTTCGGCGATGTCGCCTTCGTCAGAGCCTGGAAAGTCAAAGTCATGAGTGATTTACCCCCTCAAACGCCTCATCCTTCTACAGAACATCATTCATCCAGCCAGTAAACTCAAAAACAGTATTAGAGAAACACAGACAATGAGCGCTCACCTTAGTTGCGAACACGATGACCGAACAGCGGACCACTAGTACCAAACCCGTGCTTCTAGGGGTTTATAAGGTGCCTTAACAACCCCGACCGACCTTCCGACCCCCCGGCGTGCGTTGTTTGGCTTTATGTCTTTTTGTAAATGTAGAAACAAGCGTCACCTACAGGGTGTGGGGTGTTACATTCTCCTATATAATCATACCAGGAATGGGCGGAGCGAACAAGCACTACGATCTGCCAGTTGAGCGAAATGACCATTTGCAGAACTCGATCGCCGGTCGCGCTGCTATTTCCAAATATAAAGATCCACAGCATGACCGGAGGGCGAGCGTTTGGGCTCAGCCAGAAAAGGGGCGTGGCTGACGATGCCCCGCGGATACGTACGCTCTGCGCCGCCGCTAAGTGACAGCCGGGCAGGCTCAGAGTGATGTAATACCTACAGATTCGATCCTTAAAATCCCAAATTTTCCATAGCGGGTTATTTGTTGTGCTGATCACTAATTTTTTCACATAAGGTCACTTCTGTTCAAGTGAAGTGACCCCTCTGCACTAATTTTTGAAAAAGTCTGGGAAATCTCTGCCAGTGTATATGGTTCCAATTCAAACGTGGATTACTTTCCTTTCCTTTATTTAGTGAAACTTTTGAATTATCTTTTTCGAGCGAATCCTTTAAGTGGAAACTCTATCCAAAAGCTCGGCGGCGTTAATTCATCGTTACTTGTATGTAGAAGCGGTTGAAACGCGCAATAATCACACCATTCTTCGGGACTCTGCGTAGCTGTCAGCAGAAGCAACGTAACACCTGTATATCCATAGGGCATCATAGGCCTTTTCTGGATGAGCCCGAACCCTACGGCGCCATGTGCCATCATAGCACGTACCATGGATACCACGGAATGTTCAAATCTTTTCTTTATGAGAACGGTTTCCTAGACATACAGTGGAAGTTGATATGTATATGTTATGAGGCATGGGAACTCACTGAATTGAGAGGTTCCTCAAATCTAACTTTATACCGAAATATAATGGTACCCTTAGCTGGAACCCTATGTTCATTTCTTCTATTGGCGATTGCAGTTGGCGAAAGCGGGGGCAGGTGTAACGAAAAAAAAAACGATGTCTCCAGTAAGGCGAGAAGTGATCAGAAAAAAACCTGCAGACTTTTTAGTAAAGCCCTTACATTATGTTAAAGTTTTGCGTGCAGGTGTTTGTGTAGGGGGTTTCATTCCCCGATTACGAATCCAGAAGGACTCCCGAAGGATTATCCAGGATTATTCCCGATTTCCGACCCGAACCAAACCTACATAGTATAGAGGCCCTTCAATAAATGGCGGGGGTTAGAAGCGCTTCAGTAGACAGCGGGGGTTATAGGCTTCCACTTAAAATCATTGATTGAGTTAACGATTTATAATATTAATTTTATCGATTTTTCCAGTATTATTGCTCAGGTTTTGGTGAGGCGTACCTATAGGTTTCTAGACATGCTAAGCAGAAAAATTAATAGAAAAATAGCTGGGAATAAAGGAACACCCGATCAAAGGCGGGCATCCTACCCACACAAACAGAACTTCAAATTATTGAAGATTATCAAGTGAAATATCGTGAAAATTCTCTGTCCATTCCCTCCCCCAATTGCTGTCACCGCCCACGTCCCCATATCCCCCCCCCCCTCCCCCNGAAGACAGTAAAGACCTTTAGAAAAAAAGAATTTCTTCGAGGTTGCCGTTGCGTTTTTGAATTAAGTTCCCGGAGAAAGCAGACTTGGTCAGTAAGAGAGTGGAACATAGTCTGACACCGCCAGACATCAGAAAATGCCAACGAGCAGTTTCCGTCATTTTGAGCTACTGATGACGCGGGTTTCAGTGAGAAAATGTGGAGGGTCTCGTTGTCAGGCGAGTGTCGTCTTCTTGGATCGCTACCTACCGAAACCAACGGAACACCCTGTGACCAGTGCTGAGTGTATTTCTAAAGTAGCACCTCGGTGGGTCCTTGTTAGCTGATTCTCAGTGCATTTCCGTCAGCAAGGAGCGGCTGAGGAATTGGGATAGGCAGTCTTGCATGAAGTTGACCTAAGGGGCAAATTTTCGCACTCAGACAAACGTACAAAAGAACCGTCACATTTCACACTCAGTGAATGAATCATTCCATTCAAGTATCGTAATCAACGTGTCCTTTATTCCGTAGACATACGGTTCGTCGTCAGCTGAAGGCAACAAATTTAGCTACGAAACAGAATGTGAATGCCATTCGCCTACAAACACTGCAAACCTGCAGCAGTTTGACGGAAATGGTGAAGAAAGTGAGGCAATAAGGAAGATCTACCTCCTTACGGGGGTAGAAATGGGGATACGGGTAGGAATCTTCTTATTTTCCATTGAAATTATCCCGCACTCTTTCCAGAGGCTCCTCACTTCTGCAGAAGTGAAATGCACTATAAATCACATGTGAAAATCGTGGGCATTTCATTCCAAATCACCAAGGAATGGTGGCAAGGAAACGTTATTTTAGCTTTTCCTTCTTCTAGACGCTCCTATGGGCCAGCTACCTTACTTGGAAGTGGATGATGGAAAGCTTAACATCTGCCAAACGCTGGCCATCTGCAGATACCTTGCCAAGTCCTTGAAGGCTAACGATTGTAAGTTCGATTTTGAGTGACTCAAATTCTATAGTGAACTTTATCCATACGCATCCATGCGTTTTACATCTAGTTGTAAAATATTTAAAAATGCAATAGCCAGATTTCGGCGGGGCTACCAAGTCGGATGCTGCTAAATGTGACATGTACGCCGAAACATTTATGGACTTCTTTACACTTGGAGTGGAAAGAATCTTTGAGCACGATCCGGACATCAAGGTAAGTGAACATCTCACTAAAAAATCAAGAAATGATACGACTTTATCTATTCAAGGCGAAGAAAGACGAGAAATTCGAGAGTCAGTATCCGGTACGTCTAAAAATTCTCGAGGAGCACTTGAAGAAGAATGGTGGAGAGAACTTTGTGGGCAAAAAGGCAAGGTATTTTCCACGACCAGACAATTTCTCCTATCGAGCGAACCTTTTTTTTACTCAAATTTCAAGCCAAAAGTAATGGCCTGATTCGTTAGCACGTTTGTTCAGGTGCTGTGGTGCGATCTCGTAGCAGTTGCCGTACTTTCGATGGTGGAGGAGACGAAAGCCGAGTTACTGCAAGACTTTCCCGATCTGCGGAACTACTACACGAATATGCGCAATCTTCCCGAGATCAAGGATTACGTGGCGCAGAGTTGGCCACCCGCAACTGAACAGTGAACAGTCAGTAGACCAGGTTTGGAAAAGCCTGTCGTAGACGTTGGCTCTTTACACCCAGTCATGTATGTATTTATGTGTCTTAATTAATCTTGTGCAATAAACTTTAAAAAATGACTTGATCAGCTCGAGTACAGTCCTTCTCAAAAAGATAGACTGATTGCGCGACTGCACAATCGCCGCGGAACCTATGCGAGGGAAGCGGAGAAGCATGCTCTAAGCGAGAGGATCGAGTAGGTCCCGCCGCGATTCTGCGGTCGTGACGCTAAGAAGCCGCACGCGCAATCCGTCTATCTTTTTGAGAAGGACTGTGCTTTTGGGATGAGCACGTTGGTCAACACCAGTTATTCTCCTGTAAAGAGAAATTTCTCAGACCTCTTCGTATTTTGTAATTCTCCGAGCCAAAACAAATGCAAGATTACCGGACTCCTCCGCTACACATTGACCTGTGCAAATGGACATTTCCGACACCACCTTATTCTTCAGATTCCGTCGACATTGAAGAAGATTTTGGCAAATGTTGAGACAATCTTTCTGCACCCAAAGAAGATACAAAACAGAAAATATCGCGGAAATGATTAGAAGTTGCTCGCCCACCAATCCTAATTCATAGGCCATATTCTAGCGCTATTTCACCCTGTCATATGTGACTCATTAGGACCGACTGAAATCGAAGATCTGTCGGCTCTGATCTCGACGTCGCCGGCAAACGGCCAAAACAGCGCTGGCTTGACACCCTCCACGCCGATCCTAAGCTAGCTGGAATCCACCCGGACCAAGCGCACGACAGGGCTAAATGGCATCAACGGACCAGCAAGACGGACCCCGCTACCAAATCGGACAAACGCTGAAGAAGAAGAAGAAAATATGTGATTCATTAGGCGAAGCATTGAGAATGGCCTCGTGTTTCTACAGCGGCGCGCTAAATTTTAATTTTACCCATTGACGAACGCGGCCTACCCTGCGCTTTTCCACTTTTCTCAAGTTCTGCCTCTTTCTCCGCAATTTTTATGAAAATTCCAATATAAATTTTTCTAATCACATTGGCTTAGGAATGTTATTAACTCACCGTCTAAAAAACCGCTGAAGTCATTATGACTCAATGTCCTTTCAAACTAAACCAAGTGCAAGAATGCATGGCTCACCAGTGCTAGGATTCATGAAACGTTAACCACACAAACCAACTGTGGTTAGCCTGATTGGATATCCTATAGACTATAGGGCAATTTATACCAGATGCGACTATCAGACGCATGCATCCATTTGCGAGAGATTTTCGATGAAGACCGGTCAACGCGGCATGAAATTCTCAATGAAATGAAAGCGCGGCCGTCGCGAGGCCGCAAGCGCGTGCGACTGCTATGCGACTGCGATGCGACTAGTCCCTATGTATTCTTCATCACATAGTCGCACGTGCGTCAGTCGCACGCATCCAGTATAAATTGCCCTTATGTAATGTTGGGAGACACAGGAAGCAACAGTTGGTTTGCTGGTCTACTTTCACTTGGTTATGCGTTCATGAATGCTAGCCCAGAAAGTCGAGTGCAGTGGCAAAGACCGAAAGCATATGGAGATTATTAAATCCTTCCTTCCTCCCTTTGCAGATCGAGGACCTTTCCGACGACACATGCCTGATGGAAGGATTCAGAAATAAAGCTTGCTCATCTCGGTTGCGTGATATCATTAGCATGGTGAACGATGACATCACTCTATAAACCCTCAACTTGTATCAATCCCTCCACAAGCCTTGAAGGCTGGTCCTTTCTTAGTATTACAAAGAAGAAAAGACCACATCGTCGGGTAGTAATCCCGTCGAATTTTCAAACCATTTCAAGCTTTTCAACGTGAAAATAAATAACGAAGTTGATGCATCGGCGAGAAGTGGAGGGACTGTATACTGGACGAGTTCACGCTTCATTCATTTCACATTCACGCTTGACATCTCGTGAGTGTGCTAACTATGCTATGCACGGCATATATCGCTGATGTGGTTCCACTATCTATTTGTACAACTACGTGGCTGCATTCCAAATTTCATTTGGCTTGCAATGGTACATACATCACATGGTTTATCACACAACCCAGTAAAAAATGCTGGGTTATTCTTTTTCATGCAAGTTTGTAACCCATTGACGACCGCACGGCTTACTGGGCTAGGATTCATGAACGCATAGACAAGTGAAACCAGGTTAGCAAACCAATTGTTGCTACCTGCGTCTCGCAACATTACATACACTCCTTGCCGAAAAGCTAGACGGAGTGTCGCGGCTGCAGAATCGCGGCGGGACCTACACGACCCTCTCACTTGGAGCATGCTCTCTTCGCATCACTCGCTCGAGTCCCGCCGCGATTCTGCAGTTACGGAATCGGTCTATCTTTTTGAGAAGGACTGTGGTCTGTAGGATAACCTACCCACAGTTGGTTTGTGTGGTTAACGTTTCATGAATCCTAGCACTGGAGGAGGTCTTGTCTCCATTGTAGATGAATTCATTCATTCTGGTTATACGCATTCTAGCGCGTGTACCCATTTTTTTTATTGCATATTTATTTCAGGGGACGCATGCATCATCAAGACTACCCTGGGTAAACAAGTCAATACCATACAATACCATTTACATATCGTTAAGACGCATGGATGTCAAAGAGTTTACCATGGGTAATCTCAATAGTGCATCCAGGCTCAAGAAGAGAAGCTCCATAGGTGATTACGAATAGCGGTCTACGGATAACGATTCTGCAAGCGTAATTTACCATCATGCAAATGAAAAAGAAATTTATGAGCAATTTAGCAATCAGTACCTATGACGTTCCATTCCATCATCATACATTTTCTTTAATGTGGACATACACCTCCGCTCTCTCAGAATAACTTCTATCCACTTGATTTTTGATTTTAGGTTTCAGATCCCAGATAAACTCCAGATTTCTACTTGAGTGATTTCTTTGCAACCACAAGAGAGACTAAAAATCACGCAATTCTTGAATATAATTGCCACAAAACGGGGACAGCTCGAATGATCAGTCAGTTGCCCGCGAGGGATATGTTTGTCTAGCGTACTCAAAGCATTATCGGATACCTGCGACCCGCACGGGTATCCCTACAGGACAGCAGGTAGAAAACTGTTCTTTGTTCTCTTTGCTCGCAAAAGATGATGCCGGTTTGATCTCAGATGATGAATGAAGCGCTAAATTGTGCATGCACACTCTGCGAGCCACGCCTGACTGTAAGGCATGATGCTGTACGCCGGGTGGTAGACATCCGTAGACGGCTGTACTCGTCGACTCCACACCATCTCAGTGCTTGTAGGATGTGGGTCAACGAAGTATGATTCAATCCTCAAAATGCCGGGTAAAACACCTTTTATCACTTGTTCCTCTCGCGTTTTTAGATAGTAGGCATGAGTAGGCTGCTTTTGAAATGACAAAGCAGTACCGATGCATATGAACGAAATAGTGCACATGCATCTAAAATTCCTAAGCAGAACAGTACAGTGTGTATCATAAATATACGGGCACCCCAAAAATGGCGATATCTGCTTTCAGGCACATTCCTAACAAAAGCCACAGCAACCAGTGAATTCGGCGTGCCCGAAAACCCAGCAACACCGCCATTCAGCTCAAAAAATGGAAAAATTAATTGTAGCCCGGATTCGACGCCATATTGCAGTGTATCATAATTATACGGGCACCCTCAGTAAAAAGTAGATAAAATCATCTACTCATCCGAAATCTCTCAAATTCGCAATAAGTGACTATGAGCTTTCCTCAGTTAGGCCTACAATGTGGCAAGGATCGGAGCCTTCTGAGACAGAACAGGTGCAGATTTGCGCTCTTTACATTGCTTACTTTAGCAACCGCAGGATTACCGAGCGCATTGGTCTGGATTCGAGTACCATCGACGCCCTGGTGCAAAGATTACGATTCCTGTGGTCTGAATCAGAGACCTGAACGAAAACGAAAAGGGGAGCCGCCTTCATAGGAAGAGCGTCGGGTAGGACCGATGATCTCGAAAACTATGGTGCACATCATCGGGGTTTGAGCCAATTATCGACTACTATCTCTGGAACGACGGTATGGAGACGGATAAAATAAAACGGCAAGATTGTCCTTTGTCTCCTTCAACATGCTCATAGGCTCACGAGGTCTTATAAGGTTGCACCGTTGCGGTTTGCCAGGGAGAACAAGGCGGCAGACTGGTCAAAGGTATGCATAGTTTTTCCGAGACTCACGAAGACTAGAATTCGTGTCCAGTAGTGGGATTCATGAACGTTCCCGGGAAGATTCTCAGCTACCCGCCTATCCGAATTGGACGAGTTTGCCGAACAAAAATTTATGAGACTTGCTTTCTCCACCATAATTTATCATGGTTGTTCGAGACGAATCTCTCGAACACAGCATACTCATTGTTCCCCAGGAAACTCGTCCATTTCAGAATCGCAGATAGGTGAGAACTTTTCCGGGAACGTTCATGAATCCCCCACCAGGTGATGTCCTTTCACTTGAATATGTTCAACTTGGGTGCTCTAGATGGAAATTGGAGGGATCTACGCAACGAGTCGCAGTTCTTCAGCAGGGGGTATTTTGGAGGTGACACAGTCATGGTGTGGAGCGGCTTCTGTCCGAAAGGAAGGTTCGACATCGCCTTTATTTTGACTTGTGTAACCGCAACCGACTAAAGTGAAGTGTTCCCCGTCCAACTCTTGTTCGTCCAGAACCACCGCAATGGAATTCTGCTCATTTTCCATCAGAACAACACGGCCATCCACGACGGTCGTTCGAAGACGGCATGGTTTGTGGACAACAGTGTGACTGTTATGGCTTCTCTTATCTGCCAGGGTTTCTAATCTGACCGTGGACGTTAAAATTTTTCGTGAGGGCAACGATCGTACTCGACCAATACGCTTGGCAATCCTGCGGTTGCTAAAGTAAGCAATGTGAAGAGCGCATATCTGCGCCTGTTCTATCCCAGAAGCCTTCGATCCTTACCACATTGGAGGCCTAACTGAAGTGTGCTTATCGTCACTTATTGCGAATTTGAGACAAGAGATTCCGGATGAGTGGATGATTTTATTTTTAACTGAGGGTGCCCGTATAATTATGATACACTGCAATATGGGGCCGAACACGGCCCACACTTAATTTTCCCATTTTTCAAACTGAATGAAGGTGGGTTCTCGGGCACGCCGAATTCGCTGGTTGCAGTGGTTTTTGCCACGAATGTGAGTGAAAGCCGTTAAGGCCATTTTCGGGGTGCCCGTATATTTATGATACACACTGTATGTATGTCCATGCTAGGGTTGTTTGGAAAATAGGTCCACGAAGGAGGATGATATGTGCTGAAAAGGGACGCAGACTGTTACGAACACTACTGCAGATGTCACACAACACTATGACCTCCATAACAACAGCAGACTGCAGATACATACTTCATTATCAACAACTTCACAGGAATATATGAACTTATTGCAAGAAAAAAAAACATTAAACAACTTCGAGGAAACAAGGATCACATGTATATAGAATAACCAGTATTTAAAACGGAATATTTACAAAGGTAGAAACGGTCAATGCTTATTCAAACCTTTCCACACACAAAGTCAGCGAGCAATGTAGGAACGGCCGAATCAAACCCTACAATGTCCATCATTCCCGCGTCTTCAGGGTCAGCAATGGTGAAACCCGTTGAGGTCATTCCCATCACAACGAGCTTCGCGTCAGTAATTCCGGAGGCTTCTCGGTACTTACGCAGAGCTTCGTACGGGTGAACCTAAACAAAGGATAGGGTTAGATTTCAATGAAATTGTAAGATGGAACAGAGATAACTGATTACCTCGCCAACCCAAGTTTCACAATCTGTGTACACCACAAAGACATCGAACTTCTTGTTGTTCTCCTTTGCCCACAACATCGGCAATGCACAGTCAGTCGCTCCGAACTGAAAAGAAATCATAAGATAAGGACAGTTCAAGGTTCGACCCAGCCATTGGTGTACAAGCAACTAGCTGACTGAATTGTGACACGAATTGGTAAGCAAAAACCTACTTCCATGCCGTCCATGTATTCCTCGATCTTAGATATTGTCCAATCTCCACGGAACGGCAACTCAACAAGTTTATCGCAGAAACCAACACATTCGACCTAAAATTGGAAGTTAACCTTTTACAGTAGCACACGATGTCGAAAGCCGTAATGTTGTGCTTCAACTCACATCCTTTTCGTTTTTAAGGCTCACCAGCGAAAGAGCAGCACTGGCGGTTCGACAAGATAGCATAGTGCCAGAGATGTTAGAGCACATGCTACCTACAACATGCAACTCATTACGGAATGATACATGAGGTATTTTGATAATGAAACAGAACAGCAAATGCACCTGAAACGTCGAAGGCGAAACAGAAACGCTTATTCGTTGGCGGAGCATTGACGAAAGACTTGTAGAAAGCATCCTCCAGCGCTTTGTCTATCTGTAGCAGATTTGATAAGGAAGATAATTTAATCACACCACGCAAAAAGATAGAAGTAGGTGAAAAATCTATCACTTTACCTTCTCGTCAACATTCCATGTGAGCTTGCCCTTATCTCCGTGACCAGCCTGGTAGACCGTTTTAGCGAGAAGCACCTAAATAGTTCAGGCTATTAGTATATGCATAGCTGTGAACAGAAATCATGAAAACTGTCACCATACAAAGGTAAGAATATGTCACCATACAAAGGTAATAAGAATAAACTAAGATAGGAAACCTCAAGCTATCACACTTTTAGAAACTGTATCTACTAGCTTGATCAAAGTTGTCCTGACAACCTTTTTTGTATAACTGCTCTATCTCTCCTCTCTCAAGCCAAGCTCACTCCCATATCTTGCACTCGGGGCCCAGGGCTACAGCTACACCCCTACGTGAAGTATAGAACCCTACACGGCTATTGCCCAGCGACAACGATTTGGGTATTAAAGCATACAGAGCTAACTCCACTTGAAGTATAGCAACAGTATGATGGTCTTCAGCCTTAATAAGTTTTCATTACCTGAATGGGGTGAATCCTTGCACGTTTCAGTTCGTCTTCATTAGAAAGTTTAGCGATGATGTTATCGCGATGTTCCCTACAATAAATAGAGTCTACGAAATTTTAGAATTGGATGAAAATCGTGTGAAGAAGTATCTTACGGAGTGATAGCGCTGATTGACTGCATCTTCCCCAGATTTCTGATCATTGCCGTCATTGGCATCTTCGCAAGAAGAGCCTGCCATACAGGGACTGAGTTCAGCATTTCAGTAGGGATATGCTCTCGGACCAGATCTGCAGAATTAATGTGAAATGTGCTGACGAGTTTAGTAAAACAAGTCGTAACCGAAAGAAAAAAAATGAAGAATTAGAAACTCACTATGCGTCTTGATGGCCTCCACGATCTTCCCTTCATCTTTTTCGTTCTTCAAAGCCAAAACTGCTTCGACAAGCTTGAGAGCCCTAAAAATGATCGATTTCGTCATGCTGCCCAAACAAATGCTAAATAAACGAAGCTGAAGTCATACCGACCATACAAAAAAGTACAGCTAGGTAAATCTTAAGGTAAAACGCGGAAATGCTGAGATAGGTCAATATACCGGACCTGCTCCCTAGCTCAACATCCATCTGTACGGCGCTGTATTTCGTCGCAGGCTGCGCAATGTCAGCCTCCTCCTTTGGCAGATTTCGTTTGCGCGTTTTCAGCTCACCTGCAAAAACCGCATTCAACTGTACTAGTCTAAGAATACGACATGAAACCATGTGTGGCAACGTAAACTAAGGAAAAGATACGAGCCAGGAGATGTCCACTCTGGTAAGAGCTCTAAAAGGATGCTCAGAACCAAATGGCTTCGATGAGTAGGGGTGAGTATAATAACTCTGTGATCCTTTCAACTAATTAGGCTGTGTACGATCGTGAGGGAAAATGGGGCGTTACCAACCTGCCGTGATTGGCGCATCGACTGAACGAGCCAACTACAGAAGCCTGACAGCGCCCCATTCCCTCTCACAATGATACACACCCAAATAATTACTAACATATGTGCTGCTCCCATTCACAAGATGGAATATTACCGAATAGCTACTTCAACAGACACCACCTGGTCGCAGGGAAAACAAGGAACTAGAACGAAACTCACCCTTGACAGCGAAGTGGTACAGCTGCTCATACTCTAGGATTGAATTCTCAGAAGTCTTCTCCTTCAATGTCGGATGTGCCAATCGGAACAGATCACGGTGAGACCATCCACCCCTTTGGGGATACTTCGTGAGGTGCATAGCAAGCTGTTCAGGAGCTTTGCTGGCATACCTGGAGCGAAATATATTCTAGTCACAATTCTTAGCAAGATAATATCATTAAGTGAAGAAGAGAGACTCACCAGTCCTGAATGGTTTGTCTCATAAGCCGACCCCATCCGGTCGACTTCTTGCCCTCCACCGGCTGGGTTGACTGAGAAACCATTTCACAGTACTTGACGAATGCGAACAGATGGGTGGGGATTCGACACACCTGTAGAAAAAGAGATCAAATGTTGCAGGTTCTGCCATATGCAACAGTAAGTACAAGTATCAAAGACTTACATCATTAACTATACCAAGAGCAGATTTATGAAGTTCGCTCAAATACTTGTGTTTCGCCGCAGCCAGAGCCTCCGAAGCTTTTTCAGCCTCTCGCAGTTTTGCAGCGTTGTCACAAACATTGTACCTGCAATATTATTTTTCATATAAAGCATTTCTTCATTAGTTCAGTTTGTCAGCAAAAACCGAGCGCAGTTATTGGTTGGCCCCTCCGTCCTGTGATCAAAAAGTCTACATATACAAGGAAAATGGAAGATCTGTGAGGTTAATTCAAGTACAACCCCCCCCCTTCTTTCTCCGATCTCCTTATACCACAATAACAAAGTCACGTAAATATTTACCTTGCACACAAAGCCAAAGCCATGAGCAGAGGGTCTTGTTTTGGGTTTCGTCCAGCCAGTGAAATCTCATAGATTTCCTTCAAGATCAGGCTTCCACGACCTTAAAGGATAAGCATAAGTCGGAAAGCATTGTCTTCCTGGCATTTCTGACTCACCTTTCTCTATGATATCGATAAGTGCCTTTACATTATCCATGGTCAACTCCTTTTCACTACTGTAGTACGTTCCTCCTGAGGTTCCAAGGATTATGAACCGGCGAATTCGTGTCTCATCGCTCACTGGGAACACAAAGCCTCCGGCAGTGTTGCGAACCTTAAAAATATCAGTACAGAGCATGCCTTCCATTGACCCTCAGAAATGTCATCAACATCGAGATGGAGATGTGAGATAGCTGGTCAAAAATGAATGCCAAAGCTCTAACCTCATCTGGTCTCGTCTTCATCATTTGCCGGGGAAGATTTTCACTGATGGCTATGTTTCGGAATGCATCCTCACATCTGAAAAGATGAAATATTACATTGAAACTCGTCAAATGAACAAACCCACTTGCTTCTACTAAGCAGTCATTTTATGATTTCTACAGTCCATTCAGAAAACAATGAAGAATGGTATATTACGACGTGGAGAGCGCAGAGCGGGTTTGAACGCCTTCTAATTTGTTGAACGCGAGCATTTCTAGCCGCTTGGAATGTTGAAATGTTGAAATGGGAGTTAAAATGACTCCGGAAATGGAGTAGCATGTGGAACGCAGCTCTTATCATCACGACAATTTATTCAGTAATATTAAAGGGCAATTCATACCAGGCCGTGCACTTGGTCCCACGCGGAACCAACTGTTCCGTTTTTTTTTCTCGTACGACATGGTAGTTCAAATCCGCGTGGATCTAAGGAAATCTGTTACTACGCTGCTGCAAAGCCGGTCATGCACGCGGTCGCGAACGTGTTAAAGGCAGTGCCCGCGGAAATCCTCGCGTTGGAGATTTCCCCGAATCTCGGGGTTTTTCGGGAAGGTAAACTCATA
Source organism: Ancylostoma ceylanicum (assembly GCA_000688135.1). NCBI lineage: Eukaryota > Metazoa > Nematoda > Chromadorea > Rhabditida > Ancylostomatidae > Ancylostoma > Ancylostoma ceylanicum. The sequence continues at coordinate 1,738,509 of JARK01001343.1, forward strand.
GGCAGGAGTGAAACTGCATGAAAGAAGCGAGAAATGCAAGAAATGAAGGAGCTCTTTCTCTTTTTCTCGCCGAGGGGTGTGCGTGCTTCCCGTCACGAAACCCTGTGAATGGTACGCATTGCACGCGTTCGCTGCGCCAGACCATCCACGGCGATAGCGTCAACTGGCGCGTCGGGCCTTTGAATGGCCGGCGTGGCCGCGACAGCGATTCTTGTTTCTCTGCAGGTACGTCGTCATTCGTTGTGTTCTTCACACATTTGTGATGTGCTCACTCTCTATTTTACTACCCACAACTCCACTCCAAGTCGAGGATTTCGGCTGGTGCTGCCTTTAAGGAAAGTTCGTCGACGACTAAAGTTGAGGCTCATGCGTGCTCGTCTCGCAGCCTGTTTGGACAGGGTAGAACAGGAAAAGGGAAGGTGAGGTCGATGGTGTCATTACGCAATGTGCGGATGAGCAGACAATCTACGACTTAAACGACTGCCACGTTGCACATGATGGACACGTGGCAGGGCCTCAACAGTTGGAGTCTCCATTACCGTTACGACAACCATTACGGAATAAAGACATCAACAAAACAGGTTACCTGCGAACTTCACATGAGTATTTCTCTGGAATTTCGACACCTCCATCGCTGGGAACGGGAGACTCTCTTCCATCGGCCATTCCTGTAAAAGAGATCTGTTGTATATGTTGGCAACCAAAACAAGCCAGTGCAAACGGCACGAACGGATGAACTTCAATGGGAGGACACATGGTAAACACATTGCACAGCGCAGACATGCAAATGGGCGTACATACGACATCTGGCACTGGGAAATCGATGCCCTGTTTTTCACCGTAGGGGAATAAAACGGCAAGTACTCTCTCGCTGCATGATCGGCGCTAACTGGGAGCTCTCACTGTAGTCCTGAGAAATTAGAATGATAATTGGAGAGAAATTAGAGACTGAAAGGCGCAAAAATCAGTGTGGACGAAAAGTAGACAAGCATACATATGCATAAAGTATAAAAATAGGATAAGCACTCCACCTAAGCTTTTGAAATGCAGCATGTTAGAAGAGGCTTGTTCAATGGAGGCATCCATGAATAATGAAAAGCGCTTGAACAGAACACACTTTCGTAATGCTATCAATGTGAAGAAGAAATGCGCCTTCAACTGGCAAGGAATTTAATCAGGGAATCAATTTTCAAAGTATTTGGCTATTATTTGCCTTAGAAACGATAATATCCGAGTAATTATGCGTGAGGGCTAGTTTTCTCGCCCATTTCCCTGAGTACCACACACTTCCTCGTGTTCTTTTCCTCTCTAATGCCTCCTCAACTTCATACAATGGTGAACCGACTATTTAATGTACATTCCTTCTCAAAAAGATAGACGTATTGCGCGTGCGATTTCCTAGCGTCGCGGCTGCAGAATCGCGGCGGGACCTACTCGACCCCCTCACTTAGAGCATGCTCTCTCCGCATCTCTCGTTCAGGCCCGCCGCAATGGTGCAGTCCCGCAATCCGTCTATCTTTTTGAGAAGGACGGTACAGGCAAATCCAGTATACCTGTACCCTCTTCCCCTCTTCGCACACATCTCACCACCTGTTCGTACATGTTGCTTGCGAACGGCAGCAACACTGAAATGTGTGGATGCGCAGGCGATCAGAGTGCCACAGTGCCTGTAGTGCAGGGGTCCCAACCACTAGAATCCGCTGCATTTGCATTCAGTGAAAAGAAATTTGCACTAAATTTGAGGAGAAACACTTCCTAATGGGTGTGGGTCACAGGCAGACACAGAAAGTGAGAGGGGGGGGGGGGGGGGG
>JARK01001343.1:1752579-1765309 GCA_000688135.1 Ancylostoma ceylanicum
GGGGGGGGGGGGGGTGGGGGAAGTTGCGTTATCATTCGTATAGAAGTCCGCTGATTGAAGGAGATAAGCTCCTAAGAGAAAGAAAAATTATCCTGCTGAATGGAAGTAGGTCCATCGCTCACCTTTGGTTTCTTCTCATATTTGTTCGACAAGTTCTGTTATAGCATGGACACTTCGGCGACTTTCGTATTAGTTTGCAAAATGCAAAACAAATGGCGCGATTTTTGTTGACTTTATTTTTTTCACAGCTGTTGTTTCTACTAGCTCGATTCATAAATTCTTCTCTAAGCAGAAGTTTTGGGAGGTTCTCTAGTCAAGCAACCGAAATAATGAGATAGAGAGATGATAGAGATAATGATCGGATAGATCTTGGGAGTATTTTCTATACAAACTGACTTCCCGGCCACACCTCTAGAAATATCTGCGCAGATTGCGCTAACTGTGGCCGGGCACTGTTTTGGTGAGATTAGAAATAAAAATGGACAGGAAGCAGTGGCCCAATACAATTTACTGCAATGCATAGCACACCCAGAAAGCCACCCATTTATAGTCTTGAAAGACCTTTTTGTGGAAAAGAAAAACTCCAGTGATACTTACTACTGGGAAACACTTGAGTTGGAACATCTTTAGCCCAAATTAGGGTCTTTCTGAAGTCATGATGATACAGACTTCCTCAAAAGCTAGGACAAGGTTGTGGATAATATCGATCAATATTATTTACAAATCCTTACTTGATACTGGGTTCTAGCAATGTTATTTAATTTTCAAGCGACTGTTTCCATAGGGACAGAACATATGGCTCAACCGAATACATCTTTACGTTTGCCAAATTGTTTCTTGCGAAATAAGAAATTCTTGTGCTGGAGAAGATGGCACCACCACGACAGATTCCCTACAGACTCTCATGGTTACTAAGTATTTCAATTGTTTTTTTTTTTTTGAGCTATACACCAAATAGGTTACCAAGAAGTTTCACAGCAAAGTTGTCGAAATTTCAAGTAGGAAGAACGAGATTTGGACGGCATCGTTCGTGTGGTATGTATGGTGAAAGGAAGTAAAGTATGAAGTTTTGGATGTCCAGACCCGGAGAAACATAGGGACGCAAGAAGAACACTGACGATCTCAGCGTATAGTCCGATTTATTCCTATTGCTTTTTGATTTTTAGGATTTTCCAGCTGAACAAATCCGGACGAAACGTATTTGGCCACTTAATATTGTCTCATCATTGTCTTTGAGGAGACAAATCTATGCAGAGAAAAGACTAACTAACATAATTTTTTTGTTCACCAGTCTTGTTGGACAAGTGTGAGAAAAAATGTATTGCAAATTTGAGCAAACGGAAGACGAATTAGAAAACCAGCCAATCTTGGAGCTGCTGAATACCAATAACGGAAATATACATAAGAGAGCGAAGTCGAGACTCACTTTTCACGTCAGAGCCCTGGAAACTAGGCATCTTTATGAAGATGTAGGCAGACAAATTCTCCTTATGTCGAAGTAACAATAAGCATGTATTAATCTTACATATTCACTAATAACTAAATGTGTAGTGCAGTTCTCTTCTCCTTGCCGAAAGTCCAATAGATGATGGGGAAGTAATGCGATTAAGTTTCCTCATACGAGAAAGGTTCGGAAAATTCAGCGGACCTAAAAGTAAGCCAGTTTTCATTGATTGCGTTGGACCCAAAGGCAGAATTTTGATTCATGTTGTAGCCTATATTAAGCGCTATCCGCTGGTTACAAAAGATGCAAAGAAAATATAATAGTAGATGAGACAGAGAGAAGATTCTGAAGGAACATCGAAATCTTTGAAAGCTCAAGATGTAATAATCCAGTTTACACATGTGGATTTGACCAGTCTGGCTTTCTGGTGCCTCTATTTGTCTCTGGAATTTAAGATGTTCCCTTCTGAAAAGAAAAACAAAACAAGCGACAAGTTAATCATCACTTTATCGGGTAATTTCGAGTACTTCGAAGAATTTAATCCTGAATACAATACCGTCGATAATCTTTGGAAAAAAGATGAAAAAGACGCAAAGGCGCGCCTTTTGCGTCTTTTTGCTATAACTCAGTTCAATGCAGAGATAACTGCATACATGTGTATATTTTTGGAATCAGCGCACCGAGATCTATGAGTTGTGCAGGTTTCTCAACGCGTTCATGCTTATGCCCTCAGGGCATTAGCTCTCTAAATTTCATTGATAAGGAAAAAAGAGGCTGCAAAACACCACTTTTTTGTGCAAGTTCCTATGAAATGTCGTCGTAATGGTCTGTTCACCACGGTAGAACAAAGTCCTATCACTTTTGTTTCATTTGATTAGCTTTGTAATTTTCATGATCTTGCTAAATCAGCGCCTTATAACTACAAAGCTGTTGAGGCTGGAGGGCTCTTGCTCTCTGAAACTGGAGTAAGCTTTCTCCACTATAATCTGCACTTTTGACTATTACTGCAGGTTTCCACCTTTGGTAGAAAAACTGTGCTCTAAACCACACTTTCCACTCCGTCACATCGTATGGTACCATAATTGGGGCGTCATAGTGTCCCAAACGGAAAAGCTACAAATGTGGGGTTTCGTCTTCTTTCAGAGAACTTCTTGCTCGAAACTGCCATTTCTTGAATATTTGAAAGATAATGTCTGGCTAAGACGAAATGTGTGGTTGCCACCTCATGTAGCTGCTTTTGAAGTCTTTTACCAGTGCATTCTCACGTGCAGTAGTGCTCACCTTGAGTATTTGTCGGTTCCAAGCCAGAGAATGAGGGCACAGGTACCTGCCAGCGTCCGTGGTCTGAAAGAGCAAGAAGTTCTCTAAAAGAAGACGAAACCCCACATTTGTAGCTTTTCCGTTTGAGACACTGTGACGCCCCAATTATGGTACCATACGATGTGACGGAGTGGAAAGTGTGATTTAGAGCACAGTTTTTCTACCAAAGGTGGAAACATGCAGTGATAGTCAAAGGTGCAGATTATAGTGGAGAAAGCTTACTCCAGTTTCAGAGAGCAAGAGCCCTCCAGCCTCAACCGCTTTGTAGTTATAAGGCGCTGATTTAGCAAGATCATGAAAATTACAAAGCTAATCAAATGAAACAAAAGTGATAGGACTAGTGATTGTTGAACCGTGGTGAACAGACCATTACGACTCACATTTTATAGGAACTAGCACAAAAAGGTGGTGTTTTGCAGCGTCTTTTTTCCTTTTTAATGAAATTTAGAGAGCTAATGCCCTGAGGGCATAAGCATGAACGCGTTGAGAAACCTGCACAACTTATAGATCTCGATGCGCTGATTCCAAAAATGTACACATGTATGCAGTTATCTCTGCATTGAACTGAGTTATAGCAAAAAGACGCAAAAGACGCGCCTTTGCGTCGTTTTCGTCTTTTTTCCAAAGATTACCGACGGTATTGTAGAGAATGAAGAATTGAAAACAGATCAGGCCACGGGTGTTGTTGACATTCCAGAGGAGTGGCTCGAGCAACACAAAGTAGAATACTGCTTGCAGTCGGTTTGTTATGTCTTCATTGTGATTCCGAAATCTTATGATATTATGATAAATTCATATAAAAGAGCGAAAATTGTATCGCTGATGGATTCGCTAGGCCGTCAACAAGCAAGAAGCAGAGCTTAGAGCAGTTGCTATGTGTGTACATAGTTTCGGAGAAGGCCCTACCACCAAGACGCCATTGAAACAGCGTTCAAAAGGCTATGGAGTAACCATAGATACATTGCGGGATAGCCATGGAGAACACAAATGAATGTTCTGAATCGCCATCGAACCTATGCATAAGAATAGGCTTATAGTACATGCATTGAGGAAAGACCGAAGTCAGCCGTTGATTGTAAAACATGTCTAATGTTTGTGCATGAATAGAGCAGCACAGTGTTTTTCTCAAATTTGTAGAAAAACAATCTTTAAAGATTAGCTGAAGTATTGCTTATGGGTGACGAACGTACTTATGGCGAGTTTAATTAGCTCATTGTCAGCAGATAATTGATAGACTCATAGCACGGCCATCGTAGTCAGAGATGAAAGCTGCTGATTACAGAGAACGGAGGAATGACGCCAGGCATATATGACCAGCCGGATGAGTCATGGACACAGGGAGAAAGGAAAGAGCGAGATGCTCCTCGCAACTTCGGACCTAGCCAACTCCGCTCCGACCTTTGACACTGATAAATCATCGAGTGCTGTACTTCATACCACTGTGAATTTGTTCGACACTTCTTTTTGTCTACCATCCCATGCGTTAATACCTCACATATATTTATTAGGGTGTTAAGTTGGAAATGCGCGCTGAAGTTTCGACGTCGTTATGAACGTGTTGCCAAACATTTTCTGTAAAACTTTTGATATCACCTGAAAGAGCAAATCATGGAGAATTTTCTCGCATATGGGTTGTCTAACATCCTTTCATTGTTTATTTTTTAGAGGAATTTATAAGGAGACCGACCCAAATTTCAGAATTTCCGTTCGATGGTTTTATCTAGTAAAAGAGTGTAAAACTGCCGCTGAGCACCACCGCAGACCATATAAAGAATTAAGAGAATTTTTGCCGTATTATAGAGCTGAATCCATGCCAGAATGGATTACTCGAAAATGGCCCCGAACTTGGGTAACTGAACCGGAATTGTGACTGAAAATCGATTCCTCGACTGCCCTGTTCTTCAGATCTGGAATCGGGAACCGCACTTAGGACCGCCTAATAGGCCAGACTTTGCGCTATCAGATGACCACTTACTTACGTCGTTTAAGCCTTACATGGAAGAGAAAAATTCCAAAACTGCGACGAAACCAAACTTTGGGTGTGTCGCTACTTCAGGTCACTGCGCTGCGACATTCCACAGTAGAGCGCTCATAATTTTTGTGGAAGATGTCGAAGGTTCAACAATACTAATTCTGCATTAAACTCAGACTGGGGTGTTGAAGCTTTGTTTTTAAAAAATAATTTGTTCAACGCAAAAACGCGCATTTCCAACTTAACACCTTAATATAAACCTACGGAAATGATCTTCAATTGCCTGTTGTTCTGGAGGCTTCCTTTGTCGACACGTGCTACTTTTGATATAGCAGGCAAAGTCGGTGAACTGGAAAAAAAACCTGGGAAATTATGACAATGTGATAGATAATGCTTGGAAAATAGTTCAACAGCTGGAAGTCGCGAATATTAACAAAAACGCATGCAGACAATTACCACCCGTACGCGTAGCGTTAGGCCATTTTGCCTTTTTGTACTCGGGACTGAATAGCCATGCGTACCTTACGGGGTGGGCCATAAATACGGTAATAAAGGAGATGGCAGCTAGAAAATGAATTTCATTGTGATTTGGAGCTTTGTCTTATGATTTATTTTCATTGCCTATTACTGACTAAAAAACCAGACAACCTCCAGAAATATCCTCCATTCGCTAGAAATCACACCTTGAGACATACAGTGAAATCGCCAGGCTCGGCGCGCAAGTGGTTGGTGTCAAATTAATCCTTCGTTTTTCGAAGTGCTTCATTAGAAACTCTGGGTTCCTATGGGTGGTAGAAGAAGCCTAGGTCTTGAATGCTTCGAATGCCTACCAACCCATTTGATTCTACTCTGAGCAATTGAATATCCACACAGCAAACCCTGCAGGTCTTGAAATATATTATTTCCACATCCTTGAATTAAACGTAACCTGGTAATGGAACACTGTACTGGTAAAACGCTTCGAAAGACCTCCCAGTTGAGTTTGACTTCAAGGCCGAACACGCTTCTTCGAAAGAAAAACACGTGTTCTTAGCTTATTTCTGGCCCATCTTGTAAAATGTGGCTTTACTTACCTAAGAACCTTACAAGTCAACTTAGGTCAAAATAGAGATGTCATTCCTGCGAAGAGATCAGGAACTGAGGCTTCCTATACTTTGTTTTGCTGAGGCATGACGCGCGTAGAGGGTGAGTGTCCGGTAATCATTGAGAGAACGCAATTCGATTGTAGATGTTAATAACAGACGGGTCATCTTCACAAAATAAAGCACTAATCTGTAGCGTCTCCCGAACAGGACTGTCCTGCAGAAATAAGAAGACCTGAACACAACACCTGTCTGTGATACTTTATTAATTAACAACTTTACAGATATATGTACATGAAAATATTGCATGGGAAAAACATTAAACAACTCCAAGAAAACAATGGTCACATATGCAACCAGTATTTAATTAATCAGTTTCCAAATAACCAGTATTTTAAGGGGAGAATTTACAAAGGTAAGAGCGGTCAATGCTCATTCAAACGACCCATTCAAACGTTTCCACATACAAAGTCAGCCAGCAATGTAGGAACGGCCGAATCAAACCCTACAATGTCCATCATTCCAGCGTCTTCTGGGTCGGCAATAGTGAATCCCGTGGAGGTCATTCCCATCACAACGAGCTTGGCGTCAGTGATCCCGGAGGCTTTGCGGTACTCACGTAACGCTTCGTATGGTTGAACCTAAAACAAAAATAGGATTAGATTTCACAAATAGTAATACGGGATAGATTATGTGTATTACCTTCCCAAACCAAGTTTCACAATCCGTGTACACCACGAAGACATCGAACTTCTTGTTTTTCTTTTTCGCCCACAGCATCGGCAATGCACAGTCAGTAGCTCCGAACTAGGAAAAAGCATAGAGATATACGGTGAACTTCAAACGGCCGTAGACAGGGGGCGGGACCGCGGCGCGGGCACTCTGCTTGTCTGCTGCACCGAGGCAGCCGCTCTGCAGGGCAGAGACACGGATGAAAACGGATACGCCGTGATTTCCAACTGCCTCGGGTGGTGCAGCAGACAACTAGAGCGCACGCGTCGCGGCCCCGCCCCTTGTCTACGGCTGTTTGGAGTTCACTGTACATAGTTTGTTCCAAACGCGACGATAGTCGGTAACTTATCACCCTCTCTAACTGCTGTGCACTTCCCTCTTTTTCTCTCTGGTGCTTCCCTAGTTACCATTGCCAGTGGAACAAACTATATGAACCTTACAAGATTCCACTTTACGACTAGTCTACGTCCAGTAGTCATCAAATTGTGATACAAATGAACAAAAAAGGTTACTTTCATGCCGTTCATGTACTCCTCGATCTTTGATATTGTCCAGCTTCCACGGAACGGCAGATCAACAAGTTTCTCGGAGAAACCAACACATTCGACCTAAACATAGAAATGAATTGCTACCATAGCACATGTGAAAAGCCGTAATTTTGGGCCCAAACTCACATTCTTTTCGTTTTTGAGGCTAACTAGCGAAAGAGCAGCNACAGTCAGTAGCTCCGAACTAGGAAAAAGCATAGAGATATACGGTGAACTTCAAACGGCCGTAGACAGGGGGCGGGACCGCGGCGCGGGCACTCTGCTTGTCTGCTGCACCGAGGCAGCCGCTCTGCAGGGCAGAGACACGGATGAAAACGGATACGCCGTGATTTCCAACTGCCTCGGGTGGTGCAGCAGACAACTAGAGCGCACGCGTCGCGGCCCCGCCCCTTGTCTACGGCTGTTTGGAGTTCACTGTACATAGTTTGTTCCAAACGCGACGATAGTCGGTAACTTATCACCCTCTCTAACTGCTGTGCACTTCCCTCTTTTTCTCTCTGGTGCTTCCCTAGTTACCATTGCCAGTGGAACAAACTATATGAACCTTACAAGATTCCACTTTACGACTAGTCTACGTCCAGTAGTCATCAAATTGTGATACAAATGAACAAAAAAGGTTACTTTCATGCCGTTCATGTACTCCTCGATCTTTGATATTGTCCAGCTTCCACGGAACGGCAGATCAACAAGTTTCTCGGAGAAACCAACACATTCGACCTAAACATAGAAATGAATTGCTACCATAGCACATGTGAAAAGCCGTAATTTTGGGCCCAAACTCACATTCTTTTCGTTTTTGAGGCTAACTAGCGAAAGAGCAGCACTGGCAGTTCGGCAAGATAGCATGGTACCAGAGATTTTAGTGCACATGCTGCCTATAACATGTATGTCATTACGGAATGGCACCTAGGGCATTTCGACAGCAAAACAGAGCAGCAAATGCACCTGAAACATCGAAAGCGAAACAGAAGCGCTTGTTTGTTGGCGGGACATTGACAAATGACTTGTAGAAAGCGTCCTCCAGCGCTTTATCTATCTGAAACTCATTTCGTAAAATTAAAAACTGACGACATCATTTTGAAAAACACAAGTCTTTGGCAAATGACCGTTTTCTTCTTTCTAATCTAAAATCTATTTAAATCAAAGGAATGCCCCTGTTACCTTCTTGTCAACGTTCCATTTAAGCTTGCCCTTGTCTCCATGACCTGACTGATATACTGTCTTCGCCAGAAGCACCTGAACCTTCCAAATTATGCGTGCATGTACGCATGTGAATGTGAATGAAAATCGGGGAGACAGCTACCTAGATTTGTTATTTCAACTCCGCGGAAAATTCAGCAGTATTTTGCTTGAATAGGCGTGACAAATGTGTATACACATATACCTTGGCGGAGAAAGTGGGCGGGAGAGAGGGATTGGCGGGGGCGTAGCAAAAAACTGGGGTCTTTTCAGCTTGGGGACCCAAGAGGAAGAATAAAGATACAAAAGTATTAATTTCAATACATGTGGTAATGATAAATAATAAGTGTTCAAAAATTAATGAAAACGAACAGTTGAAAGTAATTTGATGCAAAATTTTTATCTCTTTTATGGCGTAATTTCAAAAATTTGGCGACCCATTCTCCCCTCCTCCAGGGTCCGCCACTAATATACCTACACTCCTTCTCAAAAAGATAGACGGATTGCGCGTGCGGTTTCTTAGCGTCGCGGCTGCAGAATCGCGGCGGGACCTACTCGACCCTCTCACTTAGAGCATGCTCTCTCCGCGTCCCTCGTTCAGGTCCCGCAGCGATGGTGCAGTCGGGCAATCAGTCTATCTTTATGAGAGGGGCTATACGTACAGTGAACTTCTATGCCGGTAACCTGTCTGCGGCCTCGAAAAGCACGCGGTGCGACCGCGCCGCTCACGATAGAATCGTCGTCGCGCGGCGAATCAAGGTTTTCTTGGTGGTTGTTCATCATATTTGATGATATCTAGTAAGAAAACTAACTGACTATCAAGATGATCCCATCATTTGATGTCCGGGAGAGGGTTCCTGCTCGAGCGGCGCAGTCGCGCCGCGTACCTTTCGAGGCTGCAGACGGGTCACCGCCATCGACGCCCACTGTAGTTGTTCTATCATATATTTACGGCATTTGGTGCAATGCATCTTCAGAAATAAGGAACGTCTCCAAACGTGTTAAGAACGTGTTAAGAATAATTGAGACAAGAGTTTGAAATTATAAAACTTCCTTTTAAAAAGTAACGATAGCTTGGATTAATTCAATTTTTATTCGAAAACAAGTTTTGTTACTGCTCTCCTTCCGATAACTCTTACTGCCTTGAGCAGATCTCCTTTGCTAGGGCTACCCCTGAACTCCATGTGTAGTACATACACAAGTTGCGTCGCCGCCACTCAAACTGCATCGAGTTTGATACGGATCGATTATCGACGGTTCGTGTTTGAATGACGCCACTGATGCTCCGCCCAAAATCGATAGGTATCGAAATCGATGACACTGGTGAAGACCAAGCAGGGTGCTCTACTCCACGTAAAGTTTAGCAGCCGGCTAAAAGTCTTCAACCTTCAAATATTCCCTTTACCTGAATGGGATGAATCCTTGCACGTTTCAGTTCATCTTCATTAGTAAGTTTAGCGATGATGTTGTCGCGATGTTCTCTGCTATGAGAAGTAGATACTCGTAAAGTTTACGTACTAAAGAGTCGCAGAAAGATTATCATACGGAGTAATAGCGCCGATAGACTGCATCTTCCCCATATTTCTGATCATTGCCGTCATCGGCATTTTCGGAAGAAGAGCCTGCCACACAGGAACTGAGTTGAGCATTTCAGTAGGGATATGCTCTCGGACAAGATCTGAAAAATTTACGTCGGACGCTGCGAAAATGGTGAAGATGAGGAGCTAGTAACTCACTGTGTGTCTTAATAGCCTCTACGATCTTTTCTTTATCCTTCTCGTATTTCAAAGCCAAAACTGCATCAACAAGGTTTAAAGCTCTGAAAATGGTCAATTTTGTTAAGCTGGCCAAATACAGGTTGCATACACGAAGTTGAATTCGTACTAACCATCTACAAAGGCACAGTTGCGTTAATCTCAAATTAGAACGCACAAATGCTAAAGAAGGTCAATTTACGGGACCTGCTCTCTAGCTCTACGTCCATCTGAACGGTGCTGTACTTCGTGGCAGGCTGGTCGATGTCGGCCTCGTCTTTTGGCAGGTTCCGCTTGCGCGTTTTCAGCTCACCTGTAAAACCGCATTCAATGGTACTGATCCGAGAATACGGCATAATGCTAAGGAAAAGGTACGAACAAGGACATGCCCACTCTGGCTAAAATTTCAAAAGAATTCTCAAATGAAATGCATAAAAAATTCACCCTTGACAGCGAAGTGGTACAACTGCTCATACTCCAGGATCGAATTCTCAGTAGTCTTCTCCTTCAACGTTGGATGAGCCAATCGGAAGAGATCACGGTGAGACCATCCACCCCTTTGTGGGTACTTTGTAAGGTGCAGCGCAAGCTGTTCGGGAGTTTTGCTGGCATACCTGAAGCGAGACAGATTTTACAGGGAGCGTCCATGACGATTGCAACCCTCCGCTGACTTGACGCGTCGCACCCTCTACGCGGCGTTGGAGTCCACCAGGACGCTGCGGGTGTTGCTGCCAGCACCAGCCGGCCTAGTGCGTCGCGTAGGGTGTGCGAAGCGGCAGGCCAGCGGAGGAATGCAATCATGATTGATGCTCTCTGTAGTTATAATTCTTTGCAGATTACTGTATGTAATTACTGGATGTCAGTGGCGGACGCAGAGGGGTGGACGGGTTATAAATAGAAGGTTTCTACCGGTTTATTCTAGTTGTTGGTTTTTATTACCATTTTCAAATATTATTTATTATTTAGTATTAAGACTAGTATTTTCTGTAGAGGCTGCGTCAGTTCCTCCACGTGTTGCCATAGGGTACTCCTCCTCTCTCTCGGCGACATAGTGTGGAATATGAGATGTTTCTCTGATAGTGGAGATGGCCCGTTATGACGTCTGGCCCTCTGCAGAAATCGGGGTTCCTGCGGCCAAAGTGGCAGTGTCATATATGAATTGGCGCAAAATCGCTAGTTGAGCACCCTTAGCAGCGTGCCATTTCACGAGTTACCCGAAAAATCCTGAAAATGTCCTAACTCGAAAAATTGAAATTTTGGCGTAATTGGCTGCAGGACAGGGACCTTCTCGGTCATATGCAATACACTATTCACGGTTCAGGCTATAGGCAACTGCTTGAAGAACGTACTTTTCTGTTAGACCGATTCGCCCGAGTCCAGTAAGCGCGCAATTCCGGCATGGCTTCAATTATTTCCGAATTTCTCGTGGATTCCTGGCTCTGGGAAGAAAAATTCTCGGGAGGTTATATTCTTTTTGGAAACAATTCCGCCACATCACCAGTGTTGGCTGAAACCGTAGCGTCAGTAAAATCATCCGCAACGTACGTCCGCCGAGGCTTCGTCAATCGTAAGACCAAGATGTCCGCCCTCCGTCACGAAAACGAGGCAATTTCTTCGTCGAAATGGCTTCTTCTCGGTTGCCACATCCACCGCCCTCCATCTCATCTCATGAAGGATGGATATGTCGCTCCGATGGGCTCGAAGCATTACGAGACTTGACTACGTCCGAAACGAAGAGATTTAAGGGCGATACAGCGATACGCTTATTCAGAAAAAAGGGACGAACAGCGTTTACGCTGGTAATGGCCATGTGTTATGCGCCTCTGACGACTCAGACGAGAAGATCGCTGTCAGATTCGAGGTTCCCGGAATACAGAAACAGCGCTGGATAGACAAGCCGACCTGAGGATCGCCGGCCTGAAGCCTGACCAAGCTCATGACCGAGCAAATGACAACAGTGACCCAGAAGAGCAGACCCTGCAATAACTCAAGACAAAAGCTGATGAACGAGGAGAAGAAGAATGCTATTTTCTGTGATTTCTTCTTCCATCAGGGTCCTAGAGGTAGCGCAGACCCAGGTTTTTTCATCACCCCCACTCCCTCTTCCGTCCGCTTTCTGCGTCCGCCACTGCTGTATCTGGCATAGAGGGCTGCGTGACAAGAGGTATACTAGTGATCATCATGACTCAATGCTCTTCCTTTGCGGCCATATCACTAATATCACCACGCATCACCAACGCGAGCTCATGCAATGGCGGGAGCGTAGCGGTGTGAGCCTAGGATGGTTTCATTCATTAGTGAAGGTAACTGGTTTCGGCCGGAAATAGCTCCATTCAACAGTGGAATGAAACTCTTATCGAGCAAAACCGCTACGCTCACGCTCATGCACCAGCTCGCGCTGGTGATAGGTGAAGGTATAGTGATACGGCCGATAAGGTACAGCACTGAATCAGAATGACCATGATTATACGCTGCTGCGCTGTGATTGGTCGATTCATGCGCGCGTCGCGGTTGCAGCATTCAAAAGTAAGAGCACCGCGGAAGAGGAATGGACAAGTTTTTTGGGCTCGGCTGGGACCGATGAACGCTAACGGAGCCGTCGGACTGTAAGGAGGTGGCCACCGATGCCATTCTATACGTCAAAGTGGAAGAAGCAGCCTGGATCTAAGAAGCATACGCGTGCGGCGCGGTCGCGTTGC
>JARK01001343.1:1767513-1802616 GCA_000688135.1 Ancylostoma ceylanicum
GGGGGGGGGGGGAACCTCCCCCCTGCGTCCGCCACTGTTTGATTATATGATCTAATCAGTGACTCTGATAGTATGGCAGTGGAAGCGGACTCTAATTTTATTTACACTAATAATACCTGATCCTTTTACCTTCTCAAATGTGGACGAAAATCCTGGAAGGAACACTAGCTGTCCAACAGTGATTAGCGGAGAAGAAAGAAGGGCAACTGAGTCTGTGGCAGTGACCCAGATATGGCCTATATCCAGGAAAATGTAGGACACTGCTGTTCAAGATGTCACGCACCCCTTGCTCCCGATTTCCCAGCTGTGCTGAAATGTTAATTCCACTTTTTAAGATCACCCCAACGATTGCACAGTTACTAGGAGTTCTAAACATTGAATCACCCGGGGCCATTGGAGTACATCGCAGTGTAGGAGGGGATGCGAGTACTAAGCCGTTGGGGCTCCATGTATACGTATCCATTCGTACTCCCTTCTAGTTCGTAACAGTATCAATGGTTATCGTCTTCTAGACCGCCCGTATTGAGAACATCATTTGTTGCTGTCCACATCGGAATAAGCGCTATAGGATCAACGCTTGGGTTAACGCTAGTTAACGCGAGTTAATGAGTGGGATGTCACTGGTACCACCGCGATCTGCGCAGTAGCACTTTTTACGTTCAAACCGATAAATTTTCAATTTTCAAAAAATTACAATCAAATTCAAATACTAATTCAAATACTATATCAAGTAGTACATATCTCCAGAAAAAGTAAAGATTTAGGAAAAACAAGCCACCTTTGCACTTCGCATAAAAATTTCTCTGGAATTTCGACATCGCCATGGTTGAGAACGGGAGGGTCTCCATCATCGGCCATTCCTCTAAGATAAATCTCGTCTGTACCTTTGCGAGCGGAAAGAAGCCAACAGAATATGTTCAGAGTAGCTTTTTTTGGAATGGTGGCATCTCAGAATGATGAAAAGCGTCTAAAAGAACAGAATAAAAGAATGCGACCTTCAACTACGCAAGGAATTCAACCAGGAATCAACGGCTCACATAGGTATGTATATTTCGTCTCAACAACGACAACGTCCATATTACGAGGGCGGTTTAAAAAGTTTCCGGAATGACCACCAAGGACTTGTTCTTTTTCAAAAAATTTTATGCAATTGTGTTGGCCAGTTCTTCACATTAACTAACCATAAATATCGATTTGATAGATCAAGGCTCTGCCTTTGACAAGTGGATCAACTTGTGCAACCTCAGCTGCGCTCAGTTGCAGACAGATGTGAAATTTGGGCGTTTATTAATTTTTTCATTTGGAGGAGATAACCGATAGTAGACCAAATAGTACCTGGTGGCGATTTTGAAGAATCATCACCTTCATTTTCCACCCGTAGTATCTGAGTTTCGAAGACCAGCCTTAGCAAAACGCGAGCAAACAACAAACCATGCGCGAAATGCCGAAAAAAGGTCACCATTTTGGAGAATGTGAATAAAATCGTTGACAAGGTTTTGAAAGATGTGATACAGTTATGTTACGAATAAGAGGGTTTAGGGTATCTCTTACGAATAATTAATCTCTATTTTAGCTGACGAATTGAGGTTGAAAAAACATTTTCAAAACACTGTGCCGCATTTGCCCAATCTCTGACAAAAACGCAATCCAACATGGAAGTCAGCCAATTATTTTGAAAGGATGATTTTTATTTCAAACCAAAACTGTGATCCATATTGAAGGTTAGCCTAAGCTCTGTAAGCTGGTCACAGAAAAGGCGATGAAAACAGTAGGTTGGACACGAAGAATGGGTTCTGAAGAAAAAAGTACCGTCCACTGAGGAAGGATGGAGACGACGTCTGTTTTTGGGAGTTTCAAGAGAAGGGTGGGGAACCTATCACAGCTGAATATTCGTCAATATTTGTGGAAGCTCTGGACGTGAAAACTCGAGCGA
This sequence comes from Ancylostoma ceylanicum, assembly GCA_000688135.1. Taxonomy (NCBI): domain Eukaryota; kingdom Metazoa; phylum Nematoda; class Chromadorea; order Rhabditida; family Ancylostomatidae; genus Ancylostoma; species Ancylostoma ceylanicum. Next base: position 1,769,447 of record JARK01001343.1, read on the forward strand.
CACGCAGGAGTTTGATCAAGAAATAGGAGTTGTTCCTCCATGTCAGCATGACCGCGAATGCATGGGTTAGCACTTGGAAATAACTTCTCATAATAAAACATAAACTTCATCTCATCAAATGAATTTCCTGTCACAGCTTCCTCGTACTTTACAGCAGCCTAAGGACTTCCGTCTGAGAAGAGATTCCGATCAAGCGACGAGTTAATCGTGGTCCAATCCGGTTATTGTGAGTACTCCGAATAAATTCATCCTAGGCCAAGAATGGAAAAATAAAAACAGACCCGAACACGTGTGGTGGACTTCAAAGGGATAGGGTTAAGAAATGAGATATTAAATGCGTCCGATTTGTTTTGTTTTCATCCTCATTCCGGAAACTTTTCAAACCGCCCTCGTACTTTGCATCTTGCCCACCTTGCCAAAACATCCCACAATTTCTCGCGTTATTTCACGCACTAATTTATTCTAATTTCCTTCTCGGATGAAATCAACTGATGTAGAGGAAATTTCAGCGAGCAAGGCTTTCTAACGCGGGCAGCGTGACAAGAGGTACGACGCTAGGCATTGATTGGTCAAATCAAGTGCGCGTCGCGGTTGCGGCCCGCAAAGGTAGGAGCAGCACTGCGGAGGAATAGACAAGTTTTTAAAGCTCGGATGGGATAGATGAATGCTATTGGAGCCGACAAACTGTAAGGAAACGGTCAATGATGCGTCGATTTTGAAGGATTCAAAAAAAAAAAAAGAAAAACGGTGCGGTGAACAACCTGATCGTCTACCTCTAACGCGCGCTTCATAACAAGTTTATACACAGGTGGGAACATGAAGCAGTAGGATGGGACCAGATTGAAAATGGTACTAGATATCAGTGAAATGTGTGGAGACGCAGACAGTCAGAGTGCCACATTGCGCTTTATTGTAGCGCGAGCACGCCCCAACCACTAAAATCTGTTGTACTTACATTCACTCACTGAAAAAACTGCACATACTCAGTAGAAGGCCACTGTTCTCCCTTTTTCTTGGCGCAATTTTAGTTTTAACCTAATTGCAAAAATGTTAATGTGACAATATGACAGACAGTGTGTGGTACTCGGAGACGCAGACAAGCGAGTAAAACAATTCTTAAATATCTACCAGACTAGCATACTTCTGAGACTGACCACAAAACAAGGGAAAATAAGCTGGCGCAGTCGCAAAAGCCGGAAACTCTGTCTATCAAGGGAATAAAAATATGGATCTCCTCCATATAGTGATAATGCCGAGAGTTGCTTTACCGCTACGTACCTTAATACATATCTGTCTCGTACTAAAACCAGGAGGACCAAGGTTATGAAACGTTTCCAGTGTTTGCCTGCCTGTTCCATAAGTCTGTGCAATTTTATAAGCTCCATGAAGGTAAGATGAATCCTTTAGCTAGCTTTTTTAGTTGGCAAAGTTCCATTTCTCAGAAATAAGAACGCTTTGTTCGAACTTTTCAAGCAAAATGAGTGATCGGAGCGAGTCGCCCGTCTGGTTCGCCATGCCCTTCATGAAAAACCGTTTGCATCATAAATCGATTCCGCGCTGAGTCACTCGTTGAAAAGGTAACGGAAAAATGAAACGAGGAGTGGGACGTTCGGTGGAAAAGCCTCACCCACCTATGGTACCACCTACACGTGGAAAAATAATATTATATGTCTAGAGGTTCAGGCTGCAGAAGAACCTGCGAATTAAACCGTTTTTGACCAGAAGATGTGAAATGACCACCACTGAGAGGGATGTTGGCAGAAGTAAGAATTAATTAGGATCATTGTAAACTTAAGAAATGAAACGCAGAACAGCTGATCAACGAGAGGGCGAAATGGCTTGTCTTGCCCCAGAAGATTCATTCAGAGGCGGGCGGAGACACAATTTCTCGCAGAGTTTTGCAAAATTGCGCAACGATACGCAAATGCTTTGTGAAACTGGAACGGATGGAGAAGGGTATTTTACCTAAGACCGATATATGCATTAGATACATTCGAGTTCGAAAATTAAGTTTCGAGTAAGCTGAAATTTCGGGCTTCTGAAAAAAGGTTCAGAAGTACTGCTGCTGAGGACCGACGAGAGATGTCTCAAGGCCGTCTCTTCTTGAGCATTTGAACGACTTTGGATTGGGTTCTGAATTGATAATTAAATTAATAAGGTTATATAGACTTACATTCGTTTCTAAGTAGGATGGGCATGGTCATGGGCGCACTTTTATTCATCCTATTTTCGTTCACCCACCAAAAGTAAGTTGATGGTACACCGTTGGTGTACCTTGCCGTACTAGAGCCCTTTAGTACTTCATCAGCGTGCAATGTATGTGCTAAGTCAGTGGAATTGGTAATATCTTCCGCGATAAAATGGACCCAGGAATTATGCCCATTTTTGAATATTGCCACTAAATGTTTTCCAATTGTAAATAGGGGCTCCAACAGTGCTAAAACAATCACTCACTGTCACTAGTTTTGCTTTCACATGAGAGCTTGCAATCGTTTTAAGAATGTAGATTATAAACCTGCGACTTGGCTGATTTTATGTACTCAGACCAAATATCGGAAGGATCGCAGCAGAAAAGATTTGTGTAGGGATCGGTTCGGAAGGACCGCAGCAGCTAATCCGAAGAAACGCTGCAGCTATTCGGAAGGACCGCAGATCACCTGTCGGTTCTTCCGGTTTTCTGCTGCGGTGCTTCCGAAAATTTGTCTGAGTATTCGTGATAATCGACATCCAGAGAAAGATTCGTTGATTCTTTCCTAGAGTCATTCTCCATAGGTCATATTCGAACCTCACTATCTCTGCAATTCCTTTGCATATAAGGTACGTAATGGTTGATGAAAACTAGGGAGCTAAAAATTTCGTAAGGTTCATCTGGATGAATTAATAATATGTATGACAAAAACGGTCGCAGTAAAAGTCTGGTTGTTAGCTGAGCACAATGGTTACCATGACGTTGATGAATAATTTTTCTCTGGCTTGCCAATAATGAGAAATGTAGAGGGGTACGTAACAGAAGGCAAACTGAACAGGCAGAGCTTCGATCTTCACTCAAAACCGTAAGAACATATCACAGTGGAAAGGTTTTTGTTACTTTCCTACCTCCTTGAAATTTTCTAAGGTGTAACAAAACCCGCAGACCTAGTCATCGCTCATATTTTTACAGATTTGCTCCCGTGTGGTGGTTCTAGGGCAGATAGGTTAGTTGCCCTTTGAGCCTGCAAACGAAAATGATAGCTGTGCAATCGAGCTTGAACTCGCAAAGCCAACCAGACATGCTTGGAGGTTTTCCGAGCACTGGATGGTACCTGGACACTTAATTAAATTTACAGTTCTAAATATCTCAAAACTCACGNATTCCCTAGCTTTTCATTTGCAACTAGCACGCAATGAAGTGGTGAAAAATGGTATTTCATCACTTTGGCATGATTTCGGCCGGCGTCTTGATCTGGAGCTATCGATCGTCTTCCGTTTAAATAAAACAGGTTAGGATCAGCCTTCTCTTTTCCATGCCATTCTTGAAATGGTCCTCTTTGACCATTTGTGGCATCCGAGACGCAATATGTAGCGTTGAACGCATACGTCTCTTGCAACTCTTGGAGTATCCCCAGAATTCGCCAGTTCAAAATGAATCAAAATGAACCGGCGATGATAAGGATCGTGGAAATGATACGTATTGATCGCCACGTTACATCGCTATGGATCGCTGCCAAACGGAGCCTCTTTCGTCTGTAGTCTCCTCGTTCACTTTATCCATGTGGCGACCGCCGGCGGTCGTGGTGAAGTCTGGGGATACTCTTGCAAAACACTGGTATTCTCCGCGAGACTCGCGATGGTTGGGAAATGAATGGGCCGACATAAACATGGAGAGATTAGTTTGTTTGCATATAGAACTTCAACATCACTTCCTCCTTGCTACGTCTCATTCCAGCTCCAGTATGTCAGCAGGTGGGTTTAGACGGTGAGAAGCTCCACTGGCGTTTCCTCAGAGATGGTCGATCGTTACTGCACATCTTGCACATTGCTGTGCACTGATGAAAACGCCTGAAACGACTGAAGGGCAGTTTATGCCGGATGCGTCCGTTTGGCGTGCTTGTATCCATATGATGAAGGAAAGGGCTCATCGCATCGCTTACGCAGCTCAGACGCACGCATGTACGACCTCACGGCGATCGAGCGTTCTTTTAGAGTCTCCCCAGACTTCGCCAGTTCGAAATGAATCAAAATGAACCGGCGATAGAAGGGGTAAGGATCGTGGAAATGATACGTATCGATTGCCACGTGGATCGCCTAGAACGCTGCCAAACGGAGCTCATCGCCGGTACTCTCGAGGATGTGTCCACAATGATGTGGCCATTTGAGTGATGGCGATAATGGGAAGGATGCCTATCGATTGCCACCCCCCTTTGATTATCATCCCTCTTTCGTCTGGGCTTTCCTCATTCACTTTATCCATGTGGCGACCGCCGGAGGTCGTGGCGATCGCCACGATCGCTGGCGAAGTCTGGGGATACTCTTAGTAAGGATGTGAGTGAATATGTGCACGTTGACAGGACTTCACGCAAATGAATGCGTGCATCTAACTAGTATAAATTGCCCTTAACGCGCATCAAGGTAGGTGAAGGCGTGACAAGGTCCCGATTGCAAACGGTGCAGAATCGATTAATGTACCGTGTAGCTTGTTGCTGACCTGGTCTCGCATGCTAGTCACTTCACCAGCTCACATGTTAACTGTTAAGGTTGCATAGGAGGAGAAGTGAATGAAGAGATGCTGGCAGCTTTACATGGATGTAAACTTATTCGATCTGGTGGACTTATATTCACAAACACTACAGGTGCGTTACACAGCCCAAATTATACTTTACCAGCCTGATCGTCCGGCTAACGCCGGACTCCCAGGCTTCTTGTGGTGCTCGCTTCGCTCGCATTGTTCTAGTATGGCACATTCTCCCACCACGTCGGCCTCTCCTCACCCTATCGGTACTCATGTTTTTCGTATTTTTCCATTTATCGACGTCAAAGCACCCATTCCATGGCTGCAGACATGCCGACTGACTTTTTTCCTACAATGTATGGCAGCCGAAATACTCCGCATCCAGATGAAGAGAGAAGCTAATACACGGTAGAAGAGCACAGCAATGGAAGCCAACCGGATCGATAGCATATTCCTAAACTTCTGGGTCACGGCGCATCTTCCCTCAGCATTGGATCCGTATCCAGGCGTTTCCCCACTTTCGGGAGCCGGCGCACCCTTATTACACCGTGGTCCCAACTCCAGGCGTTTCCCCACTTCTGAGCGCCGGCCTTCCCTTATCACTTCGTGGAACCCAACCCCATTCTTCCATCCTGTCTCCCGCCCTTCTTTTTCCTCCGCTTGCCTCTGAAACATACCCACCCGTATCCTATCTTGTGTATAACCTGATAAACGCAGACCAATAAACACCAACTCTCATTCATTCTCACTGTGATGTAAACAACTGTTGGTCTTCCAAGCGACGGAAAGTGGACCGAAACACCTGCTGATCAAGGTAAAAATCAAAATTTGCAACATTTTCGTACATATGTCGACGCACTGAACACGATGGTGTACTCCGTTTTTGACGACATTGGCTGGTTCTCGTGCACACACACACACACACATGAACTGCCAATTAAGTAATAGTAGGATATGTATTAATCTGCTCAGACAACTCCCTATCCGCCCAACCGCACAATCGCTGATTCCGGCATGAGCCGTTTGGACAACTTTGCCTGCTTGCCCGTTTTATCATTCTCATGTATTTTCTAGACCCATCACAGTAGTCCTTCATCCGACCATTGAGTGTCAACCATGGGTGTGCGGAATTTTCCGTTTTCCGTTTCACGCTTTCCGTTTTACGGCCATCTTTGGCCTTCCGTTTCACGTTCTACGTTTTCCGGAATTTGGCCCGGGAAACGGAAAAAATACGGAAGATAAGTGCGTCCCTAACCCCTCTAAGTAGCTGCTGAACCCATGCAGCTAAGTCGCCTCTTGGGCAAAAAAAGGTCGCAAAATGTTGTTCTTCTTCAGCGACGTCTCCTGACTATAAGTAATTCTTTTCTACTGATGGAATAATTATCATTAATTGTTCTCAAAATCAAAAGGAACTTTGAGGAACTTTGAGTAATTTGACCTGCTTGAATAGTACTGCAACACTAGCTGCATAATTTTGAATTTACATAAGTTTCCTCATTTATGAGACGTTAACCACGCAACCAGAGAGATGATTGGTTATCCTATGCACCAGGTAACGTTAGGAAATAACGAGCCGTATGCATATCTCTCCCCGCTCATCCCCGATCCCCGACCATCCCCGCCCGAGAAGTATCCCGGCCGGGGATGGTCGGGGAAAACTCGTATGCACATCTCCGGGGATGCCCTCTTGAAGAAACTCGCCCACTAATTTGCGTTGGAGCGATGATTTTACGCCTTCGTCTAGTCTCATCTCATCCCCGTCCCCGGTGGGGATGCAAGAGGAGAGGTATGCATACGACTCAAGGCGTAAAAGTAGGTTTTCCAATCTGGTAGTGCTTGTTTACGCGTTTATGTTTCATAGCGCTAAGAATCCACATTCCTAGCGCTTTAGACCGCTTCTGGGATTCTGCCGAGCGAACTTCTAGAGCCGTATGCATATCTCTCCTCGGCCATCCCCGGTCCCCGACCATCCCCACCCGGGAACTATCCCTGGCCGGAGATGGTAAGGGAAAACTCTTTTGCACACCTCCAGGGATACTCTCGGAAAGAAACTCGCCCACTAATTTGCGTTGGAGCAATTATTTTGCGCATTCGTCTTATCTCATCTCATCCCCGTCCCCGGCGGGGGATGCTCGGGGAGAGGTATGCATACGGCTCCTAAACACTTCAACCCAGCCATGCTCGATTCCATTTCCTTGCATCTGAACGGGGCCTACCATCTACCCTCGTTTATATACCCACGTTAGCCTTTATCATGTATAATACTAGTCAACACATGTGAAGCAATGATAGGGCAGCCAGGGAATGTTGCCGAAACGGCATTTCTCCGCTCTGCTGCGATGCAAATGTGTAATCCCAAATGTGTAATCCCCATAATTTCTCATCAGAAATAAGAAAAGATCACTTTTTGCAAGTGAGTCAGTAGCTGTGAGATAGGATGAGGAATGTCTGAAAAGGACGTCATTGTGCGGATCTACACCTATGGGATGGGAACTTTTGCGCAGTGTGTTGGAAATGTGCGATGAAACTAAACCACTGCTGTCCAAGAAATGGTCGGTGAACAGTGGAAAGGTAACAACCGAGTGGAAGGCGAGTACCAGAATATGTCTGAGACTCCGGCATGAGCCGGACCATCAGGCTGGTAGAAAGAGAATGCGGAAAGGATATGTGCATGTAGGAGCTAGAGAGAAAGGAAACCATGTAGGAAAGGAACCCGCGGTGGGTACTGGCGCAAAACTCGCGTGGAATTAGACCCGTCTTCGGTTCCTCACCTCAGGTGTCCTGGGGAAGATGTTACCTAAAATCAAAGCGAGGATAAGTGTAAACCCTAACGTTAGAAAGAAATTTAAGAGTCAAAGCCAGGCAAAATGAGCAGGTGCGAGGTTTGCGGAATGCAAGTCGAAGAATTGTTGATCGCATATTTTAGGAAACATTACCGATCTTTCATCCCTACAACAAATTTTGTACCTGAAGGGACCGCTGATAATTGAAAGCACCGATTTTGTAGTATTTGAATTTTTGCCAAGATTAGAGTTTATTGTCAATCCGGAAGAAGGTATGTTGAGCAAATTTTTGCTAAGATAGACATGCTGGAGGGCCGCAGCAGAAAAGGGTTTCGATCTTTAAAAACGAATTGATACTGTTAATATTTCCACGTTATCGTTGGTAGATGCATAGATAGTCAGATGTAGAAGAACCACAATACACTATCTTCTGCTCTGGCTCTTCCGTACGGGCGCAGAAGGATCGCATTGGTTACGCGAAGGACCCATACATCCATGTTGGAGAAAAGCAGCAGTTGACAAGGAAAAGAGATGTCGAAGTGACCATGAACAATGCGTTTGTGGTGCTACGTGCAGTTTCCAATGGTGATTTCGAATTCATCGCCCAAATTTCGTGTCCACTTCTCCATTGAATGTTATACCTATTGTTGCATACATGCAGAGATCATGTGCGAGCCCAAACCCTGCATGGCAGCTATTTTGAGGCTTCAACCCACTGAGATTCGTTTTGGAAGCGGAATTCTTTGCTAGTATGCCTGCAGGTATAGGTAGCATAGTTATTCCGACACGAACTAGAAATCCGGGCACGAACTAAAAATTCGGCATTCTTCAGCACTTCTCTGCTGAATAGTTGCAAATGAGGAGCTAGTATTAGGTCGATTCTTAAGTTCTGTCCCCATTGGCATCTTTTGTTTCAAAAATAAATAACTTTGAAACAATGCGGTATCGACCACTGATATATTGGCCATTTATGTGAACCACCCTACTCTATCTATGAGGCCGGTCATCGATCCCGCTGCTATAAAAAGAGATCCCATTTGACTAGAAAACCTCTAATATCTCGGATCCCACGTAGTTACATTTAGTGAATTTTTTTACCGAATAGGTTGTTGTTGGTTACATAACCAGGAGATAGTCTGATAGGGCTTGGTTGAGAATTTCGGATGGATAGCACATGACTTTACAGACGGGTTTCAGAAGCCTAAAGCTATAACTAAAGTTCCCAGGATTAGGTAGGGCATCGCCCTCCGTGAAAAGGATTTTGTTCTTCGAGTACAATTCCCAACCAAGTTTTATCATATCAAAGGCCGAGTTCCAAAGATAAGTTGTACCCATCACAGTACCGTTTTCTTATTATAGGCTCCAGCACTCAACTCCTCGAACTTTGCGCAAGACACAAAGGAGAAGTTCACTTTTGCGTTGGTTGGGTTTTTCGAGGCTAGCGCTGCTGTTCCAGTGCGAACCCTGTACCGACCGCACTCAGAAGCAGCTTACACCTCCAAAGACTTGCATTCAGTCACTCAATTACTTGAATCAAGAAAACTTTGAGTTTGTCCAGAAGTTCAAAGAGGTACCTTGCCCTCCTACCCTTGTTCGTTGGGTGAAATCACATGGAACATTTCGACCCAACAGATTTACGGAGTCAATTCTTTACAGTTCACTTGTTGGAGGTGATTGAAAGCACAATAAACCATGCGCCAATTGGCATGTGGTTTTCCGGACATTACCTTTCACTTGTGCTTTCAGAGCTTCCAAATGCAACTCAAATGGGGCTTTCAAACACCATGTATATCGAAGCATATTATGTTTGCAAGAAAACTTATCAAAGCATGATGCCACTGCTTCAGGAGTAAGAGCTTCCTCTACATTCCCAATGCATATCCTGCTATGAGCTTCAGTTTCTTTTACGCTTGTAACAAACCAGAATGGTGCGCAGTGCTGCAGATGAGTTTCTATCGGCGCAGGTTCCCTGCCCATCATTGCAGGATTAAAGACAGATGGCCACTCATTCAGTAGCGCATACGTAGCCCGTCCTCGCAATCTAGATTAGGTCAACAATAGATGTTTTAATTGCAAGTCACAATGTGATAAGCATACAGGGACAGAACTTATGAATTAACCTAATAGAATAGTTGTTTTCAGTACATCCTCGCTATGTAGGAATGAAAAGCTGGTGGAATAGTTGTTCTTAGTCTTAGCCTGGTAAAATAAGAAAATTTAATGTAATTCCTTCCATTCAGAACAAGTCATATTTATTGAAGCGGTTCAAAAACAATGTTAGACTGTGTGACACAATGCAACCACAAAATTACGATTGTCTTGCACCAAAACGACGAAATCATGTTCACGATTAGTGCGATTATAGATCACCGCTCACATCAGCTTCTGTTCGGTCTCTATCACTCATGTGAGCATAGAAACATTGTCGAATCGCCACAAAATCTAAAAAAGATAACTTCTACATCATGCGGCCCAATAAGATATTTCAATTCAATGGAGAGTCGGAGAGTTCGAGTATTTTCCTTCAGAACACTTACTCGAAAACTCCAAAATGGTTTAATCAGAAAAAGTCGGGCCGTTGAAAAATAGTTCTGTACAACCATTGTTCAGTCATTGATAACCAACTCCCTATCTTAAAGGTCTTGAGCAATAACTCAGAAACAGAAATAAAGACTTAACTCAAAACGATACCTTGATTCGACTGAGTATCTGTTCTGAAGATTTCTTTCCGTCGACAAAGCTTCACCAAACATTATCGTCTGCTTCAGTGAGCGCATGTCTCGTGCAATTCCAGATAACCAAAATAAGTAATTTTCAAAACTCACATCTCACGCTACTGTTGCCTGTGAATGGACTGCCTCTCATTCTGTTTCACCGCTAAAACACCTCACCACAGACGAACTGCTCCTTCTCTTCACATGATAACTGGAGAGTAGCAGCGCAAAGCTAGTGGAATAGTTGTTTTCGGGGTAAGCTGGTAAAATACTTCTTCTCCATTTCCAAACAAAATACTTGCAAAATGAAAAGCTGGTCGACATCAGGGTGGTGATGACGTCGTACTAGTTTGCAAGCTTTTTTTGCAAAAGCTCGTAAACTAGGATGTTTGGGCTTGTTTGCAAGTTATTTTTTGAGAAATCCTTGTTCGAAGCTTGCTCCAAGGGTTCTGACTAGCACACATAGCAATACGAAACGACATTTCGAGCAAACATGGTCTCCTCCTAACTGAAAGACTACCAGTTACCGGTCGACTCTTCTGCTGCGGTCCTTTTGCAGGTTTTCTGACTACCATACGATTGATGGAAGCTTGAATGAATGATCACTCTTATGAATAAACAAACTTACTTGCGAAAGCAGAGTGTATTTAGCATATATTTTTAAATGTAACAAATTCATGGACTTTGTGGTTAAAAAGTGAGGTAATGCCCGCCTTGACTCGTAGCGGACGCTTGCTAGACATGCATTTTTGACTGTTTTCAGTGAACTAGGAACGATAAAAAAGAGGCACGACGGGCTTCCAGAACTTTGCTATTGTTCATCTTCGTTTTCGAGCAGACCGAACAACCGTCTTTTACAGGTCCTGGAATACGTGTGAATGCTAATCCAAAACTGGTGTTTTTTGAGCTACCCAAACTTCGATCCTTGGAATCTACAGAAGAGCCAAAAGTTGTTATCCTTGAAAATCCCAATCTTGTGATTGGCGAGAAACTTAGTAATTTTCTACGAAAGCTGCCAGACGAGCAGAAGAACATAACAGCCAAACAAGTCACCAAGGAGCCTCAAGATCTACATTCCACAAGCAACACTACGGAGGAGGGTAAATCAACAATGTGTTAGGATAGTTTTGAAGGCAGCACCCACAAAAATTTTCGTCATCGAGATTTTGACGCAACCTTGAATTTTCGACTTCAGTAAGCACAAGTATATCGTTCAATTTTGTCGAAACGTTTGGAAAGACGATTTCTGACCATTCCTATTCCGCAGAGCAAGATCAAAATCGCCGAGTTGCACGGACCGGGTCTGGAAAAAGTAGATAAGGCTGCTTTTGTCGTCACGTACTTTCTTGGCGAATTTGGGCATTTACCCGGATTTGCAGCTTTCTCAAACAAAAGAAAACGGAAATAGGAAGAATGAAAGTTGCACAGATTTATCTGTTGAACGAAGACGAAAAATGTGGGGCAAAGAATAAAAAGAATTTTTGCTGGCTTACAACAAGAGAGAACAATTGAATGATATAAGCCAGGCAGCGCTTGAAATGTGAAAATAGGGTTTTTAGACAATTATAACCAAAATAGTAGATGAACGGTGGAGGGAACAGCGCGGAGAAGACTATTTTATTGGGAAAACTGAGCGAAGGCAGGTGATAACAGCTGATTTGTATCGAGTGTCGCTCTAGTGCTACATTTGCAAAGCAGAACATCTTGTACCAGCAGCCTAGTTCGGATTATTGAGCTGGAGTTGTACTTGCAATATCTCGCGTAAGGCATGGCTTCCATCAGCACTTTCGTTGCAGAATTGTCGGGACTATGCCGGAAATTCGAAAACTTCCAAAAATTAAAGACGAAAATTATCGTGAGTGCTGCCTTTGAGTACGGGCATTCCCTCCACTGACCCTTTCAGAGATTCACCCAGATGATCCATCATTTGTCGCTATTGCCGTACCACTTGCTATTCTCTTTATTGCTCTTTGCGGAGCATTTATGTGGGCGGTCAAAAAGAAGAGAATAACATTCCGCCGTGCACGCCCATGTCTTCTGCCTGCACCTAATTACCAGCTTGAACCAAAGGCGCAAGTTATCCTTCTCTCGCTGTGTCAGGTACGAGCCACTTTGCCTATTTCTCTCGATTCTCTGAAAAATCGTTTCAAGGATATTATGCTTTTTAACCCACTTATATGGAAATTTGAAGAAAGCAAGCTTTTGTGGCCACAGGAACAAGGTGAATGTGAGTGAAGTTTCTCGGCGGAAATTCAGCTGATATTAAGGAACGGGTGTATGCCAGGAAGAACGATAAAGAACGATAGCTGGCAATAGTTGGCTTTCATGAACCCGAGTGTCAATATCCCATGCAATTGTAGCCCCGCCCCTATATATGCGACGGTGATTTACAGGCGCTACAGCCACAGAAGTGTGATGCACTTTCCGCTGATTATTACATGATCCAATAAAAATCAACAGGAAAGGGCTGTTGAAGCATAATTCTCGTTAAAACGTGACATGAAACTACTACAAATTACTAGGCTTTTGTGTTATCTCCTAGAAAATGCATATTTAATCCAGTTCAAAACCGAATTTGGTCCTCACTCCTTCAGACAGGGTAGTCTTGCAGGCCCATCGTGCAAAATGGGCGCGGCAACCTTTGCATGGGGTGCGCTGATGAGGTTGCGGCTATCACAACCTATCGTTCTTCATTACCGCCACCCTTAAGGAACCAGTCTGGCAGTCCAGCCGACGTCGGACTTCCAGACTTTTGCTAATGCTCGCTTCGCTCGCATAATGTTATATCGCTTTCTAATATACGCCGGGCAATTTTGTCTTTCACATGATTGAGGTAGCTATTTTTTTTTACTATAGATAACCGATTCAACCTGAAATGGTCACGGAAAAAGGTTCACTTTCGTTAGTTTGTTATGAGTGATCAAGTGATAAGAGCCGGTTCAAACATATGAAAGAGGATGCGGTGAGCACAGGTACAAATGAGAGGAGCAAAGCGCGGTAAGGGAGATGAGGAATCACACGGATGGGCTTATTTTTAAGCGCCAACGAACCGACCGTGGAACGATAAAACTACCTCATAGCATATTCCCACTACTGAGTATCGGCGCATTTCTCTCCCATCAGTTGACACGTTCACATACAAATCACCATTTCCGATAGCCGCACCTTTATCACACTTTTGGACCCGTCTCCAGGCGTTTCCCACTTCAGGATCCCGGTGCACCCTTATCACAGCCGGTGTGAGTCTGCGAACAACTTAGAGATATGATTGGAGTTGGACAACCGCCCTAACGTTTCTTCAAAACAAGATGGACGAATTTTGTGATATATATATACCAGCCTGATCGTCCGGCTGACGCCGGACTCTCAGGCTTCTTTTCGTGCTCGCTTCGCTCGCGTTGCCTTCATGTGGCATCTCTCTTACACCACAACGGCCATTCGTCGTTTATCAAAACTCTCGTTTTGCACATTCGAGCTTACTGGATCCGAGGCGCCCTTTCCACAGCTGCGCAGCAGGCAAGCGATGTCTTTCCTTGTGTAGGACCGTTGGACCCGTCTCCAGGCGTTTTCCCCAATTTCAGACGCCGGTGGTCCTCACCCCACCGTTGGATCCTATTCCAGGCTTTTTCCCAGTTTTGGATGCCGGCGCACCCTTATCACACCGTTGGACCCGTCTCTGAGTGTTTCCCCATTTTTGGACGCCGGCGCATCCTTATCACACCGTTGGACCCGACGTCAGGCGTTTCACCACTTTTGGACGCCGGTGCACCCTTATCACACCTTTAGGCCCGTCTCTAGGCGTTTCATCACTTTCAGACGCCGGCACCCCTTCTTCCTACAGTTGGACACGTCTCTAGGTTTGTCCCCCCACTTTTGGACGCCGGCGTGCCGTTGCCGCAAAAGTGGACCCTCCGCATAGCATTATCACCCCCTCTGGGTGCCGGCCCAGCCCTACAGCGTCACCCCTCATCCGTGACCTTCTTCGCCGTCCTAGCTCCTTCTCTTCGACATAAAGAGATCCCACCCATCTCGTCCCTTTTATACTGTCTGGGCTTATCTCATTCATTCCAACTGTGGTAAACACAACAGTCGGTTCTTAACATGTCTGAACATGACNTCCTTATCACACCGTTGGACCTGACGTCAGGCGTTCCACCACTTTTGGACGCCGGCGCACCCTTATCACACCGTTGGACTCGACGTCAGGCCTTTCCCCATTTTTGGACGCCGGCGCATCCTTATCACACCGCTGGACCCGTCTCTGAGTGTTTCCCCTCTTTTGTACGCCGGCGCATCCTTATCACACCGTTGGACCCGATTCTAGGCGTTTCACCACTTTCAGACGCCGGCGCCCCTTCTTCCCACAGTTGGACACGTCTCTAGGTTTGTCCCCCNACACACACACACACACACACACACACACACACACACACACACACACACACACACACACACACACACACACACACACACACACACACACACACACACATGAAGTGCCAATTAATGAGAAGTAAGATATCTATAGCAATTATGGGTCGAGGTGGAGTTACTTTCTCGGCTGCGATTGCCTTGAACGTCTTCAAAAATTACCAAATTATCTAAATTATTGGTCTTTTTATGCAAAAATTTCTTTTCTTCATTCTGTCACTCGTATCTTTTGTGTATCTTTGAAGAGGATTCACTTCTTTCGGAGAATTTAATTCTGTTATGTGCTTCTACGACAAGGACGCGTGTGGAGCAGTGGTAAAAGGCTCGCTGCGCACGCACACGGTCGATGGTTCGATCGCGCCCGTGGCCAACCAAGCCATCCGTCCCCAGGAGTCGGCAAATTGGTACCAGAGGAGTCTGGGAGGATGAAGCACTGGCTTGGTTCATCGGATGCCCCAAAGCCACTGTATAGGACGCATACGCATCCAACTCAGATGAAGTCGAATGCGTGGGGCATCTACGGGATAGATCAACGCCGACCACTTTATCCTTTATCCTTTTACTTCTACGATGAGAGTAGCGAACCCTTCCGCTTAGAATGTATCTGCCTTTTGTTTTATTTTCGATGTCAATAAGATGAATGAAATTCTGGCCAGGAAGTACAATACCCTCGCTAACTTCGTGAAAGAAGAACCCGCGGTGCTCGAAGTTGCGTTCTTTCCGTTCCATCGCAATAAATTAGCTGAAGCGCAGTGTATTGGGAAATGATATGGATGACAAAAACCGTAGTGGACCGAGCTTTTGTCCACTGGGAAAAACGCTCAGAATTTTTGGCTCCAGCACAAAATTCTCACTGTTTTTGCCTGATCCTCTTTTGTCGCGTGTCGCGTGGCTCGTCGCGGGCGGCGCTACGCTCCATTCGCGGCGAAATCTTCTCAAATCGGAATTGTTTAAATTACACAGTTTTGAACAATGTCTGAAGTCAGATTGCTTGTAGGTAGGCCAGTTGGCTATGTAGTCCCAAAATCTAAGTGGATATTTGATACATTGCACTTCCACAAATTTATTGCAATGGAACGAAAATAACGCAACTTCGCGCACCTATCGTTTTTTTTTCAAACGAAGTTAGCGAGGGTACTGCACTATTAATTTTTAAGCATTTTTCTATCATGGACCTTTGGAGTTCCACACCATTTTTTCTATTTTTACGTCTGCTGGGGCGTAATTTCAAGCTGTCCGGTGAGCTGTCATTTAATTACGGAGCAGTTCATAAGTTGTGGGTGGAGCGCAAATTTTTCTCGGCGACGTGAGAGAAGAGTCAGCAAAAAATGGACTTGGTCCTGGTTAAAGCTGTAAGAAATCAGTCATAAGATTCGATGGCTGAAGCTAACGTTTGAAAACGAAGCTTGAAAGTAGCGCAGAGGTCGTTGGAGAGGCAAATGCTGTGAAAACAACGAAGGAAAAGAAAGAAAAGCTAGCCCAATAAATTGTTAGTTTTGAACACTGTTGTTAATGTAAAGTGTAACAAAATGGCACTTTTGTCGATTTTACAAAGCAATATCGAAGACTACTGGAATTCCGCGGATGAAGGTGCCTCAGGCTGAGAAGTTCTGGACGCACTTTTGAATGTTTGATTTTTCCCGCACTCCTCTACTTCGCAGTGTATTTCAATTTGGAAGATGGAGAGATAACCGAGTGTGCTGAGGGTACGTGGAGATTTCTTTCTGAACGCCAATAGCTGTTCGGTGAAATTGTTGTCGTTTCCATGGCAACGACGTCTAGCAGCGGGCACCAGCATCCAATAAGTGCTGTGGGTCACTTCTTTCCTTCACCATGATGGATATGTGGGCAATGGCCAAGGAGAAACTGAAGGAAAAGGCGGTGGAAACTGCAACGTTGGACGGAAAAATGGACGAGCGAACAAGTGAGTCTACAATATGTGTTTGTACAGAAAAATCGCTAAAATCAACCATGAGTTGTAGCATTAATACAATATTTGCAAGGAAATTCTGTTCAGGTGACGGTTCGCCTCGAAAAACGACAAGTCACGTTGTTATTTGTGGAGTTTCTCAATCAGTAAGCCGTTTGCGTCTTTGATTTTTCGCTTGCAAAGTCGACTTTTTGAGGGAAAGTCAGCGTTGGTGAATAAATTTCTCGACAGAAACGAGGAACCCAAGGAGACAACAGCACTGGAGTACATCTACGCCAGGAGGACCAGAGGAAACGTAAGCACTAATCTTCCTTCTGAGTTCTTAAGCATAGACGAATAATAGAATTTGTTCTTCAAGCACAAGGACGTCTGTCATATCTGGGAGCTGGGCGGTGGCACAATGTTCGCACAGCTTCTCGCCATTCCATTGGTCAAAAGAAATATTGAGTAGGGGTGATTTTGCTTGGGAAAAATTCCCAGCAGAAACATGACCAACCGAAACGACGAACGTTGAATTCAGAGCCGCATCATTGGTGATTGTACTGGATTTGACACGACCTAATGAGTTGTGGATCACCATGGAGCAGCTCATGACGACTGCTGGTCAGATAATCGAATCTGCGATGAAGGAGCTCGATCAGCATGGACAAGATGCGATGAAAAGTCGGATTAATGCGAGGACTTCTGAGTACAAGGTGGGGTCGTTATAAAAAAATTAAATCCAAATTCAAGTTATGTCAAAAATAATAAGAAGTTCAGAACAATGTGACTTAAATATTTTGATCGATTTATTTTTTGATGGCTTTGACCGAGTCCCAAGCTGGGTAGGGCGTGGGAATGCGAGGAGAGAGTGGCACCACTGTTAACCAGTAGAATGACAGGTCTACTTTGACACTATGTACATGTACATACATACAATACCCGCACTAACTTTGTTAGAAATGAACGTTTAAAACGCGGATTTGCGTTCTTTTCGTTTCGGGGTTATAACTCTCCATAACGGAGGGATGTACGAATACAACTATACGTCAAGGGTCGCAGTGGGCAAGGCTATCACCCCCCTAAAAAATCAGCTCCAAGTCTCTGCTTTGAACACTGAGCTCCGAGAATTTTTCAATTTGCCCCGATTTTGCCGCGCATCGCGAGCGCGATGGTGCGCTGCGAACTTTGCGACGTCTCCAAAATCGGCTAAAATAAAGAATTTTCCCGACTTTTTTGTTATGATTCTTCACAGTTCTTACACCAGTACCTTGATGCAAACTCGCGAGAAATCCTGGTTAATTTAAGATTATTTGATTTTTAGCGACGGGCACGAAAAACCGTACCAATAAGATAGATTCAATGAGCACCTGAATAAGAAGTAAGCACAATTCCAATACAACTCTCCGTGTACTCCTAGCTCTTTAAGCGGTGTCGCTGCAGGTCCAAGAATTTGGATTTTATTCTTGTCCAAAATGTGGATTTATCGTTGAGCAATGTGGAAAACTTCAAATTGAGAGGGTTATTGCTACTTAGTGAGGTTACCCCTTGGCTTCACAATAAAATCTGTGAGAGAGCACGGAGTGCTCTTCCAGAAAATGCACTGGTTTAAGCTGTGGCTATCCTCGCTTCTTGGCTAGAGCTGCACTATTTCTGCTCCGCGTTTTAACAAATTTTAACAAACATTTGTAGTATAGTGGTAATAATACTGCGAGCAACATTCTAGCTTATGACTCCTTGTTCTCCCGTGGGGCTAGGTGGCTAATCGTATGCTTCAGAATCATTTAGCAGATAGCGCATTGCTTTGCCTTCACCCTTAACGGTCAGCGTTACTAACTTTCACCCCATCGTGCCATTGTTCATGTTACTAATAGTTTTCCTCCTTTAATTTACCAATTTAACCAGGATTTATTTAACAGAAAGAATTTATTTAACCAGGATTTCTCGCAAGTTTGCATCCGCTGATCGCCATACCCCTCTCCCACACGAGGTGCGATCATCGCCCCAAGGGTGATGTGCGATGATCGCACCGGACACTTTACTACGGGCCCAAATGTAAAATTTATGTGGAAATGCACAGAGTTGTACCTTCTCTTACCAAACGGCCAGTACTGCTATTGCTGCAGATATAATAGATGCATACGTCTCGTACGCGACTGAGCACGCATTTAGAGGGGCGATTGAGGTCCATTCTTCTTGACAGTACTTTTTCAGGATGACATCAGAATGTGCTCTCCATTTCCGATTCCGTTATTGATCATTGGTTCCAAATACGATGAGTTCCAGGTAACGTATAGAAGATACGCAGATCTATACAAATTTTTAAATAAACCTGGAATTGAATATCACCTTCTACAGATTTATGCTAAACTAGACGGTATACCCGGCTTCGCTCGGGAGCTTTCTACCCCCCCCCGCTTTTCACACTGATGCGGGTAGTTATTGATACTAATACATTCACTGGAACTGCCCACGAACATTTCGATGACCATAATGTTGAGTATTCTCGGTAGCCCTTTCGTCACCCTCACGTAAACAAAACAACCGGTATAAAAAATTAATCAAATTGGTGCAAAATGTTTGTCGTATTTGTGTTGAGCGTAATGGAGATCCCCAATGGATATGTCACTACCGACCCGTGAGCGAAAATGGCGAAAAATCAATAAAACCGATAGATCGGTAATTTGTCGATAAGATCATAATTAGAATAATTATTAAAATAATTTAGATAATTTGTCGATAAGATAAGATAAAATCGATAAGTCAATACTTGGCGCAAAACGGTTGTCATATTCGTGCTCAGCGTATTCGATAACCCCAGTAGACATGTCCTCACCGACCCTTGGGCGAAAATAGCGAAAAATCAGAAAAATCGATAAGTCAATACTTGGCGCAAAACGGTTGTCATATTCGTGCTCAGCGTATTCGATAACCCCAGTAGACATGTCCCCACCTACCCTTGAGCGAAAATTGCGAAAAATCAATAAACTCGATAAATCGATAATCAGTCGATAACCTAAGGTAGCCTAAAACCTCCGCCGGTCCGAGTTGTACACGTGTGCAAAGTTTGGTCCCGATTGGTGAACTCTCCGCGATTTCTATTCGGAACACACACACACACACACACACACACACACACACACACACACACACACACACACACACACACACACACACACACACACACACACACAGTGGGCTTCAATGGCGGTGACCCGTCTGCGGCTTCGAAAAGCACGCGGCGCGACCGCACCGCTCACGCTGAAATCGTTGCCGCAGTGGCATATCTGGGTTTTCTTGATAGGGTTCATCACATTTGATGGTAACTAATAAGAAAACTAACTGACTATCAAGAATACCCCATGATTTGATGTCCCGGAGAGGATTCCCGCTTGAGCGGCGCGGTTGCGCCACGTTCTTATCGAGGCCGCAGACGGGTCACCGCCATTGACGCCCACTGTACATACGGACATCCATTTTTATATATACAGATATACGTCTTCGATATATCATCAAACCTCCTTCCTTCAGGCAAAAATTCATAGCAGTAATTTATAAGATTTGTTAATTTCACGGCAATGTTAAAAAGAGGAGATAAAGGCGAATTAAGTGGGAGTATCAAAAAATGCTTTCATATCGCTTGACACCGGACTGCCCCAGACCGGAGTAATCCCTGACCCTTGTGTAAACCTGTAACATATTTTTATTATTCCCAACCATGGTGTCGCTTTGGAGACAACATAAATCGAGAGAGGCGAGATATACAGCTAGGACGCATGTCTGGTCCTATTTTCGATAACATTTTGACCGAACGCGGGAATGCTCTCGATACTGTATTTAAATAATAAATACCAGCCTGATAGTCCGGCTAACGCCGGACTCTCAGGCTTCTTTTCGTGCTCGCTTCGCTCGTGATGCCTTCATATGACATATTCCCCACACGGACCATTCTACATTTATCAAAACTCCTGTTTTCGTTTTTTAAAATTGTTATATTGTACAGGGTGCGTCATGAATATTGACGCACCGGAATTATTCTATAAATGAGATAACATCCAAAGAAAGTCCTATGTATGTATATCCAAAATGGAGGACACGTCTTACTGAACACAACAAATCACTCTTGTTTGGAGTGAGCTTCGTTCTCAAGAAAGCAGCCACAAAGACACCGGCGGCGATTACTGTCGATGCGCCGCAACTGAATTTCCTCAATTTTTGTTCGGTATCATAAAGTTTTTCGTTTAGGAATTTGATATTCCTAGAGGAAGTAGCGCAGATCTTGATCTCCAACATGCACATAAAATTCTGTCCTTGTTCGCTAATCCAGCTGTGTTCCTGCCAAGGAAATGTACCTATGTTTTACTACAGGAAAAGATTTCATTTTCTTGTTTCTCAGCGTCCTTCGGAAATATTTCCGTGCCGGACTTAATTCTTATCCCAAGGTGAATAAATATATACTTTGGCAGGGCTTGGCTCATGTGCAAGGGACGAAAGTGGTGCAGGCCTAGTTTCAAAAATCCACTTGAAGGAATTCAAACTGGCGCAGAACTGGCTTCCTTGTCAACCGAATTTCAGTCTACTGAAGGAACCCATATGGGCTCCCAGAGAGCAAGAGCTGCGCTATCATCCACAGAAAAACCAAATTCCCAGATCCTCTTCTGTTCAAGTTCTGGAACAAAATCAACAAGAGTAGCTGCGGCGCAAAGGCTATGTTCTCCCTCGTCGTCTTCGCGACTGCTTCCGCGAGGAAGGACCCTGCTGCGAACAGGAGTGCATTCGTTCTGATCGCCAAGACATGGGCTTTATCATGCATGTACGCATTCGAGACATTTTCGCATCTTGCCTTTTCTACAGACTCATTTTGGTGCGTCAATAATTCTGACGCACCTTGTAATGCAGATATTGTTGTTTGGGATGGCAAGCACTAGGCGACAATGAGGGCGTGTCACGTACGAGCTGTTTCCATATCAGGAGCAAGGATGTGCGTAATTACGATTTACGATTTACGAAAAATGACCCAAATTTCGTAACAAAATTGTAAATAACGACATGGAAGTATTAGGTTGTTACATAAGTTTCCGCTGTTTGGAAATTTTCGACGAAAAAGTTTCATTAAAAACCAAATAACAGCAGGTATAAATCGAAGTATGCACCGCATTGGTCGATGGACTTCTGCTGTTTTTACAGCAGGATTTTGGCTCTGTTGCTTTAAAATTCGGTGAGCTACAAGGTAAAGAAAGGAGTCGGGTAGTTGTGGAGGTCACTGACTTTGGCAAATCGGTTCTCGCACTGTAGACATGCTTCAAGGCCTGACAACTGTGGCTCAGTTAGAGAGAGATTTGTGCTACATAATGCGCAGCTCAAAATTGCCCTTTGAGCTCTTCGCTTTTGAAAAGAGTTCGACAATCAAAATCAAGGCTCCCTTCGCAGTGTGGCAAAATGGCGTGATTTTCACAGCGCGCTTGAAACTTGCCATGAAATTCTTCCAATTGATGTTCGCAAATGTTTGATGTTACTGGTTACAGCAGAAGAAATCCCACTTCAATCCGCCTTAACTCTAGAGAGAAAAATGGCGTAATCAAAATTTCGGGTCACCAAGTTTGATTCATCGCTTTGAGAGAGCCCGAGAGTAATATGGAGAGAGGAGGTATCAGAAAGAATAGAAATGGCCTTGAGATTACTGCACCCAAATTTGGTGAGCCTAGCTCAGCATTATGATATAATTATTATTCATGAAAGTTCTGTTACCAAATTTGCCCTTCTGAAGAAATTATTCCGAAATTAATCACATTCTCAAAACAAGGTAGAAAAATAAGCTTTACATTCAGGAATGTTCGCGAGATCACGCGCTTCGAAAAGGTATACGGGACTATGCCAAATTTTATCGGTAATCAATTATTACAAATGTTCAAAAATCCCAAGCAAAAACAGCGGAAACTTATGTAACAACCTAATAATCTCCCCTTGGCGCTTGTGCCAAGAGAGCAAATATGCGTGGCTTCTCTGTTAGAATTTTTCGCTTGAATCAAGAGCGAATTCGCCCATTTTTGCTTTTTTTCACCATTTGAAGACAGCAGCTCATATAAAATTCATCTTCAAGACTTCCGTAGAGGTTTGCTGGAATCGTAGATTGGAGGGTAATCAGAATTGCAACAAAAACATCAGCGCAGGTCAGCGCTTCATTCCCTAACACCTCTGGTACCAATTTACCTATACCGAAGGAATGGATTGCTTGGCTATCACGGGAGCAGACAGGACAATCGACATTTTTGGGTCTAGAAAGAATGAACAGATCAAAAAGAAAGGGGCCATTCCACGGCGGCGAATGATAATATTTTTCATAGACCCAGATAGCCGCATAAGGCTTGGGAAAAACCTCTCTTCTTCATAATGTTATCCCTCTAACAAAGAGATAGGAGAGTTGTGGGAGTCGCTTTGCAGTAGATGCCTCGGGGCATTTTCATGAACTTGTCAACAGAATAGTTAGAAATTTCTTGGTTTCATCAGTAGTACTCAGACCCTTGGTTACGATTTACGATTTACGATGATTTTGAAAGATTTACGATTTACGAAGTACGAAAATCAAATTTTTTGTTACGTACATCCCTGATCAGGAGCAGAGAAGCAGACATGTTGTGGAATGTTACCAGCTGAGCTGCTAATGCATGTCAACCTGGTCCTAGACGGAGGTTACGCCCGCAGTTGTTGCAGCCCTTAACCCAGGTCATTGAGCATGGTGTCGTCAGCGTATTCTAATCCGTTCTGAAGGCATTGCGACATAATAATGTTATTGATAGGTTGTGGTGATGATTTTATACTTTCATTCATGTGGGGAGCATGGAAAACATTTCACTATTAACTCTCCCTGTAAGTAGTTTTAAACGTGTTTCGTTGATCCTTCTCTACGCTGTAATTTCAGGAGTCATGCAAATATAAATTGCAGCTTATATTATAAATAGATTTATGATACAAGCTGTGTTTCTGGTCATTTTCATACTTTGAAGTAAAGGCTCCTCAAGTGAAATTATCACGTAATCACAACTCAGCAAAGCTTCGGTTTACATAAATTTGAATACGCCTAATTTGCCGGATTCTCCGGGAAAAATACTCGGAAAATTTGAAAAAGTCGTAGTTTGGGAGTTTTGACAGCTCACTTTTTCTCGCGGCGAGAAGCAAAAATATATGGAGAGTTGCAGGAATATTTCGAGAATGAAGATATTTATGTTTTTACAGATATACACGAAGATATTTTAAAACTCAAACTTTAAAAAAACCCGCACCATCTTTTTTCCAAGACTGTGATTAGACGGAATTCTGGATTTAGCGTAGTTTTCATCCGCAGAATGTTAAGGAAGTTTCCTTGAACTGATATGTGCTGACTATTTGCAGAATTTTGACTCCGAACAGCGCCGGAAAATCTGTTCTACTCTTCGTTTCCTGGCACACTACTGTGGCGCTGATCTAGTGGTATGTACTGGTGTGAAGCCATCAGAATTTGAGATAATGTCACGGATAATGTTTCAGTTCTACTCCGCATACAATGAGCAACTTGTTCGAGTTGGGAGAAGTTTCATAAGCCATTTCGCCTTCGCAACTTCGGTGCCGAAAACGAAAGTAGACGACCACAATAGACCAATCTACGTTGTGTCTGGGATGGATACGTTTGAGGTGCTCTCAGTGTCGAAGAAGTTACGAGACATTTGAGACTACTGATTCAGTCGATTGGCCCACCTCCAGTAGACACCGCGTCGTTCTCTCGTGCCGGACAACCAGTTCATCTGTGGAAGCAAGCGTTCTCTGATCATTTTCCACAGACGGTTTGTAGTTTTTCTGTAGTGTTGAAGAAGCTTTCAACGAGCCATATTGGTTCTAACAGTTGAAGTGCACGTAATTGAGCTGCTTATCTGAGACGAGACCTATGTGGTTGGAGATCCTATCCAACGTGGTGTTACAGACCACACTTGAACTCTGCTAGATGCTCTATAGATCCTCGGATTTCCTCGTAGAAGATCTCCAAAAACTTTGACAAAGGACAGATAATTCAGCAATTTGATGTATTTTCCGGGGTGTACGTCAGGAAGAACGATCGCTAGCAATAGTTGGCTGCAGTAAACCCGTGTGTCAATATCCCATGCAATTGTAGCCCCGCCCCTAGTTAGCTGCCAGAGATCCTCTTATATACAGGGTGCGGCATAAATACTGTGTCAAATTCTGTCGCTGGATCCGTTCTAATAAGATGAAGCTCGCCAGCCTGGATAATACCTCTAGTATTGTCACCCCTTCTTCTCTATTACCTCCGGGTTTCATAACCGCATACCAACCTTCCACGTTGTAATCCGTCCGAATTTGAAAAGAGCTGAGATCATGTTATAAAGCCCAATCGCACAATCATATTTCTTGGTCGCCTATCATTGGCAGCAACATCACTGCACCGTGCAATTTGTACTATAATGCTCTGCTGTTGAATGGCTATTTTTACCTGTATGCCACACAAAGGTCGCATTTCCACGTTTTAGAAAAGTCCACAGGAAACGAATCGCACGCCAAAATGCGGGAAACAAAGATTAGATTCACATAAAGCGATAATCTTTACAGAAGGCAATGAATACATTGGTCAGGGAGGAGGCCCAGACAGAACACTACAANAATATTTCTTGGTCGCCTATCATTGGCAGCAACATCACTGCACCGTGCAATTTGTACTATAAAGCTCTGCTGTTGAATGGGTATTTTTACCTGTATGCCAAACAAAGGTCGCATTTCCACGTTTTAGAAAAGTCCACAGGAAACGAATCGCACGCCAAAATGCGGGAAACAGAGATTAGATTCACATAAAGCGATAATCTTTACAGAAGGCAATGAATACATTGGTCAGGGAGGAGGCCCAGACAGAACACTACAAGCACCAGGGAAAGCATGCCCCCGATGATGCGCATTACCATGAGAGAAGCAGAATTTAGTTATGCTTTCTGGGAGGACCGTGAGAGGGCAGTAAGAGATGAGCACCTTGGAACGTTGATCTACGGTTCAGGGCGGAGCAGAGCTTTATTAGTGAAAATTGCTCTATACATGCGCAGTCCCCCAGGACATCAGATTGAGTAGAAAGGATCTTTGTCGCTGGTCTCATCGGGCCTTTATCGTCATTGAAGCTGATGTTCCACAGAGCGACCTCATGCTCGAAGTTTACGCTGAACAAGGGTTGCAAGAACAGCTCCTTATTAAAGCACTAGAACATTTTTGTAAAGCAGGTATAGCTGTTAGTTCACCCATGCAATATGGCTCCGCTAGGACAGCAGTGCTTCAAGAAACGAGGCACAGAACAAAAAGTGACCACTGTTGCCTCAACTCCACGAACTTATCTCGACAGAGGAATGGCGTTCAAATTTTATTGACATCGATGGTATGCATGTGCCAATTGGTCATCATGAAGGAGTGGATGTGCGCTCAGTAACCCACTGGTGCCATAATTGTGGGATCGCTTATAGAGTACAAGAATGAAAAAATTCCCCAAAGTTGTCTGCGGTTCACAACGGCTTTGCTTGCCTTTAGTCTATCCACTGTCAGGGAGGCAGAAGAAGACCACGTTAGACATTCCCAGATAAATTTGGTTTGTAAGGTTTCAAGTAAATAAGATTGAAGAGCAATTAGAGTTTTCGCTCTTCCGAAGAAAGTTATTAATAAATGATTTTGACACAGTATTTATGCCGCACCCTGTAAATCCTGGTAGTGCAACAAATTTTTCTAGAGCGCAGACGTGGAGGGCAGGCATGTGATCCTATCCTTTCATCATGTGGCCGATGATAGACACTGCTGATGGATGAGGTGAAGCTGGCGAGACTGTCGGCCGATGTTTCATCATAAGTGCATAGATGTGGTGGAAGTCGCGGTGGGACCCATCTTTAGCTGGCTCCGTTGGTCACGATAATGATGGATACAGTCGCCAATGATAACAGCGAGAGACTTAGGCAGAGTTTTCAGGATTTCGCGGCGGAACCAGCGCGCTGCGCTGGTCTCGCGGCCTACGAGTGAGACAGTGTTTACAAGTTTTCAGGCGCATAATGTACGTAGCAGGATCATCGCTATGCGGTGCTATGCAGCTCACCCTTGCCAAGCCGCGGCAGGGCTGTGCGTACCGCAGATGCCCGATCGCTGCGGTGCTGTGCGGCACACAGGCGCCCGATCGCTGCGGTGCAGTGGGGCCCACAGACGCCCGATCGCGGCGGTGCTGTGCGGCCCACAGACGCCCGATCGCTGCGGTGCAGTGCGGCCCACAGACGCCCGATCGCGACGGTGCTGTGCGGCTGTAGTAATGATGTGGGTCCACCGATGGAGAAAAGTGAGTCAGCACTCAGCATTATGGGAAACCCTTTGGTGAAGATGGTGCGCAAGAGATCAATAGCGTGGAATAGACTAAGCTATGGGATCGTCGATGAAGTACGGTGCGCTTCAGCTCAACTGTGTGGGAAACGTCCAGATACGGTAAAGAAATGCTGTGATAAAGAAGGGGAGGAAATAACATTACACCGGAAAGTAAACTGACATGACGTTATGTGATGAAGAATTTTCTATCAGGGCTACCATGGAGATTGGAAGCACGGCGTTAGCTGGGCTGCAAGAATGGCAGAATATACGCATTTCATAAGTGGGGTGTAGATAGATCTGCGCTTTATTATAGGAGGGTAATGTGCTAAGAAATTGAAGAATAAAATGAATGGAGCCTCTCATGGAAGGAAAGACCCATACATTTCCTAACAACAGAACTTCTATCCACACTATTCATTTGCACTTGCTCAGATAACAGAGCAGCCCAATGGCAACACGAACGCGTTTCTTCAGCAGTAATACTTGGGTTTCAAACCTCAAATTGGGCAAGGCCTTCTCCCCATTGCTGCCATCGTCCCCCCGATTGCTGCTAAAATAGGGGAGCTCGTTAATGGCAGCACATGAATCTAGGATGACAGCAATGTCAGAGCTGGAAAGCAGCCATATCCCGCATTAGTAGTGCCATTGTAGCGGCAGTAATGGAGATATAGCTACGTTCTTCCTGCTGGGATGGGTATCAAGTGATTCTGGAACGTCCAACGCAGCCCGAACACGTTTGTAAAGCAGTTGCACCGCCGAGTCAAGGCTTATTTTGTCGCCCCTCGAGCTGCGTTCCCGTTCAAAAGGCTGCCATTTTGGGGGGCAGGGGGTGTNCTGTGCGGCCCACAGGTGCCCGATCCCGGCTGTAGGCGGCTGTGGGGAGGATGTGGGTCCACCGATGGAGAAAAGTGAGTCAGCACTCAGCATTATGGGAAACCCTTTGGTGAAGATGGAGATCAATAGCGTGGGAAAGACTAGGCTACGGGGCCGTCGATGAAGTACAGTGTGCTTTAGCTCAATTGTGTGAGAAACGTCCAGATACGGTAAAGAAATGCTGTGATAAAGAAGGGGAAGAAATAACATTACATCGGAAAGTAAACTGACATGGCGTCATGTTATAAAGAATTTTCGATCAGGGCTACCATGAAGATTGGAAGCACGGCGTTAGCTGGGCAGCAAGAATGGCAGAATATACGCATTACATAGGTGGGGGGTTTTGTATTTGGGCACAGTTAATGATTTTCGCTTGTTTCCTAATTTTCCGAGGATTCCGAAAATGGGAGTACCTTGCACATACTTCGAGTGGCTGCCCCACCCAACTTTCTAGCGTCCCGAAGGGGCGCTAGTTTACATACATTACAGTTATATGAGGGTCGGTTATCTTCCTTCCCTGAAAATGGTTAAAACCTACGCAAACAAAATCCAGCAGGATGAAAGTAGAGAAAGCTCAATATTCATTAGAATGTGACAGGCACTCACTAAGAGTCGTTACATTCTAGCCCTAGTACCCGAAATTCCACTTTCAGACTAACTCTGAACCAAACAAAACCTTAACGCCTTCGAACAAGGAAGACTACTGTGCGTCCGATGCGAGTTGGACGTGGCAATCTTTGCATGGGATGTGCGGTGCAGCTGCCAGCTGTCACGACCCTTCGTGACCGCCACCCATTTTCCGTGTCCTGTCGTAAACTACCTTATGCTCCTCGCCACGATGATTTCACATCTTTTTCGAATCTTGTCTCCATCAGGGGTTACGCTCTTTTTTCTTAGGGGCACATAACAGGGTAGTGCACGTGTAGAGCGCAATGCTATGATGTAACAAAGCAGCGAGCGTAGGGTAGTTGACGTCCCAAAATCCTCCCAATTTTCACACTGAGAGGTAATTTCAGATACTGATCACGAATACTAACATCATTTTGCACACGGCAGGGCGCAGTACAAACAACCCCACAATATGCATCCTTTCCATGTCACCGTGGTTGGGAATCGTCTGGACAGGGATTCTGAGCTTCTGTAGATCATTCAGCTGATTATGAGTATAGCCTGTAACATCATGATGGACAGGCATTCTAACCATATATGTCTCGTCTTGGACCTGCAGCTTAAGATCGCGCACTTCCCTCGCGCACTTTGAAAAAAAAAAGAACAGCGGAATGTTACTTATGTAACAACCTAATATCTTGTTAGACTTTTTCTAATTGTGGGAATGGCATTAGTAATCCCTAATAGTTGTTCACCAGATGTGCAGGTCAACTTGGCTGAGCCTACAAGCGGTACTTTTTTTGCTGATATAACGTTGAAGCATTTTCTAGCCTTTTGAACTAGTTTTTGGGTGAATGGGATGAGAAAACTGTAATAAAAAAGTCGATCCTAACGATAGGTCTCAAGTTAACTAATTTGTAGATCAGCCTTAGAACAGGATACAGTGAAAGAAAGTTTTATCTCCATAATCTTGGCACTTTTAATGCGTAACACTTCTGACCGAAATTCAAGGAACGCGAGACGAGTGATAAATCTACTGAAGAACAGGAATTGTTTTCCGAGCCAGTGATTGACAATTTGATTGCCAACAGGGAAGAGGTAATATTTAGAGTAAAGGAATTATTTGCGAACTGCTTATGTTTTTCTGATCCCAAATAAAATCATTCAAAGCTAAATTTCGAACTATCTAGGATCTGGAAGTGTACATAAAGCAAAAGAAGGATCGTCAGGCTGCAGAAACACGAGCAGCAGAGAGGATTAAAACTTAGAAGGAATAAATGGATGAAGTTCTGATGGGAAATAAAGTATAATAAATGTCCCAAAGGTGTGATTTGATTTCCATTCACTACGGATAACATTTTCATGAGCTTGGAACAAATATTTAATTTGCGCTTCATGAGGGCAGAGGTGCCTAGAAGGTGGAGACGCTCATTCGTAACGCCAATTCCAAAAAAAAAAGCCGCATCTATCCCCTGCAAGCATAACATCACTGTTTGTCAGTACTTTCAAAAAATTCTTAAGAAGCGGATCACAACTCATTTGTATGAACATAACATCATACCAGTGAGTCAACACGAATTTCAGAAAGGGAAATCCACTATTACAGCTACGTTGCAAGCCATGGATCACTAAACTGCCAATGCTGATGATTATTAGTTCTAATAATATCAACCCTTTTAGATACTTATTCCGCCACATACTTAGCACACCCACGATTTTGGCCGACAGAATTTTTTTGCATCTCTCAGCCTTATGATGAGCAATCAAAAGCAAGTTCGAGTATGTGTTGAGGCACTATGAGGGCTTCCTTCCCGTTGCTTACCATGATCACAGAGTCCGTTTAAACTGGATTAAAAAATGAAAATTCAATTTTGTCAGTTTCACGAAATTCTGTGTAAAATTCGTTTATCTCGCTATGGAAGGAAATGAAGTTCAGATTGAGCATGTTTCTCGTCAACATTTCCCTATGAACGCTTTTACCGGACTCTACTCACCGGCTGGACCAGATACAAAAACAAACTTGTCGATTTCGTCAAAAATTTCATTTTTATGAATCTTGCTAATAAAGCGAGCCTCGGATTCTTCCTTTTAGTATCTGATTGTCTGTTAGCAACACAAATGGGGAAAAAATTCGCAGCTGGAAATGCCTGGTTTATCCTTGGAGTCGCCGTGAATCCTTTTTTCACCATTTTTTCACTCATGTTGATTATTTTCGATCTCCCCTTAGGTGAGAAACTGCTGATCGCAACTACTATAGCAAAACACACAATTATATCGAGTATAAAATCACATTTTACCCAGATCCAATGAAGTAATTCAGGAGAGAAACTAAAATATTTCCAAAAGCACTGCATTTTGAGCTCTAAATGCGTGCAATCCCATCCAGAAGCATTTCTCGGAGCAACAAAGTTGAGGCGGGAAGGAGAATATTATGCCTTATCACGTTCTCGAGTGTTGTCTTGATAGCTCATATATATATATATATGTATATGTATATATATATATATATATATATATATATATATATATATATATATATTAGGTTGTTGCAAAATCGATGTCGGATTTTGACAGTTGACTTTGAATTCTCATAACCTGGCTAAAACTGAATTATTATTGCCGATTTAGGGCTCATTTGAATCAGCACATCTTCGCTATTCTTCTGCTGAATTTTCATTCCATTAGGTCCGACGCCAAGCTTTTTGAACTCAGCAAAACCGACGGAACCGTTTTTTGATGACCCATTTTTGCGGCCTATTCTCTCTCTTAAGGATGGGTCCAACCGCCTGAATTTGTGGTCATCTTCAGGGTAGCAGTCCGCTGAGTTAGGTTTGTAGAGAAGAATCTCGATCTCTGCTCTCCTCTTTTCCAAGAGCGTCTGAATCGAAAAATGTGGTCTTCTGCTATCATGAAATACTAGAGGACAAATCGAGGAAAATCCACTTGAGCGAATTTTTCACCATGCTCATTGCTTCCACGGCGCCATAAATAACAAAATAATGAACCTTAAGGCCACCTTCGAGTTATGTAACAGTTCCTCTTGTGATAGCTTCCACCAGTGCTTTCAGAATCGCGTTGACGTCATCGAATTTAAGTCGACAACTCTGACACATGTATCTCCAAAACTGATTCATTAGGGACAACATTGGGTTGTGGCTTTATTGAGCACTTCCTCCTGTATAGGTTGACAGCATTCCATGCCCAAGCTGTTGCCTTGTTACCGAGTTCGAGTCCACGATGAAGTTTGATACGAATTTTAGCGATCGACCACACTTCGAATCAGCTTTCAAAAAGCCAACAAAAGTAGATAAATCTGAATGAGGTNCTAATCGAATAGGGGATAAGTAAAGAAGGATTAGCTAATGTTCCCCGGTTCAAGTGCAGTTTTCCCTGTCACATGTTCCAACGTGCTAGAGCGCCCCACTTTGCATGGGATTCACAAGTTCTCATCATGAGACTGGTTGAAGAAGTTGCTCAAGGAACAGGCTCGTTGTAAGAACTTCACCAACGCTCATATGTTTGAAATGAGCATAAGATACCTAGGCACCTTTATCTAGGCTCGGCTTTCATTTCTCGGGCGATTTCAAGTCATTGTAAGCTGTATTTAAAGTTATTGAATTCCAAGAAGCATCTTCGTAGCGCTTTGGAAGCAAAGTGTCTTCTTTCGCTGATATATGTAGTGAAGATATTTTCTACTCATTATATCCGATATATTTCTTTTTTAGCTTTTAGTGTTGCTCTCCAGACATCATTTTCGAAAATTCAAGCTTGTCGTCGTTACATAAGGATTTACAACACCAAAAAGGCAGATGACAATCGAGTCTTTTGACTTCTCTGCCACATAGTAACGCTTTGCCTACTTTCGCTTCCCCGCTCTTTCGTTTAGAAGCTGAAATTTCAAAGGAAATTTTGGAGTCATACGGTCAATCGCGGTACCTCCTTCAGTTCCTTTTTAGCATTGACTTCCGGTACGTCTCTTTAATCCGAGAGCCAAAAATTTTCTCACCAGAGTTCGGAAAAGTGTCAAGGTAGAAGGGCGACATTGAACTTCGAAGGACGATGGGGCTTCTGTGCCTCTAGATAGAGTGCGTCAAGAAACTCCCTGGAACAGAAAGGAGGAAGGATTCCCCAATGCTCTGCATTGCTCATACAATCTTCTTCGTAGTGGCCTCATTGTTCCTTTCACTCCACAACGTTCAAATCCCACAGGATAGACGGTGCCCAATGGTGGTCTTCATGAACGTCCTTGAGAAAATACCCACCTACCCGCCATCCTCAAGAGGACGAGTTCTCCTACTAATACGTCTTGCTCAAACGGTGGTACGTACTGGTAAAGGCGGTAAGATATTTAACATATTTGCTCCAGACGCTCGTGCAGTCTGGAAGAGCGAGATGCTTCAAACTTTCCCGGGACGTTCATGAATCCCTGCACAAAAGACATGCCTTATTATAAATCATTCGAATGACCGAATTATCCGAAATTAGTAAGTTCGATTAAAGTTGCAAGTTTAATGCACGGTGGATATTATATTCGCATATTTAGTCGAACTTATGAACCTCGACTAACTCGATCATTCAAATGACCGAAATCATTCGGATAAATGAGCAAATATAGTAGGCGTCATGCTGGAACCGGTTCTCCCACAAGATTGGAACTTAGTACTTTATGTGACGACTAACACAGTCTTCTTGCAGCATTTCTTGTGTGTTAGACATGGTTTTTTTTTGCCGGACTGGTCGGGGGAAAGCTGCCCAACCTCTGTTGTCACCCCCCCCCCCCC
>JARK01001343.1:1822252-1891455 GCA_000688135.1 Ancylostoma ceylanicum
CCCCCGGCGCCCCCCCCCCCCGCCCTCCCTGCTTTCACCACTGCTATTCTATTCGAATTTTTATTTTAAAAAAAAATTCGGAGCAGACAATGGAGCCAGAAGTTCAGAAAGCGTGGACTTGCGCAGAAAAGGGAGCGGTCGCTGATGGTTCAAATTCGAGCGTACGTCCCTTATTATGGAATCATCCATTTATCCACTCATTTCAACAATGTCATGTTTCCCTGCTTCTAAATTTCTGGCTCTGTGGCGTAAACCCCTTTTAAAACAAAAATTAATTTTTAATAACTATCCCAGGAATGCCATCTGGCTCTGGCTAATTTTCTGATGAGTTGAACAGTTAAGTGACTTCGTGGGGGAACCCGACAAATTGCGCAAAGTCTTGGGGTAAAACTGCCGAAAAATTGCGCTGAGAATGAGAACAATGGCTGTTATCGAGTGATCGTCATTGATCCGATAGATGTAGAGGGTGGCCCAAAATCATGATACCAAAAAAAACACGCCTATGCAACTATACCACAGCAGTGGCGCCCTTTTTCAAATAATCAAGTCACAGTAGTCATATTTAAGGGAGCATCTGGCTGTTTCACTTACTCCGTGCATGTGCTCGTCATATAAAACTTGCTATATCATTCATATATCGTTAGTGGCAATTACTAAGATCTTTTGAAGCTTCCTTGGGAACTACTGATAACAGGGTCGTTGCCCCGAGGGCGCCTAGGAAGCTGCACTTCAGGTCTAGTTCAAGCCCTGAAACTGAATAGTGTAAAAACGTAGGAGATTAAGATTGTTGTGTTTTCACCTCCTTAGCTTCTGCGAATTAATCCTTTCATCAGTCTTAGTTACTCAACTTCGTTGCCTGCTCTTTAATTGTTGGTGTTAACACCACCCTTCTCATATGAACAAACAATAACAACAATAACTTATAAGGCGTGACAAAGATATTGAGACGTCTGGTAACTTCTTGAAGGTGGCCCGCTACCGAAATCTTCAAGATCATCTCAAGCTCAACGAAATTCAAACCGACGATTTCAGAGGGGTAATTTTAGAGGTGACGATTTTGCATCCCTTTGAGGCTTTGATGAAGCAGCTCCCTCAAAGTCCGAGCAAGCCTACAGTTTCGATCTCGCAGCTCTTGACTGTTATCACCTAAAAGAAATGAAATCTTGGTCACTTTGGCTCTCCTGCAAACTGCATCGAAGGTTGCAGCTCCACTTTTATTTCAGTTCCGCTCCCAACTTCGCCCCTACTTCGCGCCTTTGAATCATTGAGTAAGCCATTTTAGGACAATTTATACGGAATGCGTGCGACTGACGCGCGTGCGACTATATGACGAAGAATAGGGGCTGGTCGCATCGCAGTCGCATAGCAGTCGCACGCGCTTCGGCCGCGCTTTCTTTTCATTGAGAATTTCAAGCCGCGTTGACCGGTCTTCATCGAAAATCTTTCACAAATGGATGCGTGCGCCTGATAGTCGCATCTGGTATAAATTGCCCTTTTCTGGTCCCCGTTAATTTTTTGAAAACGTAGCGTGCCGAAATACCTAGCTCTGCGATGGAGATAAGCAAGTCGCTCAGTGAATACATCGTGCAAAATGGCCGCTATATCCGTGATCAGCATAGTATCGACTAATAAATCGTTAGCGATAATATTAGGGGAGAAGTATCTTAAGCCCAGTTTTTGAAAGGTGGAAGGAGGTGTCCCATATTTCCATGTTCTTTTCTTTGTCAGCTCATTTACAGATGCCTTCTCATTGAATTCGGCGATACGCGCGTCGCCCAGGTTTTTGAGAACAGAGCATTGACCAGTACTTCACTTAATCCCATCTTCTTAAAATGTGGCTCAAATCTCTCTTAAAGCAATTGCAGCAATGGTTCATTGAAAGCAGGCACGCAAAACGCATCACATCTATGTTTCTTGAACACTACGATGGAGCTGAACTTTTCGGATCTTCTTGAATGAACGAACGAATGGAAATGGAATAGCATCTACCAGTAGCAGAAAGTGGGCGGGAGGAAAAAAGGAAACGTTGAAAAAAGGGTGGAAAAAAACGAAACGTTGGAAAAAAATTGGGGCCTCCGCCGTTTTGGGGACTCAAATGGAAAATAAAATTAAAATGTTAATTATATTAGTAAATAATTAATAAAAATGATTTGAAAAGTAATCAGAATAATAAATAAAAAAATAAAGTAATACAAGATTTTGATTTGTATTGTGAAGTGATTTCAAAAATTCGACGATCCATTATCGGGTCGGGGCGCCCCCCTCCCGGTCCCCTCCTCCCCGTGCGTCCTCATTGGCATCTAGTAGTCACATGGCAAAAAAGTGAGTGATAAGGAGCGTAGTTTTTGGCGGTCGTATTGGTTCCATATGTGGAAGGAAGGTCTGGGGCGATATTCCTCTGGGGTAATATCCGAGCGTGTTTCACAAGGGTCGCGCGTAGCGCAGTGCCATAACTTCGGCTGCCACTCGCATAGTCGGTGATTTGATCTCCGCCCCTCACCAACCAAACAAGCCATCTATCCCTCCGGTGTCGGTAAATTTGTATCGGAAGAATCAGTGTAAATTATATTTTTCTTAGCCAAACACGAGGTTGTCAGTGGATTTTTTTTTTGTTGGCCGACGTTTCGGCGGCTTCGCCATCGCCAGGGCCTGAAAGTGTCAAACTGATCTATGAAAGTAGCCGCACAAACGCTGCCCCTGTCAAACAAATCAGAACCAGGCGATACTCCGAGATCACAAGTTTAACGAGAATTCGAAACGTTGGCCAATGAAAGATTCCACTGACAATCTCGTGCTTGGCTAAGAAAGATATAATTCACGCTGATTCACCATGCCGAGGTTCATAGATGACCGGACTTGGGAACTGCATCGAAAGAGCTGTGGAGAATGAAGCACTGACCAGCTATAGCGGATGCCCTCTGTAAGTCACTGTACAGGGCACAAGCGCTTTCAATGTCCCTACAACCCTCAGATGAAGTCGAATGCGTGACGCATCCCACGAATGGGACCATTTGAAACCGACCACTTTATTTTTGATTTCTCCTCATTTTTGCCTTTGCTATGCTGCCAAGCTAAGCAGTCAACCATCCGTCCACCAGTTTCAACGTAAAGCTTACTATCCATGTACGGGGGAGACTGCGACGCAAGGCGCCGTCGGCTGGCACAAGTCGTACGCTCACATCTTTGGCAGTTCGCATTTACCTCCGTGTACTCATTATTTTTCGTTCAGTTTACATCTCAGAACCGCTAGCTCGCATCAAAGCTTCTCTGATGTAAATTACGATATCATCTACAAGAGTAAAGGACTTGGTTGAAGCCGGGTGGATTTTCACAAGGACTCTGAACAGGATAACTTGAAAACATAAACAAACTCAAATGAAGAGAGAAGTACGTATCATCAAGCTGGAGATTTACTAGTGGAGATATTAAGCGTACTGCAGAACTCCACGCAAGGTCAGACCAATGTTAATCGTTCCGTTGCAATATAGATGGAAAAAAGAATGAAGCATTTAAGAACTCAATTTCGAGGGACATGGAAAGGGCCATGATGTAAAGGGTACGTAGTGCCTTGAGGCATCTGCCATGCATGGTCTATATATCGATCAACCGATTCTTTAATCCATTTAGGGTAAAAATACCGCACCAGTTTTGCATAGAATTATGGAACGCTGACCAGTAGATTATCAAAAAAAAATGAGCAGGGCAAATGTGCATTGTCAAAAGCCTCCGCAATTCTATATGATTCCTTTTGTTTTGATGGTGAGGCATTGCAGAGCTTGAATGCATCATTGAGCTCACTCAAGGTAAACGTGTGGAGGTACCCAAATCGACCCTTAACATGGCACCCACACCAATATAACCTTACCCACGTGCATGTGATTACCCATCCTTTCAAAGATGCACGCGGTCTCAGGATGCTTCCGTAAGCTGAGATCGGAAACCAGGCACTGATCCTCAGTTTTCTGTAAAATATGTAGGCTAAGTTCCACCAAAAGCATGGAATGAATATTGTGGGACACTTGCCGAGTCTGCTTTATTACTTCACCTTCTGCAGATCACGAATCCTCCCACATTTATCCTCCTTAAATGAACTCCTTCTCTGAATTCCCTCCTTAAATAGTTCGCATGAACAATACACTCGACTACGGCTGCGTTGGCAGTTTCTTGTAGCACCCACAGAAATACAGGAGATAGCGCAACGTTGATTGCAGGCTTCCGCTATTTTTCCCAGTTCTCGAACACAAATTGCTTCCATGTGAAGTTCTTCCATTGTTATTCGACCCCTTCTAACTCCAATATTTGGCTCCTTAGTTCAATAGTCAACGTATGCTCACCTTTGGAACTAAATTTCATTCGCTCTCTCATCTATCAGAGGACAATAAACTCCGCCCAGAGCTCAAATACGGAGGCCAAAAAACTCGAAAACGACTTATTTATAGCCAACAAATCAAAAACGCCAACATCTAATTGTGTGAGTACAACAATGAAAAGTGTACGGGTTTTCGCTAGTTAGAAACTTCATTTGCTAATTCATACATATAACAAGGTGGAACCGCTGAGTTCTCTGCTGATACTGTCTTATTTACTGATAACACTTCTGCTATAGTCCACGAAGACTGTAGCACCCTGCGTCGCCGTCACTGGCGACTGTGACGCCGATGCGCATCGATTCTGAGTGGAGCGTCGCCGCCGATGTTGGCGACCGATCGTCGCCAATGTTAATGACTGGCCGTCGCCAGCATTGGCGACTGTCCCAACGGTGCCTATCAGTTGTCGGCTTTCGCATCGACAGGCACGTCGGTCGCAGATGTTGATGGCGATTCGCCGTCGCCAACATTGGCGCCCGGCGACGCAAGGTGCTATACTCCTCGTGGAGTATAGCGGCAACCTAATAACATCCTATTAGTCACGTACTAGCCAAGCGTATGAGCAGACGAGGCAGAAAGCCATGTGATATAACATAGTTATGTGAAGGGCAGATATATGCACATCAGTGTGGCAACCAAGTTCTTCGGCTTCTTCTCAAAATTCTATCAATCTTTTTGCACATTGTTTTTCTTAACATTTATCTGCACCATATAATATATCAGGTTGTCGGAAGATGATTGAGACACTCAGTATTTTTATCACTCTTTAAATTTTTTCTCTTCATTTAGGAAACTTCAGGGCTTGTTGTGAGCACAATGCATACCCATCGCCTCAGGCGCAGACTTATTTCCACCGGTTCAGAAATCGGGAAATTACAGGTCGAAGAGTCCATCAGTCAATGATCGAAAAACCGGCAAGTTGGCGGAGTGCTGCTCGGCCAAGGAATGCCTGAGCGACCGAGTGAGGTGTTAGCTGGAGAGTGCAAGATTGGGCAAGGGTGGATAGTGTGGCAATGTGGTCCATGTCTGCTCCTACCAGTGAAGACGAATCGACAAAGCCATATGAGGGTTATTTTTGTAAACGTGCATTCCGACACGTTGATGTCTCTTTTCTCCATATTCTCTATAAAAAAGTTGATGTTGCTCATCACGTCGCGTATCAGCAACTTCGGCGGAGCATTCACTGCTCCTAAGCTTAGATGGTCGCTTAGCTGGTAAATGTCTTTGAGGACACATAACTTAAGAAACAGAAACAGAAACAAGAAATATCAGAACCGACGGTTCATGGTTGCGTGGCTGGCAAGCACCGGGCCAAATGCCTCGACGATGATGCTGACCATCTTGCTCACATAGGCGTTCCACAGGAGCTCGTACAATGAGACCGCTCGAATTGGTTGCCTGTCCATTCTCGCGCCTATTTGAGCAGCGGCGCAGCGCTACGCCCTGGCATACCCATGTCGTAATTGCTCCGCGGCTAGCCCATCATATACTTACACATCTTGGGCACAAACCCTGTGGAAATGATGCAAGGAAGAATTATCGATAGAGTGTCTCATTCATTTCCAGACAATCTAATAATGGTAGGTGGGGCTGTGCATGGTACTGCAAAATTGCGGTATCCTGCGCAAGGTGGGTCTGTTGCTTCGGCGCGATTCGTGGATGACACCAGTTTTTGAGGCTTTACAGGTAAATGTTTTGAGTGCTAATTGGAGCAGAAAATGTTTTGAGTGCTAATTGGAGCAATCTTTCTTTGCAGCAAAGAGCGATGCGTTCGATGTAGCAACTTATAAATTTTTAATGAAGGAGAAGTCATTGTTACTGCTCACAAAAAGCCGCATGCTGGAAAAATTAACTTCAGAGACAGGTTCATGTTTCGGAAGGCAGACGGCATACTCATAAAGTCATGCTCAAACATTTAGAAGCGCGTATTAGTATCTACCATATTTTTGCTAAGTTCTTTGACTCTTAAAGTTATTATGAGCACTTCCTTGTAAGGCAAGAAAATTGCAAACGAAACCAAATAATGCTAGCACGGTAGAAAACACTAGTGTGACAGCTAAAATGCTGGTAAAACGCCGAAGGGCCGGGGAATCCCCTCTGAATTTTCTTGTTGAACAGATAATGCTCATTCTGAATACCCCTTGTTCTGTTCGCCGAACATCACTTTAAAAAGGAACAACTTCTAGAAATTATAAACTTTTAAACACGTTTCATGCACATCTTTGGATTAATCAGGATAGAACTTCTAAGCACAGTGGATAGAGAAGCTGCTACAAAAGCGGGAAGGCAATGCACATTCAGATGTTGCATATCTTGGATGGTCATCTGTGTCCATGGTTCTTCCAAATAATTTTTAATGAATGCATCTCGTCGAGCACAAGAACTTGGCTACCATTCCAATATAATACATAACTTTTGAAAAACGAAAAACAAATACAATGGACCAATCCAAAATATTTACGTGCTCATCAAACCAAGATCCAGACCATGGAAAGTTTATGCAACTGTCTTCCATTCCTTCACTTATGTGAAAACCAGTGTGACCAGTCTCCTGGGACTCGCCATTTTCGAAATCTGGGAAAAAATTGCATTGTTGATACCGTCCAATTGAGAAAAAAAAACCAGGATGAGGAAAAATGCTCGAAATTATTGTGTTCTAACCTGTTCATCGGAACGTCAGACCGTGCCATCGAGACAAGGGCTGTTCATTTATCTTCTTGCCACAAAGCGGCGAGTTTTGTAGCGGTGATGTTAATGCAGCAGCAAGGAACGCCACATAAAATCTCTTATTTTGTTGTCATTGCATTCCTGGAAGTGAAAATCTGGAGTTTGTACTAAAACGCCTTAATTCGAGTTACTTTAAAACAGACCCCAATCTCTTCTCTTTGGGGAAAAAGTGTCATGAATCCCGTTCTTACGTTTACGCCAAACTTTACCATGGGGTCTACTATTCCATATCAATTACAAAGATGAATGCCACGCATGTGTCATAATAAATTGTGGTCCATGACACCAGTGCAATAATTTAGAGCAATGTTTCAGCGTTATCGCAACGAATCCCATCCCTTCATTACCTTTCAACGAAGTGAAGTGTTGCGATCGATACGAGAATCTAGAATGACGTATTAGGTGACATGACCCTTGAATCGGCGAGCTTGACCTTTCCTGTAGCCCATTTTAACGTGCCTGCAATTATTTTATCCTCATCAGCCCAGCCCACCTGACTAGGCCTACAACACTATCATGTGATAAACAATTCGCTGTCGAGAAAATCCATAGGCTTAGCCTCACGCGTGCCATCACCATGGAGTGAATATTCGAAAATCCCTGGTCAACAACTTTTAAGGGGGATTACAAAGTTTGACGTAGGCAGATTCAAATATTTTTCATCGAATGAAATTTCGCTTCTGAAAAGAAACTTGTTGATTGGGTAGTGTGCCTTGCTGTAGTAATCTAGTCATGGGATAGGTAGTCTTACTATAGTGGTTGACTTCATCACCCACCTAACCCCGGTCTTCGTTGATAAATCGCGCTCGGTTCAACCAAATGAGGTCTAGCTTGCGGAACAGATTTCCCGATTTACACGAGGGTCGGATGTTGACTGCGAGCAAACCACTCCGAAATATTACCTCGTATAAGCTTAAACCATGTTTATTACCTCGTACAAGCTTAAACCATGTTTTGTTTACTATCTCTGGCATGAAATATTGTATTACAGGAGAGCGTTTCGCAAAAGGAGGAGAGCGTTTCGCAAAAGTGGGACCACTAGCTAGACTGGACAGCCAGGTAGAGTTGAGTAACACGTCTTCAAACCGTCTCCATTTGTCGCTATTCTGAAGATACTTCTGCCACATAGCTGCCCCCACATGACGCTTCTGCTAGGGAGTCAGGTTGAGAACTGCAAAGTAGTGAAACTGTTATGGAGAAAGTATGCAATTGGTCTGACTAGATTCCGACTTGTTGTGCAATGAGAGCATAGAAGACTGACATTTATGAGCCAATACTTGATCGAAATGCTCAAGAAATTTTCCTACACTTCCGGTTCCACAGAGAGCTAGAACGGCTGTGTGACTTCCTTGATGCCCCCGGGCCAATGGTCTTTCATCAGTAGTTTCTACGGAAGCTGCAAAAACAATGCGATGAACTGTATAGAAAAGAATTACCAATGAGAGGCAAATAAGCAAAAACAGTGGCCGCAATTGAAGAAGGAGAGCGATTATCATCTAGCAAGGTCTCGCCAACTATTTGGAACGCATTCAAACGTGCTTACAGTCATCAAAAATCTGAACATTCATACTAGGTTTTCCGATGAATTAGTTTTTCGATGAACCAAAGCGACCTACACGACCTACGAAGAAATGGGCAGCGGAATTATTCCATTCTCCACTTCGTCTTTTCTTCCTTCCTCCACAAGAATAGAAATATATTGAATGAGAATGTCTTTCTCTAAGCGTCACTATCTTTAGTCAATGAATCAGGCCTATACTGAAGTAAGAGAGTGAAGGGTTAGTAGTAGTGGACTCATGTCAAATCATCATCCTATTCCTTGGCAAGTAGAATCCGGGAAGAATTTTGATGTTATGTTTTGTTTCTGTCTGGCAAAACCAAAGGTGGGAGTTATTGCTTTCAGGCGAACTCCCAAAAATTCGAGTTAGTAGGCAGATCTCATCCTGAGGGTTTCTGCCAAGAGTCACCGTACAATATTCTGAGATGCCAGTCTGTGGCGTTCAAAGCCATTGCTGCCAAACCGATGCATCATCAGCTACCGTGACACTTTTGTGCTGCTGAAAAAATTGAATTTCGATGCTCGAAATTCAGCCCCACTGCTTAAACGATACACAAGTATAAAATGTATACTTCAAAAATGCACGAACTTTTGCAAGAGCAACGTTTTAGCGTTGATCAAATGGTTCAAAAGATCTTCGGTCCTCATACTTATTTCAGGGTCGCCAACAAAATGTTAGTTTGAAAAAAGGAAGGTGATAACAAATCAGAACTAAGAGCAGGCCTTACCCTACTTCAATACCCATCATGTAAGGCACTGCTCGGACTTCTGGCAAAGTTTCGAATTTGCCTCGAGCTCTCCTTTACGTACTAGGCAAAAAGAAGCGCGTTGATGTGTGTATTCCTTTCGTCAACAGCCGCCGTACATTTGATTGGATCGATTCTGTTCCCACCATAGAGGAGAAGTAATTCACCTATGATGATACTGTACGCGTACGCTTTAAACCCCTGGTCGATTCCGAAGATACTTAAAACTACTACCGAAGGGCGAAAACCATGACAAGTAAAAGCTGCTGTTTACCCGTGAGATATCAACGGTCTGACCTCCTGGGGAGTGGCCCCAACTGGCTCTGTGATGGACTTGGGTCTAACTCGCGAGTAAATGGAGAAAGTGGCTGAAATCTTGCGACGTCGCTACCCTAGGGGAGTTAGAACTCTTCTCCTTACGAACAATGCCAAACGACACCCGTGGCCGTGAAAAGGAGACAGTTCTCCATGTAGATCCTATTCCCCATCCACCATGTTCGCTTGCACAAAGCGACCAATAAGTCTTCGGGTCGTAAAACTCCTTTTTTGCGGGGAAAGAAATTTAAAGACAGAGCGAATTCAAGAAAGCAATCGACGACTTCTTGCTCTCGAAATCTTCTGATGTGGTAGTAGTCTCGCTGAAACTGTAAGTAAATGATAAATGTTAACTAACAGCTAACTCCTCGCTAACGACGAACTCCAGCGTAGGTAAAGTAAGATTTATTGGGGCATGTACAGTGGCGGTCAAAAGTACTGCAACAAGTGGTTGTTCGGTGGTGCGTGGTGGGAAATGGTGCGACACTTTTCTAAGGATAGCGCTGTGCAGTTCAAATTTTCATATGAGCAGTAGACACTAATGCGGAATATAAGGAAGTTGAAACCCCATCATCCCACTGAATACATTTTCGAAGAAAAAAATTATCCACAGAGCTCGAAGTGTGCCATCTGCTACTCTCCACAATATCTCACAGAATAAGGCCCGAAGTCGTTGTATCATGGTTCCTTGCAGCATATTCAGCTCATACCCACTAGAAAAAGTATGTGCGCCGATCACTGACTGGCTTTCACCATTTTGCTTGAAGTCAGTTTACGAGGGGCCCTCTGAAGGTCTCTCTGACTCCTAGCCCACTGAGTCAGCTGTTTTGGGGCAGCCCAAGCTCCTCTAACCTTAGCTAAATATGTTTCGTTTCAATGCATTCCATAGTCTACTCGATTTCGAGCGTGAAAGAAGTGTTGTACAAGAAACCACTTGTTGCAATACTTTTGACCGCCACTGTATGTTTATCTAAGGCTGATGATGGAGTACTAAGATAGAGAACGCGACTTCGAAACCGAACTGTGAGCTCACGCTTGTGCTGAACTTGCGACGAGAGCGTGGGAAGCGAGAGAGTGTGCGGCGCGCGAGACGCAGGCCAGCTGGCGAAAAGGTCCTCCGGATGATTTTCTGATCATGATACGAGTTCATCGTTAGAGCCGATGGAGCCTGTACTGAAGCAATTTCAGTGAGGACGGAGTTCTGGGTGTACCAAGCTGATCAATGTTCCCAGTGTCCCGATCACCATAACCTGTCGCAGGAGATCACCAGTGATTTCGATTCCTTGGTGGGTGACTTTGATTTCTTTGCCCGCGAGATCCGCTCCCTTCTGCAATGGTGTCGCTACATGGTCGAACAAAGTAGAGATTCCAATATTGATTGGTGGTGAGTTTAAATAAAATCATGAACAAAACTGCAACTTGTTCGATTTGTTCATTTATATTCAGGACGGATTTTAGATTGGCGAAAATTCAGCTCTTAAATCTTTGTTTGGAAATTCTATTCATTTTGGGAAATCGTTGGAAGGTAGGACTGCTTCAAATCATTCATCAGTTTGGGAAAGCACTCTTCTATCCACAGTTGCTATTAGACAACCTATTAGGCATCACGTTAGCAGAGTCATCATCACAAACTAGAAGAGTGCCACCAACTAGTCCACGAGACCCTTTTGATATTGAGACTGGGGTTACAAGCTTAAAGACAGCACCCACGGAAAATTTCGGTTCGAACGTTCCGAGTGTTTTGAAATGCCCAGAACTTAGGGAATACTTTCATGGCATAATCTGCGTTGGAAGTGTCCTTTTACTTACTTTCAATGAAATCGCCTAGGATTACACGGATTTGTTTCTCAAATACTTGTACGTGTTTTTTCGGTTGCATTC
The DNA here is from genome assembly GCA_000688135.1 of Ancylostoma ceylanicum. Taxonomy (NCBI): domain Eukaryota; kingdom Metazoa; phylum Nematoda; class Chromadorea; order Rhabditida; family Ancylostomatidae; genus Ancylostoma; species Ancylostoma ceylanicum. Next base: position 1,833,847 of record JARK01001343.1, read on the forward strand.
GGTTGCATTAGAGCACCAAAATCTTCTTGGGGCGCGGAAAAGATCGATTCCCAGCTGATCTATTTACCCAATCATCGCCCTTCTCTAGTGAATTTTCTCGCTTTGCCTCGGGAACTAATCCAATTTCCCCCATTTCTCGTTTTTTTTAATGCTCATGATAATTGCGATCCTTCTGCGTTAGCGTTTTACGGTTGTTTGACTAGTATTAGTGATAGTTTCCAACGAAATTCCAGTTTTCTCCCACTCCTTTTCGGTTAGGAAACTTTATGATGTTTTGGTTCTTGAGAGACCCCTTTGTTAATTGGTGTGAATTTCCCAAAGATTATTTCTTTTGCAACGATGCGGAGGAGCCGCAATTCACAAATAATAACTGATTTTGGCAAAAACCGCGTGGTGAAAAAGACAGCTTTATCGATCTTATGCTATCGGTCCTCATCCCACTGTTCGCGCAACTCGACGACACCTGTTCGATGGAATCTGATTATGAACTCATAAAAGCAGTATTCTTAATGCTAATGAAGAGTTTCTTATTCAAGAAAGGGCTGCCCACCCTCGGTACCTTCAATATATGCTGAGATCTCAAAATCGAAAATTTCCGTGGGTGCTGCCTTTGAAGGGACAACCACAATTGGGACGAACCCATTCCAACGACCGAAGGAATGCTACTGTACGAGTTTTCCCCTCTGGGCGGAAGAGTCAGGACTGTCACATCACTGGGGCAGTTCCACATTCTGGAGGAGGTCGGGAAAGAAAAGTGGCCAAGACGTAGAATTTTGTATTTCTCAATCCCTCTACAGGTAAATTTCACTATTCTCAGGACAAGAACACCTACTGAAAATGCCTGAAGCTGGGCTGGAACACCTTTTCCTGTCCTATATTTTTCCTGACTTCCCCTTGAGCCTTGATTATTATTTGAACTGTCCACTTCAGAGCTTCTCACGTAAGGAACATTGTCGCTAATTTGATCATTGTACAGCCTTTAAGTTGCCGACTATTTCAAAATGAATTTTCGGAACTGGGGGAGGGCGTTCCTACCAGCCCTTCAAATTATCCCTTGTCACTGATGTCTAGGACGATTATATCGCAGACTGAATAATTTTGAGAAAAAGTTGGAGATATTTTGGATAGAACCTCCTTGTCAAACTAACCCAATACCAATCACTCGAAATAGTTAGAGAACAATGGAAAGCACAACTTTTCAAAATATTGATTAGGTAGAGAATTTGAAAATCTTAGTAAAAACATAAAGCTACTCTGAATACTCGTAACTAAAAGAAGATCTGATACCTTATGGAAAAAAGAAGACCCTCCGCCACATCCTTTCCAGTGGGTCGCACTAGAGGCTTTCGTCTGATGGTATCAACTTTTTCCTCAGAAACGTTTTAAGTAGGAATTCTCAACAATTGATGTTCCACGCCAGGACTGAAATTGCTCAGTGTTAGTGCAAAGGATGGCTTAAACTTTCTGTTCCATTTCCGTATAAGGTAGTGCACAAAACCGAAATCAAACATGATAGTCCACTTGATTACTATTCTTTTTTATTTATACTTTTTCTATATTTATTTAGATAGTTAATGTCCCAATAAACCGCTTTCCGTGGGTGGTTAACAGTGCGTGGCCTCACAGCCATTTACGGACCTCCAAACTCTAGGACTCACCTATGCTCCATTGACATGTGTGCGTCCTCTCTCCTTACAAGTTATATCTGGAAAAAGCTTCCATCGGCGCTCATAGACTGATCCAGTCTAAAATTGGAGAAACATTTCACCGCGAAAACGTCAAACTTACACAGTTCCAGAAAAGAAAATAACGCGATCGACCAAAATCAGCAGAGCAAAATAGGGTTTTGGCTACAACTACATTTTCTTCACACATTACGTTCCTCGAGGAAGTTCTGCTCGAAACACTTCAATAAATTATTTGATGAATCGAATCACTTAAGGATGAGAATGCATGGTACTAGGTTCTCTAAGCTATTCTCGTAAGCGTATGACCAACACTGCAATTGATGCCTTGCTAATAAACCCGACTTCATAAAGAAAAAATACTGCTGTAGCTCAAGTTGTTCGCGACAAGCAGGGCAGTCACGGATACTATCTGACAGGCCGTGTCCAGCAGCTGGGGAAAGGGGTCGAAAGGAAACGGCAAAATGAAAACTACGCGCTGCCCCGCCCTCGCAGACGGCAATTTCATCCGTTTCTGATGAGAAGGCTTAGTACAGACCAACCGTATTAGTAGGCGTATTAGTAGGAAAATGAACTTCCGTTAGCCATCATTGGTGCATGGTCGAAATTTCATGAATCCCGGTCCAGGTTAGGTTTGCAACACAGCGTCCCATCAACTATACTCCTCTTTACTCTATGATTCTCATCCACACAGTCTATGTCTATCAACACATTCCCAGACAGCTCTTTACGGGTAAACTTGTAGAGTCTCATTCTCGCGTACACTGTAGCGAAAATCATAGTCACTCTCAAGCAAAGCTTGTTTCCTGAGCTATATCATGAACTTCGGAATTTTTTGAAGCATTTTTGAGAAATCCCAGCTTTTCTATGGGTCCCGTGCGAATGAGAGCAATGTAGACATTTTCCAGTTGTGTTGGGTGGTCTGCCTTGTCAACAGGGCATTATCCACAAGTTCACAAGATTGCATGCCAGCACGTGCCTAGTTCTGCAAGACCACAACACCGCTCTGTGCATCTTTGCTTGAGAGGGGCAGTTTACCTCATGCCAACGCCTAGAAGTTTGGTGCATAAACAAAAGCACTGACTACAAAACGCGATAGTATAACGAGGATTTTCGCTATTGGAGTAAGAGCAATTGAAAATTTCGAAGCACCCAGCACTACTCGTTGCCGGCATATAAGCGCTGTTCTACGAAAAAAAATACAACAAATGGGGTCCATCATACATTTATGGAATTGCCCAGGATTTGGTCTAGCATATACTATTCGGCAGCAGAGATGCAGCGAATCATCAGCAAGATAGCGCTTTTTTCACTCTGCTCCAACTCATTTGGCTTCGATCACGTGGAACTGAATCAGCAGGTACAATCTGGAGATCTCCCTTGAACTGAAACGCAAAAATATGTATAGCAAAGAGAAGTAGTGAGGGTGAATGGAGAACGAAGTTCCTGAACACTCATCGCGATGAGGACAGAAGCGTTGTCATGGTGGGATAACCAGCCACCTGCTTGGCACAACTCGATAGGCGATAAGAAAGCGATTATACCGCTTGAGACTCAGAAACGCTTTGCAAAAACATCACGAGAGATCAAGCAGCATCAAGCAGAGTGGCTGGCAGTTCGTCGCGCTGCTCCATTTCATTTGAGCAGTCGAAATGGCAAGTGCATTCGTCCGCAATGCAAGAACTGCGGTAAACAAACATATGACAAATGTATATTAAGAAGTAGAGCTCGAGTGAATCTGAAACAGCCAAACATTCAGCCAAACATTCACCTAGGTGGTACAGTGGTGGATGAAGCAGTACAAGTATCCGCCCCAAATTCGGGATGTCTCTCTTTCAAGTTCCTCCGTGGGATGACGAAAACCGATGTTGTCTCCACAGAGCCATCGTCGCTCACCGTTGCTTTTCCATGAATCCTTCAGAATCACTGTGACCAGGTAGTGGTAGTGAGCAATCAATTTGCCTCGACGACATCCTTCTGACGGCTTCTCCTGGGTAAGGGTATATATCGATCGATGCCATGTATTGTACGCGATCAGTTGGAGCGGAAATATGTACTATGAACAAGAACTTAAGCTTAGTTTGATTATTTCAGAGGGTTTTTCCTTTTGCTAATCACGGACATGACATCCACACTTTGTACCTAAACGTCGTTCTTGGGAGTTACGCTACGCATGAAATACCATTTGAATTGTGGGATACTACCACACATTGAGCTGACTTCGCGTCATAATTTCACAAAAACGTATTGTGCTGCAAATTGAATTTCATATTCGCGATCAGCATTTGAAATGCGCACATGAAAAAAGAGAAAAATGCGCATGCGAAATCTTTCTCAAACTTATGGTAAGCATCTTGCGAAAATTATTCTATGGGCGAGGTTTGAACCTGAGCCACCACAGTTGTGCAGTGCTGCCACCCAGAGAGCAATATACAATACCTACAGTATTGAAAACCTTTACGCAGCTAACAGTGCTGGAAAAGTGCTCTCAGTGAAGTTTTGGTAGATTCTACAAGAAAATCTACATCTACAGTATGCCGACACTACATATACAAAAGTGCCTTGCCACATAAAAGTGACGCCATAATGGTTTTCACCATGTCAAATAACCCCAGCCCGCAAAGTTCCATTGAGTTCGGCGGAAAAATACGCTTACAGTACCTACAGTATGCCTTCAGTAACTCAACAGTATTGCGCCACGGTACAAAGTGGATATCATATTGGTGACGAACCGTAACGAACATGTTTAATAACCCCTATGGGAAAAATTGGGGAAATTAGACTAAAAAAAGGTTCAAACCACCAATCGCACTGTCCGTTACGTGTTAAATATCCGTTTTTGATCGGAATGTTTATTAATTTGCCCAAACAACAATTCTTTCTGGAAATTGTGGATTGTGCAAAAATTGTTTCATGGGCAAGTATTGAGTCTGGGAGCCACCACAAATGCCACCCAAAGAGACCCATGGAACAGCCAGGATTTTGCTCTCAAAGTCTTCTAGCGAACACAGGCTCACGTTGCTCAACGTCCACCTGGAGGGTTGCAGAAGCTTACAGAAATGTGGCTGAATTTCTACCAGAATAGGTGCAGTGCTAGCTGGCACATGAAGACGGCTGCAACTAAATACGTTAACCTCATTACTTGAAAGTGCACATAGCGTTCTTCACCAGTTTTGCTTGAGAGGTCGACAGCGTGACCTGTAATTTCCACAACATTCTGATTCTTTCAGTGCAAAACCGAGGTTTCTATTTTGGGCATAGATGAAATTGAGATTTCCAGGCCTGAAACTTACAGAGCGTCGAGTTCCCAGCAAGTTGGGCAGAAATTATTGGATCTATAGTTCAGCTCGTAGCGAGTATTTCCACTTCTATTGATAAGATACAACTCACGGCTTCGATCGATATATTGATTACCCCTAGGGAACCAGTAAACCAAACCCTCACACGGGATACTAGTAGGCCTTTACAGATATCTCGTCAGGCAGATCGATTGATCATAATCAGTCATCAATCGTAGCAATTCTCACGCCACATACATCACTGAGATTATAGGTGAAAGTGTTAACAGCACACAAATTCAGCGATCCCAAGAAGGACCTCAGCACGTTTATTCTGGATAATCTCAATTGCGCATCCAGTCGGTAAAGGAATAATGGCAAAGCGGCGGTTAGAGATGATTCTTCTGAGGAAGAACCTTCGGTTTTCTGCGACCATTGAGCAGTATCACAGTTCGTGGAGCAACATTGCCAACGGTCCTAACGATAACTTTGCTGACAATCTCTTACTCACTTCTGACTCAAAAGGGTCACTTTATACATTAGACCAGTCATATAACCGTCAGCCTGTGCTACTAGATCTTAGCTATGACAAGGCTAAACCATGTTTTCGCATTTTCCCATGATAAACGACATTTCAAGAATGATGGGCAGTGTGGTGACAAAAAGGAGCAAAGATTCCATCCTAACCCTAGGCGTGGACTTACATCAGCCAAATGCTTTGTTTCTAGCACAGCTGTCTGTTCTTGATATCCTCTACGCCAGCCACCTCGCTTTTCACATATGTGTTTGAAAAGCAGGCACTGTATAGTGCTTCCCTACACCATGTACTTCATCTAATCTGCTTTGGAAAAGCTAAGGAAGCTGAGCTCCTGTATGCGGATAGCCGTAAGTGCGAAGAAAATCACGACGGTCGAGGAGAGCGTGGTGTAGCTGACCCTACCCGCGCGGATGGTTTGCCCTTTTTTAACCGCCTATATAATTATTCCATGTCGCAAAGGGGCAAGGGGGAGAGATGTGGGTACGCACACAAAAGTGCACTTCAAGAGTGTTTGACAGCTCTGCAGAGCGATTACTGATGCAGTCTACTGAAGAACAAGCAAAAGGTAACATTGGATTCTGCAACATTAAGTCTCAGAATGTCTTTATCGACTGCGCCGAAATCCTTAGAAGCTCGGAGATTTTGTTAACTGTAGCATGGCAGCGAGAACTTCCGGCTCACTTTTCCGACATTAAGAGTATTTCCCAGAAGCTTTAGCACAACGGTGAGAACCAGAGAGGAGGGGAGAGGCGGAGCCTATAAAGAGGCATAACAAGATAATACGCTTTTATGTGTTTTTATCTCAACTCAGCAAGATGTACTGAACTGTTTTGTGCGGATTATTGGACTTTCGCAGAGATGCTACTCTTCACTTCACAGGAAATGCTATTCACTTTCCTCGTTTTCCTAAACCTCATCCTTTACAAGCTTTTTGTTGCAATTGAAAAGTAGAAAATACCGAACCATGAGTTGCAAAACAGTGATTGGATGTAATGCATCGATTTCGTGCAAAAGTAAAGCGAAATGTCACGAAATCGAGGTCCTGCGGTTTTCACCGGTGAGCCGCGCGGTCGTCAATGGGTTAAGGACATGTCCTCATCTCATGATGTCCTGAAAAACCGAGTAGAAGCGTTCTCTGGAAATCGTCAGGCGTTCAACACATTGACGCAATGCACGTTTCGCGCTTTGAACCACCTTGAGCCAGCGCTGATTTGAGCTCAATTTTTAAGGAGACAGCTGCAGAAGGGCTAAACCAGCGGTAATAACGAATATGAAACCACTTCTGCCCGTTGGAGCCTTTCTATAGGTTCACGGAAGTAATATTGTAGAAACTGTTGATAGCCATTTCCCTCAAAATATGGCCTAATATCGCAAAAGAGGTTATTTTGCTTGCTGATCACTAAATTGGCATCGACTTTGGACCGAAACGTAATTCTGAAAGGTTATGGTGTGAAATTGTTGTGGTATTCGTGATCATCACATGAAATTACCTCTATCGGTAAAATTTCGAAGAATTCTGGAAGGAGAACTGTAATTACAGAACGGATACAGTAACTCTGTAAGAATGCGCTACGGCATAAAATTTGAGCTGTACTCTTATTCAGCATGCCAAATAGCCCTAGCGTACAAAGTTGCACGAGATTCTGGGTCAAAATGCATTGACAGTAGCTACAGTGTGACTACAGTAACCTCACTGTTCTGCGTTACAGTACGAATAAAACAAAAAGAACAAAGGTACAGCGCCGGCCAAAATTATATAGCCTTTTCTTTCCTCCAGTACCTCTGTTAACGCAAAGCTTGGCTCACCGTAAAGACTTAAATTTCAAGTTTCTAACATCAACGGGTTTTGAGTCTCTACAACTATCATAGAAATTTGAACTTCAAGGCTTCACGTTAAGTCAAGAGTTACGTTAACGGAAGTTATGGAGGAAAATTGAAAAGGCTATATAATTTTGGCCGGCACTTACCTAAGCTCCATTTCGTTCCTTCCACTAAGAATAAGACCATCACCGGAACTCATCAGTAGTGAGTGATGGTCTCGAAAAACTATAAAAAGAAAGATAATTGGTCCAATCTGTTTTGCTGTTGAATCCCGTGCTTCCTTGTTGATCACCTCGGGGTGGCAACGTGTCATCGATGATCTTCTCAAACTTTGGTAATTAAACCTGAAATCGATGTCAGATTCGTGATCAGCATGGTGAGATAACCCCTATGAGAGGATCTTGAATCTTCACTAGGAAAAACGAGTTAATACACATAGGTCCCACCGGTGGATTGTATAATATTATCCGTTATGTGGTAAAGAGGAAACTTATCGAAACAAAAAATCTACAAGGGAGAGGTCCATCCAGCGTCTGTGCGGGGTAACCACGACTCATCCAGGGAATTCTAATTTTTTGCAGAAATAGCGAAACCGCAACGCTGATGCTAACATATAAATACCGTTTTGGCCCTAGGTCTTCAGCCCTACCGAAGAGAAAGTTGGTGATGTAGGCTCTCAACTGATGTCACCATAATTTCACCATGGCACTGGCTAGAGGTGCCAAAGTGGGGACGGGGAAGGTGATTGTTCCGTCACCACGCTCCCAGCGTACATATTTTGACAGAAATCTTCCTTTTCTCCCTTGAAATCACACCCCCACTGAGTTTCACCTCTCTTACATGCTTTCGTGAATATAGGACTTAGAAAATGCCATTTGCTTTCCTAATGGTACCAAAGATCTCAAATTTCGATCACGTGAAGTAAGTACAGCTCCATAACGTTGACAAAAATGTGCTGACTCAACACAGACACACTTGGCAAAACCACGAGAAGATTTAAATTTCGTTTCTACTTTGTACATTTTTGTTTGATGTTATGTTATTTCTGGCGTAAGACATTGATCCTTCCTGCAATTTATCTTCTGACTCTTTTTTGACTTATTTATGCACGATTTCTCCGATAAGGAACTAGTAACTTCATTCAAACTGGTTATATTTAGCGTGCCTCATCATTTTAACGAATTAACGAATTAAAGCAATACCTTTGAAGCATTTATCTTTCAACGCGTAGCGGTCACTTATCCCGCAATTTAAAAAAGAACTATTGATTTGGAGTTATTCGCACCCCTTGGCTGGTATTCATAAAACGCTAGCAAAGCAGAGCAACGATGGCTAGCGGGATTGGCTATCCTGTGGACTGCGTAGTGTCAGGGGCCCAAGATATTGCTTTCCCAACCCTGTTTTTTTTTTTCATGAATCCTAGCCCTGGTGTTGAGTATTATAGCTAATTAATTTGGGTAAGCTTTCCGAATCCTAGGGAAATACGAAACTGCAGATCCTAGCATCGAAAGCGGAGGCGCATGCATCATTGAGACTACCCAGGGTAAACGTGTCAACACCCCACAATTTACCCATCGTTAACGCGTCAAAGCATCTACTCCGGGTAATCTCAATGATGCATCAAGGCTCTGGAACCCTAAAACCATCCCAAAACTTTGGAGAGCCAAGGAATTCCGCTCAGGACATCCTGTAGGATCGATACTGATCCGAATGAATCTCATTCTATGTTATCGCTACATCATCAGCTGCGACAGCGACAACAAATGGACTTTGGATAGTCAGAAACATTCTCATGTCGAAAATGTATGAAAATATCGAAAAGTCCGAAAATGAACCGCAAAGAAGAATGCCTCTCAATGACACGGGAGCTCGCCCCATATCTTGATCTGCTCTTCTGATCCAGAGAAGGCGGTCAAGTCGTTCGCTTGCGTGGACAGTTAGCGGTCGTTAGCATCGTAACATCACTGTTGCCACACAAAAAGGTGAGCATTGGTCTGTGAGCTAGATCTGTGAGGAAAAACAGGCATAGAGTTTTGTTTGCATAGTTCTGGAGAGATTTGATCGGATAGTTGGCTTGTCGAATCGCCCATTTCAGGCTCTGAAGACGGCGATCTGCCGAAACGTTAGCCGACATAAATGTATTACCAACCTCGTGTATAGCTCAAATAACAACTAAAACATTCTCATGTCATTCTACGGAGCAGTACAGCCTAATTTTGTTATAGACTGGGGACGAAGCTTAAGGAATTTCATAGTCAATCTGTCCCCTTTATTTTTGAAAAGAAGAGCCTCACCTCATTTTTGATTCCGAGATCTCAACAGATTCTGGACCAGCTCGACACGCTCATTTCAATGATATACGTGAAATGCTCAGAAATGGCCAAGCATCCGTTCTACGAGGGCACAACCGATTGCGGCTTGTTCCAGGGGTCCATGTTTAATATATGCCCTGGTACCAAGTCAAAAACTACGCACTAACTACTACTGCTCATTTGTGGTGAGGCACCTGTCATCTTCCGAAAAAAAACCCTCCAAAACACAGGGTTCCCAATGGTTTTGAGACATGCCACGTATACCATTGTTCTGATCAACTCACGCAGATCCCATTTGTGAATAAATTTTGAGAAATATTTCTGAGGTGAGACTCTGCCTTCGAAATAAACTTTGCGCATTGTATCTTGTCGCGCCCAAAAAAGTTGTTGCAATATGTCTACTAGTATGAGAAGGTAGTGGAAAAGGTGGGTAGCCATGTCTACTTCACTGTTTGAACTTCTTGAGAATCCTTTCCATTCATATGCCTGCCCCTCTTCGCTATCTTTCTTTGATATACTATGTTCATTACTGCAACATCTAAACGTTACATTAATCTCCTCCTCTCCAAACTGTGGAAACTGAAAATGAAAAGACACAGGATCTTCAACTTTCGTTAACTCAATGTGTCCTCACCCGGGAAATATCCATGGTGTGAGTAGCGATGGTGATCTAGAATGAGTAATCCAGTAGTATAAGTAGGGTAGGGTACCGCAACCAAGAGAAGCTCGGGTAATTTAGCGCAGTTCTCTTCAGTGAAAAATGGTGTCAAATTTGCATGTAGAAAATACCACGAGAAACGTGGGCTTGTTTTTCTTCGCAGACGTTCTCTTAATTTGTTCGCCGATCTCAGAACGCATAAGGTAAACCGGGCTGTTTGCAGTACTGCATTCTTCCGTGAAGCAATTAGAACTATAAAGTTCGTTTCGCCTAACAAAATGGGCAGAACAACATTTTCAAGAAGGACCTGACGTATGCATCACTGTGTTCTTCCTTACCAAATCATTAGCAACAGGAAATTGAGAAAACTGGAATTTTCTTTTCACTTCATTGCCGTTCACCTAATATTTTGCATAGCATTACTAGATCTCTTTACAATTTCCATGTGCGATTGTCCTTAAATGAAATTTGGAAATTGTTAGGTTTTGGCTGGTATAAGCATTGATTTTTCCTCAAAATACCATCACAATAATTACCTATTCTTACTGCTCCATGGGTATGTGCCTCTGAGTACATCGCTTGTCATCATTAGCGTATTTTGGACACCCCAGCTCCAGTAGGTAAAATGAGAAGCGGATGGTTTGGAGCTCAGAGGATCTGAATAAAACCGGGATTTAAAGAATGCTTCCTAGGAGATCGCGACTTAAAAATCTATATTCCTACCTCTTTACCATCATGCCTGGATACTGTTTGAGTGCGGTTATTGCACTCTTTGCTGCTCATCACATTATATCAAAAATCGCAGGAATGTGGGAAAAGAACGCAAACACTAATCAACACGATAAAACTGAGAGGAGACGCTAATACAAAAAAGTAAAGGTATTATTTCTCAGAAGGAAGCCCATTCCATACACTAAAAAAATAAACTAAGACAAGGTCTTCACTTATTTTGTGAAGCATTTTCGAAAATTCGGGGACCCATTCTCGGAAGCGGTAGGGAGGCGCAACCCCTTCCCCCTGTGTTCGGTGTGCATAGTGTGGACCATAAGCTATTTACAACGTTTGCTCAATAACTTTCGTGTCAGTAACCCATGTTTTTTCTGTTGTATTTTCAGTGGAAATGTCTGAAGTGTACTTGAATTAGGACGGGGTTCTACAGGGGACGTTTGCTTCGGAGCAGTTGTCCTCAAAATACATTACCGAAAAAAATGCATGTTTTGGTGACATTTTTCCCTGTAAGATCCAAGAAATCCTCAAGAAGAGCTGCTCAGGTAGTTTCTAAAACGCAAAGAATACTCATTTCAAAGGAACCAACGATTTCACACAAAAATGGGTAACTAGAAGCGAATGTGGGAAAACCATTGCTACATTGAAAACACTATAAAATAGCCGGGCAAATTCATTAATAGGCCTGACTATAAACGACTCTCAAAAATTGAGGCTTGGTTTTCTTATTTGAACATCTTGTAGAATAGCCTCTGCTCGCACTATCATCGAGCTTGCGTGCACATTGCATAATCGTCTCGTAATCATCATCAAGATCTCGGAGCGATACTTTATCCTACTTACAACTGTTGTGAAAGCTGTATTTTTAACGATTTTGCTCAAATCGGATATAGAAACTAGCACTACCAGACAGGATTTAGCTCAACGAACAACTCTGCTAGAACGAAATAAGCCGACAAACGCTGTACAATAATTTATGGCCCACCCTGCATATAAATCTGTCTAACAGACGCCTCACTTCAGAACTTTTCCTAATCCGTACGAAGTGAGCATAATTTATGTTTTATCACCCGGAACAAGGCTTATGGCACTCCAAGATTCTCGTAATAAAAAAATTGAACGAAATTTCAACATTTTCTCTTTTTTCATTGTTTCTACCCTTACACCATTGGACCTTACACCATTCACAAGGAACTGACGTCACTGATCAGCTTTATCTTTCGGATGACTGGACTGGTTCACTCACTTGAGGTTCATGACCAAATTCAGAGCGCATGACTGGTCCAAGCTTTATAGGTTCTCACATGTTATGAGAGAATTTGCATTGAACAACACCTCGGCAAAGAAACGGTTGTACGAAAACGCTGGAGGCTTAACGGTTGTGACAACTCTCCAGTCTGACCGTCCGGCTGACGCTGGACTTCCAGACTTTTCATGATGCTCGCTTCGTTCGCATTCTTTAACTCCAGCTCCCACTCCGAGCAGAATCAAAGCCATGCATGTGATGTTTACAGAATGGAAACCTAAGAGAGAACACTATCCCACCTTATTTTCATATTTTTCCTCAATTTTATCTTGCTCTTGATTGGAATAGCTAACAACAAGTGTAGCTGTATGTAGTGGGGGGCATCAATCACGATTGCCCTCCTCTCAATGTTGGCAACGACGCATCACTCGTTAACCCACGTTTATTCGCGTTAACCTGCATATGATCAACGTTTGTGTTACCACGTATCAACGTGGGTTAACAAATGATGTGGCGCTGCCAAGACTGAGAAGCAGGCAATCTTGAATGACACTTCCTGTATAGTCATGATCATTCTGACTCAATGTTGTTTATTCGCGGCCATAACACTCTACCTTCACCTATCAAAGAAAGGGCGGGAGCTGGTGCAAGAGCGTGTGCGTAGCGCTAGTGCTTGGTAACAGTTTTATTCCACTAGTGAATGGAGCTATTTCTGGCCTGGAACAGTTACTTTCACTAATGAATGAAACCATTCCAGGCTTACACCGCCACGCTCCCGCCATTGCATCCGCTCGCGCTAGTGATATGTGATATAGCCGCAAGGGAACATCGCTGAATCAGAATTAACACGATTATACAGAGTGGTCCAAAAATATGGAGACACTCCAAAAGATTTACATCTAACGTTAGAAAGCAAGTTGGCAGCCTGTTCCCAATATGGTATTTTTCATTCAGTACTGAACAGAATATACTATCAAATTACATTACATGCGCGCCTAGAGTACACAAAGTTGTAATTGGGTGATGGAAAGAAATCTTGACTAACGGCCTAGTTCTCGTGAAATTTCATAGCGGCAGGGATTGTTCTGTAGGAATGTGTATGATTAATCAGATGAACAGCAAAAGATTGGATAGAAAGTGCCAAGACACGAGATAAGTGGAGGAACGCGCATCGCAACCTTGTCTCCATATTTTTGGACCACCGTGTAATCGTCTCAACATAGAATGACTACACCAAATGGTTCTTCTCTTGTCGTGTGCTGTGACTGATCAAGTAATGAGAACCGGTTCGAACATAGATGTATGATAGAAGGGTGCGATGTGCTCAGACATAAATGAGAAGAGAAAAACGGGGATGATGAGGTGACGTAAGCAGATGACCAAATGCAGACGGAGGATGGCATACTATGACTTCCTGAACACTGCTGAGCTCTGTCACTTAGCGCTTACCCACCCTTACACGTCGCTGAACCCGTCTATGGGCTTTGCAATATTTTGAACGCCGATGCACCCTATCACAGCAGAGGACCCACCTTCCCCACTTCTGAACGCAGACGGACCCTTATCGCATCGTTGGACCTGTGTCGTGGGGTTCACCTCGCTTTTGAACGGCGGCTCCGCTACTGAGAGCCGACGCCGGCGCACCCCGCTTGCAACTATGGACCCGTCGCATAGTGTTTTCACTGCTGATGAGCGCCGGCGCACCCTTACCACTACTGTGACCCCATCGTAGGTCATTTTCATTGTTTCAACCACGCCCCCCCCCCCGAATTACGTCTAACACAAGCTGACATACACACGCGCCGCACAGAAAATATGCCTGTTATTATAGTACCCCCTCCACCCCCTCGCAGACCCATCCACGCACAGGTGAACACACCTCAAAGGGATCCTCCCAATTCGGGATTGTGGGCATCTGCATCCCATTTGCCAGCGTTTTAGGTACCGGCTCACCCCTGCGACACCGTTTGACCCTACTCCAGGCGTTTCCACACAGTTGGACCCGACTTCAGGCGTTCGTCCACTTCTGTGTGCCGACTCACCATTACCACATCATTGAACCCAATTCCAAACGTTTTCCTACTTTGAGAAACCGGCGCACCCTTATCACATTGTTGAATCCAACTCTAAGTGTTTTCCCACTTTGAGAAAGCGGCGCACTCTTATCACATCGTTGGAACCGACTCTAAGCGTTTTCCCTCTTCGGAACACCAGCGCACCCTTATCACATCGCTGGACCAGACTCCAGGAGTATTCACACATTTGGAACCGACAACAGGCGTTCTTCCACGTCCGAGCAATGGCGCTTCTCGGTAACAGCGCTGGAGCCGTTTCATGGCGTTTCTGCAACTTTGTGCGCTGCAACCATGAGCTGTTGGCGGACATTTAAGTACTACAATGTGCACCGACGCAACCCTTCTCCATCCATGGTCCCTTTGTTCAGCACATGACTTTCTGCTCGTTCTCCTCTCTACTCGACTTCACCACACCACACCCGATTCTAGCCTTTTATATGAGTAGCGCCCCTTCGGGACGCTAGAAAGTGGGATGGGGCAGCTACTTGAGGTTCGAGCAGAAGTTTTAACCAAGTCCTCAGAAAATAACAAAAGAGCAAAACAAATCGTTACCTGGGCTCAAACACAAAATCCTCCTTGTGATTTTTTTACATATATCTTGCTGCCCTGCTAACGTTGATCTTTCAGTCTTCTTCTGGTATTAGCCCTGTTTGAAAAATTTCCATCACACATCAACATGTAAAGTTACTTCCCAATGCATTAATATTTCCAGCCGTTTGTCTTTTGTCGGTGCACTTCTTACATGCATGCGAAACTGCCATGGCCAGTCACTCCCAGCTCTGCGCGGGGAAGTCCTGCAAATGAATAGTCCAAATATCTCAGAGGAAGTAGTGATTGTCGATTGATACATAAATGGGAACGAGGAGGAGAGTTGGCAGCAAAAGTACGGCCCTATCAAAATAAGCACAAATGAACGCTGGAGCTACCTTCAGGAAGCATCGGACTGGCTTCGTAGGACTCATACTACTCCAACCACTTCCATGTGCTAACCCCCTTCCCCCGATTGGTGGACTCGCCCGCATTAACCTTTCCCCACGATAGAATACCCCTCCACAATCAAATCCGTAGCCTGGCGTTTTTCTCACTATCCGACCATAACGGAGCTATACTTCACCGGGGGACCAATATACTGCCGTTTCCGCACTCCTCAATCGGCAGGCACGTATCCTGCATTTTCGTCACGGCTTGGCCAAAAAGGACTCGTAAATGGCGTTTTCCGCACTGCTTGCCCGTATCCTGGAATTTCCCTCACTGCCTGGTCAGTGCGGACCCGTACTCTTTGGATTACGCGACTGCTTGGCCAAGGCGGACCCGTACCCTGACGTTCACGCCACAGCTTGGCCAAAGCGGACCAGTAGCCTAGAGTTTTCCTCACTGCGTGGCCAAGGAAGGCCCGTACCCTGTCGATTACGCAACTGCTGGGGCAAGGAGGACCTGTACCGTGTCGCTTCCACTACCGCTTGGGCGAGGCGGACCCTCACTCTGGCGTTTTTCTCCCTATTGGGCCACCGCTGACACGGAATATTCACACAAGTGCGAGGCGAGCGAAGCGAGCCTAAGAGAAGCTTGAGAGTCCGGCCGTGTTTTGAAAGGTGGCCAATTGTGGCCGCTCTCCGTGGCCAAATGTGGCCGGTAAAGGCTGGCCAAATGGCGCCGGGAATTACCTTTTCCACTACTCATCGTAATTTTACAAAAACGAGGGTACGGTACGAAACGAACGCGGTATTTGTGTTGAGCATATGGAATAACCCCCGTATGCAAAATTTGAGGGAATTCTGTGAGATACCGTGTCTACCGTGAGCATGCAAAAAACGAAGGGATCTGTTGGTAGCCGAATCTGGCCGGCCAAAGGTGGCTGGCCGCGGCCACGCCGGAATTCGACCTCTGAATGCACTGTCTAAGTCACTCGCCTTTATCATTGGCGACTGTATCCATCACTACCGTGACCAACGGAACCAGCGAAAGGTGGGTCCCGTCGCGACTTCCACCACGTAGATGAGGCAGAGAGAATCTCCTGCGCACTGCTGAAATTAGATAGTTGCTACTTTCCCACTGTTGTTAGACGTGACTGAGCCGAATATGCATTAGGGAGGGGCAGGCGGGCCCAATCCATAGCATTTCCCTACTTCTGGCCACCGCCGCAACCCTCCTCCATCGGTCGATCCATCTCAAGCGTTTACCCACTTTTAGACGCCGGCGCGCCTTTGTCACACCGATAAACCCGTCCAAGAGCGTCCACCTATATTCGAGCGCCTGCCTGCCCTTCATGACACCGTTGTATCAGTTCGCACGCGTTCCCTCACTTTCAGACGACGGTGCACCCTTATCACATCGTTGGACCCGTCTCCAGAAGTTTCCCCACTTTCGGACGCCAGCTCGCCCCTGTCACAGCAGTGAACCCGTTGTGGGATCCCACAAAAGAGTTGTCTCGGAACTAGATTTCTGAAAGAACATACTTCGTTACTATTATTGTCGTTTTTGAACACTTTGCTCTGTGCTAATCCGTTTATACAGACCTTTTTTATGCTTCGATGACAACTTTATATTTTCGTCCTTCCTGATTCCTTTCCGCCCATCACAAATTTGTGAGAAGCTGCTCTGCGTTGATACACCACTGGGGCGCGTGTGGTGCTGTGTAAGAGGCACGCAAACGGTCGATTGTTCGATCGCGCCCGTGGCCAACCAAGTCATCCATTCCTCCGGAGTTGATAGATTGGTAACAGAGGAGTCTGGGTGAGGAAGCGCTGACTTGGTTCATCGGATGCTCCCCGCAAGTCACTGTATAGGGCACGTACGTATCCAACGCTTCTACCATGCTCAGCAGAAGTCAAATGCGTGGCGCATCCTACATGACGGGACTGATCAATGCCGAGTACTTTATCCTATTTTATATTGGTTCCGTTTTTTTTTAGCCTTCGTGTTCGCCTTCGTTTCCGACTGGTCTGTTTTGATTGTTGCTCCCTCTTAATGTTATTTCTGCTCATTATTAAATTGAATTGAAATTATTAAATTGAATTTATACTAAGTGCCACCAATCAGACGCGCGCATCCATTTGCGAAAGATCTTCCGTGAAGACAGGTTAAATGAAATTCTCAGTGAAAAGAATGCGCGCCCGTCGCAAGGTCGTAAAAGCATGCGTCTGAGCTGCGACCGCGATGTGACTAGCCCCTATTCTTCGTCATATAGATGCCCGCGCGTCACTCGCACGCATCCAGTATAAATTGCCCTCATGTTCTCCATATCACTGTCGCAATGCGTACAGTGTACATAACACCCTGCGTCGCCGTAACTGGCGACTGTAGCACCGGTGCCAATCGAGTATGAGTGGGGCGTCGCGACGGGCGACGAAGTCGGCGGTGGGCCATTGCCAACTTTGGCGAGCGACCGTCTGCGATGTTCGCGACCGATCGCGACCAATGTTGGCAAGTAGCTGTCGCTAATGTTGGAGACTGTGGAAATGCTGCCCAGCAATTATGTGCTTAAGCAACCAACAGTTGTGTTATTTCGATAGTTTGGTTACAATTGTGTAGTTGCGCCGCCACAACCTCAAACGTCCGGAATCGTCCTTACTATCGTTTTTGTATGATGCCGAGCGGTGTAATTCTCCCAGAGAGGGCGCAGGGGAGCCGCACGAGTGCACAATAGTCTACTTGATCGGCGGCAAGAACTGAGGAGATGAGAACATTGAGGGTATATCACGTCCACTGAGTGCCGGCGCGCGCGTGAGATCATTTAGATGCGGAAGCGGAGCCTCTCCCTTCCAATGCATAAGGTTGGCGTGGTATCCGAACTGCCACAATGGAGATCATTCTGAGATAATGTTATGTTTGCGCTCACAAGTCCCAAGTATCCGCGCAAAAACTATAAACGCTTTGAATGGATAATAAGACAGACCCCAAAGCTGAAATGCAGAGGAATGCGCTCCTATCACACGGGTACTAGCGGCCTATCCACATATTCTCTTTAGATATGTGATGGATTCTATTGGTATCCTTGTTGACTCTACAGCAGTCTTTACCATAACTGTGTGAATTTCTGGCTAGATACGGTATTCTGTATCTTCCGGCTGGATATGCTATTACAAGGAATTATGCGACGTTGAAGAGGCATTTGATCGTATAACAGCTTGATAATGCTTTTTATAGGCTCCAAGAAAGTAGATTTTGTCGAAGCTCGTTAGCCTGATAACCATTTGTACTATCTGTTTCAAAAAGCAGAGCAATTCAATGTTTTGCCTGTTGCTACACAAGACACGTCAAATCTTGGAAATTGAGCACTATCAGTAACTGGAAACGTGCCAAAACATGTCTCAACTATAACAACTGGAGAGACCTACCTCGTCTTCGAAGCCTGCCAAGTGGCAAGATTGGTGAAACAGACAGTACCAACCTCGCGCCGGCTTAACAAGAATACGGCGAACAATGCCCGGCATGTCGAGGTTCACTGAAAGTCGAATGCGGCAATAGCTAGCTGGATGCACTTGAAAGAAAGTTTTCAAAACAAGTATTCAGATATCGACTGAATTGTGTAGTGATGTGCAATAAATAAATTCTTCCAGACTCTTGGTTTTTCACCGTCATATAACTAACACTAAACATCTGAAAAAACAGAAAAAACCATAAACTTGACAAAAGCAGATGAAACATATGCTCAGCAGAACGTCCCATTCCTACACCATCGCTGCATACTCCATTCTCCAATTCAAACGAAGGCGGCAACGTAATACCACGTAATTCCAACAACGTCGTGTTTTTTTTTTCGTCTATTCCTCAACATCCCAAAGTACCAGAAACGTGAATTTCTCCCAACCCACATCCATTCGTCTCTCTTCCCATTGATGGAGTGAAATGCTGATCGACACAAATCACATCAAGATCGACATAAAGAATTTCATAAATTAAAGAATTTTATGGTCTCGTCACAATGACTTTTTCCATGAAAATTCGAGTGGAATTGCGTGGTGAAGCGCTACGTTCCCACCTATTTTATTCCTTCGGTCGCAACTATAGGGACAGCCATACCGGATCGCAGTCAGCGAGTTCTTCCAACAAGATATCGATTTAGCAAGTATATCAAAGCATCAACATTGCTAAGCGGTGCCACGACAATAATTGATTAGCACCTTCAAGAGGAAATTACGCCACGACTTGCATGAAACTATGTTGGTGGAAATGATAGAGGAAAGACGACAGCATGAGCATTGCTATGGACAACGAAAATTTGTAGAATTGGAGATGCGAAGCTTGTGCACAGATGGAGCGACACAAAAGGAAGGATGGATAGTTGAATGTATAGCTCACTTCAATGAGTGCTTGAGTAGCACCACATTTTTCTTCACCAGCAGGAGCAAACGATCATGTTCTAATAAGCGACCAGAAATATCAAGATTTTTCTCTGCTTTCGCGAGCTTCTAGAGAACATCCTCTTAACTGAAGAATTCCAGTTGCAGTAATGTCGGGAACAAGGAGTTTTCTGTGCTCATGTGCTCAATCTCAGTCTCTCACTTTGCTTAAGTTGACTAAGCAATACAACAACATGAGATGCTAGCATACGGACCGTGTGACTCTATCTCATCACAATACCAAAACATCAGCAAAACACCCAATCGGTTCTGGGGGCCTTGACAAAGAGCATCTTCCATCCATCTTTAATTAAAGAATACGACCTCATTCTCAGCTCTCTGCAATAAATTCCGCTTTTGGGTGGAAGCATTGCAAACTCTTGCTCTATTCACCTCTCTGATACAGGTGTTATCGCTGAATTAGTATTCCTTCTATGATATCACACTGAAATTATGTCTGCAGGGAGTCTCGATGACAAAATCGTACAACTTCTTCTGCAAATATTTCCCTCCATACGTCCAGGACAAAAACATCTATTCGAGCGCATTCAAATTTCCCTAATATCTGTTCTAGATCGTATCACTGGATTTTCATTCGACTACTACAGCAATTTTCACTATTAATGGATACAGCAAATCATTTGCTGCTATAGTATCTGCTCATCGCTGCAACATGACTGTATTATATTCTGATGTTACTGCTGACATTCTCACCTCATCATTCTGTTGTGGCTTACTGACAAATGCGAATACTGATATTCCCTTCCTATTATTCCAATATAGCTGTCGTCACCGAGCTAGTATTTATTCAGCAATACTCAGACAATACTTTTTCCGAAACAACTCCTCAGAAGGAGGAAATAACCAACTATATTTAGTCTACTCGGAGGAACGTTACTCTCCGAGTAAATATACAACATCTGCCCTCTTGATGGCGCAGCTTCTTCTGTTCTCCTTTCTCAACACAGTCATACTTCCCGTAATCACGGACTTACAGTGCTGCTCGACACCGTCCGCCACACCGGTCTACATGAGCAAGGTTTTGAAGTTCCCTCATTAAATCCATTTGAAAATAAGGAATACAAATCTGAATACAAATTAACCAGAAATTGTAAATCTACTCCTTTCCCCATTGTTCGATCGCGTTTCATATTGAAGTCTTGCTGTGCACATCAATAATGGGAAAAGAAGATCGCCCAGGGCTTAGAGTCGGATCTCATATACTGCTCACCAATTACAAATATATCAAGGCTTCAATATTTCTGACCGATGAGGAGATATTCTTTAGGGAACAGGGCAGTCAGAAACTGCACAATTATCATGACATAAGCGCATAACGGAACAGAAAAAGCGAAGAAGGAAAGACGACCAGCATAAGCATGGCTATGGACAGAAGAAATGTTTAATGAATTGTACATGCACTTACACAGAAGTTTGGATGGAATTTACCAGTAAGTTAGCTATAAAAGACGTTTCCTCGTCCCTTGTATTTCACAAGAAGTCATGATTGAATGAGGGACAGAGAATGTATACTGCCTTACATCATCATCGATTAAAATGGAAACGAAAAACGATCAATGAAAATCATGTTGCGACTACGCCTGCAAAACTGGTACGGAGGCAAAAAGTTGTCCAGAGAAGGAGGACAACTCCATTTACAAGTTGCATCTGCTTGCTGTGAATATTTTCTTTGACCACATCAATGACTGATGGAAGAGGATCTCTTGGAACCCTGTTTTAACGGGGCTCAACACCGGGATAACGAGTGTGCCGAAACACCCATACTTCCCCAGATATGATTGTGTTGAGTTGAATACATGAATCATGCAGATATAATTACTTGGATGACTTGATATCCGATACTATGCAAAATCAGTTCAGCCTCATATCCTATGTATGATACATCCATCTATGTTCCCTCCTCGTTACACCCGCTCTCGCTCTATACCATCCTCCTATTCTCCCTCCAACATGCGTATGTTCCTTGCTATCTGTACCCAATTATTCATTCACAACCCTCTTTCCATTTTTTTTTCATCTAACTGCTGCTGTGTGAAGAGAACTATTCTTCACACAGCAGCAGTTAGATGAAAAGATGCCTAGTCTGTATTCGCTGACGCTGTCGTTGTCAGTACGGAACACGTGGCCGTACCGTCGCACGCGAACTTCGCGGAGCTTGTCCGTTATTGGAGCGACGCTAGAACGCTGCAGGATGTCTTGATTGCAGATGCGGTCAAGACGCGTGGTTCCAGCCCTTCAGCGTAGCATCTTCATTCACATGACGCAAAGGCTTCGTTTTTCTTGCTAGCTAGCTACCCAATATTCAACGCCATAAAGAGTGACAGCATGAACAACCGTTCGGTGAACCTTCGAGTTGAAGCCCACTGGGATGCTTTGGTCGCACACTACGCCTGTCACTGAACGCCATTTCATCCAGGAGATGACGTTAACGCGCGCGAAGACTTCACGTGAGAGGTTACCATTGAGCCGAGACACCTGAATCCATCTGTCCTCGGGAGATCAATGCCATCAACTATGTCGGGCAGGATACGGCGCGCCATCTCAAGCTGTGCGCGCACGAGGTCAATAATCCGTCGGATAAACTGTAAGGAGATTTCTGGATTGTTTCCGGATTATGTACGAAGAGATATCTGAGGAATAACTAATTGTAAGAAAATGGTTCGTAAGATATCCTCAGTCACCTAGGCGCTCTACTGATCACGTCAGGTCGGAGCTGAACTACCGGAGAAAAGAGAGAGCAAGTTGGTAAGTACTGTTGCTCGCGTCGGAACAAAAAGAGGACCTTGAGCGGCAGACCAGACTTGGAGCGAACGTCTAGCTCGGTTCGGTCTTCGGCTAAAAGTCAGGAAGGCTGAGTATATGACTAACAACCTTGACGAGCCTTTCACCATTCATGTTGATGGTAACGACCTCCGTAGAGCCGACTATTTCAAGTACCTCGGCATCTATTGACTTTATACTTCATTCGTGTTTCTCTTCCCGAAATGTGTCGCTTAAAATAACCCTGCTAGCAAAATGATCAGCGAGCTTACGGGCGGAGGCTAGCTGGTGATCCCCATTTAGTGAAAGAATACGACACATATGGGAGATAGAAACAGAAAGAAAGTGGGAGCGGAACACACAGAATAAGGAGTAGATAAAACTATACGTGGTCAGTACATGGAAGTATCCAGGTATAGAGTGGGAACAGGATAAAGGTCGAGCTAGGAAAAAAAAGTAAGGGAGAATACATGAATCAAGGACTTGCTACGATGTACGGATGCGGTGGTTAGTAATTTTCGCGATGACGAAGCTGGAGTTGGGGGTAGGTTTGGTGCTAGTAGGCTGGAGACAGTACGATGGTTGTAAAAGAAGAGTGAAGACGATAAAGTGATTCAAAAAGTCAGTAATATCCCTTATTTCTAAGAAATCTTTCCACTGCTCTGTTGAAGGCAGATGAGGACAACGATCGGATAACTTCTTCCGGAAACTCGTTCCACAGCCGGACGACACGAATAATGAAAGATTCTCCAAACTTCTGGGTACGCACCCTTTCCGAACTGAGACTAAATGGATGATCTTGAGTAAAATTGCTGAAGTTTGACAGAGTAAATATTTCACGGTAATCGAAATCGATGTTTCCGGCAAAACTATTGTAAAGTAAATTTAGATCATATATCGTCCTACGCAGAGCCAATGTGCTCGCATTCAACAGAGTCAACCTTCTCCTATACGGCACATGGAATAACCCAGACCTTGCCAAAATTCGTGCTGTGAATCTCCTTTGGACGTTTTCTAATTCGTCAATCAGATACTGTCTAGATGGCGACCATAGTGGTGTGCAGTATTTGAGGAATGGCCTGACATAGGTTGAGAAAAGTTGAAACAAAGTTTTTGGGTTACGAGTTGAGAATGCCCTCAAAATGTAGTTTGATTTAGACGTGGCGTTTTTTTTTTTTTTGAAACACACGGTATATGTTCGTCAAAATCCAAGGAATCAGTGTAGAGTATTCCCAGGTCACGAACTTGGTGAGATAGCTTCAGTTCATAACTGCCTATGTGGTATTTTGGCGTAACTGGTTGGCGAGACCCATTAATGACCATAAAAGTTGTTTTATCATAGGAGATATTCAACCTCCATCTTGAAGACCAGTCAGCCACTGCGTCAAGAGCTAACTGCAAAGATTGTTGTATGCGAACAATTTAGAATCATCCGCATATATTGAGCAGCCACTATCATTGGGAAGACATCGCTGAAGGGCATTAACATATAAAAGAAACATAAGAGGACCAAGACAAGTCCCCTGAGGGACTCCAGAAGGAGTAGGGTATATGTTGGAGCGAGCATTATTGAAAATTACTTGCTGCTTTCGGTTGCTAAGGAAGGACTTGATAAATGTCAGTAGACTACCAGAAACGCCAAAAGCTGCGAGTTTCCTGAAGAGCAGTTCTAATAGAATTGAGTCGGAGGTTTTACGGAAGTCTAGGTAACAGACAGTAACAAATCCTTTTCGGTCCATCGTTCTTTGCCAAAGTGGGATGGTGGACATTAGAGCCAGGGTCAAGCGTGGCGTTGGTAAAAAATGGACCACGAGGCGACCCCCCTCGTAGACTGGGAAAATGCGACCCCCCAGTATTTTCAATTCTTCAAAAATTTTTAGTTATTATATATTATGAATATATAATAATATAACTATAGATTATTATATATTAGCAATTTTTAAAGTACGTAGAAAATACTTTTTTTGGATTAAACTATTTTTTAAAATCAATTTCTCAACTTTTCAAATTTCAAATTTTATCAATTAACCTCAACAGTAGTTGAGGTAGTAGGTGTAGGTAGTCCAGTAGGTAGTCCAGTTGTCAAACATGTGTCTGTCGCACACTCTACGATCTTTCTGTAAGCAGTTGGAGTGAGAGAGAAGTGCTGCTCGTGCTGACACAGGTCCAGGGTTCAATCCCCTGAGAACCTGATTTATTCGGATTAATTTAGGGTGTCAAATCGTTGGTAAAAAGATGGGAAATTTGCCATTTTTACCAACGGTTTACCATCGGTTTACCAACGGAATAACACCCGAACTAGGTGAGCTAGAGAGCTGAATTTTTGCAGGGATGTAGAGCTTGACCTTCTCTTTAAGAATAATGTTTAAAGTTTTGTCAGCTCTAACATATAGGCAGAGAAAAAAGCCTTTGAAAGATGACCTAATTCTTGGCAAGTTCGGGAGAGTGCTATTATTCTAAGGTGAATAACTCCATAGTTATTTTGTAGGATGGAATAGTTCTCATACACTACAATAGAGGAAGATTTGCTCTTTTATATGCACCAGGCCACTTTTTAGGTGGCCTTCTGATTCTGGCAGTTATTGAGTGGCAATAAACCTGGAATTTAGCAAAATTTATGGTCATGTCACATGTAGTCTTATCGCCCTAAAAATGGTGTCAGCGGATGAGAAGAAGTGACATATTGCATAACGATAACGTTTGACTCCGTAGAAGCGCCTACACAGTATTGGGACACTGTGTGCTGTCCGAAGGTGGTAGGACACCATCTATGAAATTGCATTTTGAGCTGCATCATTATTGGGCCCCAGCATTGGATTTACAGCCAAATAAAACGTCAAAGCTTAAGGAAAAATGCTCACTAAGGATTTTGCTCTTGTTATGCTTTTTATTAAAAGGACAGAATTTGCTGGAGTGTTTGCAAAAGCACCACTCCCGCGAGGAATCGAACCAAGGTCTTGTTTGTGGAAAACAGAGCCTTTACCACTGAACCGACGCTACTCAGGGCGTTGGTGATTCAACACTAAGTATTACATTCATGTTAACAATAATAATGTCATTGTTAAGGAAAATATAGCTAACTACAGGAAAATTAAAAATTAATTTGTACTTCCCTACAATACCAACGGTGTCGCTTGATGAAACTGCGCGATGTCTGCGATTTCGCGTTTTTTTCGTCGCATCTCCATAACTCTCTTTAATTTTGACCATTTTCAAAATGGAGTAGATATTCGGAATCGGGATGATCCAATCTATCCGGTGATATGCTTATAAGTTGAAAATTCGAAAATTTTTGTTGATCATGTAGAAAAATCACCTAGGGATACAATTAAGAGAGACTCGCTGATTTGAGCCTCTCCTAATTGTATCCGCAGGTAATTTTGCTGGAATGAAGCCCGTTAGTTCCTCATTTTAGTGAAGAAGTTGTTGCAGTGCACTATAAATCATTTTTTCAGATTTGGGACAAGATGAGGACAAGAACGGTAGCTCATATGACCAGGATATGAACCAGAATACTAATTCCATAAATTTCAGCTATAAATTTCACATTTTCAGCTGTTTTGAAGGGAAATCGATGTGTGAGGTCTTCGAGTGAAGTTTTTTTCCGACTATGTCGAAACCTCCTCACTGCGATTGGGTTTTAATCGCATGTGGATGCGTTTTAGAGAAAAAGTACCTTCTCATCGTTGAAAAATGGTATTTCCGATGTTAAAGTGAATTTTTTGGAAGAGATAACCCGCGAATTCACAATTTGTCACTCGTTATGGTTTCTTTAACCTTATGCAACGGCAATAGCCATTGTTCCCCTGCGCCATTTTTCCCCTCTACCCGTATCCCTGGCAGGCTATAATCGCGGCCTCGCTATCGCTCGAGCGATGGATCGCTGGACCTCGCCGTAGACTGATGTGCCCTGCGGTATTTTCGCACCTCTTGGATGCGACTGCATCTGAAAATATGAAGGAAGTGTTGAGAAATACTTGAAAGTTGAATAATAGTTGAGGAAAAAACTAAGTTTTTGTTTTTTCGACAGTTGTGGAATGAAACCCATTCTTGTCGAGCAAACATATTTCCAGACTTTACCAGCTTGTTGTTAGGAAATCTTACGGGTAGGAGTTTTTCATAGTAAATTTCAACATTACCAATAGCTGAAGCGCTGTTCACTTTAAAAGTTTTGTAGTCCAGCTCCTATCCGTGAGATTTTCTAACAACACTGAAAAAACTCTGAGAATCGAATTTAATTCCATACTTCGTCCACAGAGTAAAACCTCATTTTTTTCAACTTTCCATTTATAAATCCTCCCTTCCTATTTTCAGATGCAGTTGCATCCAAGAGGTGCGAAAACACCGCAGGGCACATCAGTCTACGGCGAGGTCCAGCGATCCGTCGCTCGAGCGATAGCGAGGTCGCGATTATAGCCTGCCCTGGATACGGATAGAGGGGAAAATGGCGCAGGGGAACAATGGCTGTTGCCGTTGCAGAAGGTTAAAGAAACCATAATGAGTGACAAATTGTGAATTCGCGGGTTATCTCTTCCAAAAATTCACTCTAACATCGGAAATACCATTTTTCTACTATGAGAAGGTACTTTTTCTCTAAATCGCATCCACATGCGATTAAAACCACAATCGCAGTGAGGAGGTTTCGACATAGTCGGAAGAAACTTCAAGACCTCATACATCGATTTCCCTTCAAAACAGCTGAAAATGTGAAAATTATAGCTGAAATTTATGAAATTAGTATTCTGGTTCATATCCTGGTCATATGAGGTACCGTTCTTGTCCTCATCTTGTCCCAAACCTGAAAAAATGATTTATACTGCACTGTAACAACTTCTTCACTAAAATGAGGAACTAACGGCTTCATTCCAGCAAAATTACCTGCGGATACAATTAGGAGAGACTCAAAGCAGCGAGTCTCACTTAATTGTATCCCTAGGTGATTTTTGTACATGATCAACAGAAATTTTAGAATTTTCAACTTATAAGGATACCACCGGATAGATTGGATCATCCCGATTCCAAACATCAACTCCATTTTGAAAATGGTCAAAATTGAACAGAGTTATGGAGATGCGATGAAAAAAACGCGAAATCGCAGACATCGCGCAGTTTCATCAAGCGACACCGTTGGTATTGTACCTTGCTGCCATCATACCACCCCCGGAGTGCAGGAGGAGGCGACCCCTCTGGCACTTCACGAGGCGACCCCCCCCTTGATAAATTACCATTGTACGCTTGACCCTGATTAGAGCTGTTTTAGTTGAGCGACGTACGAGGAAAGCATGTTGATCCTTACTGATTAAATTGTTATCCAGAAGGTATTTACTCAGGCACTTACAAATAATTCGCTCCAGAACTTTGCTGATGCACGAGGTTAGACAAATGGGTCTGTAGTTTTTAACATCAGTTTTAGAGCCTTTTTTGAAGACAGGTTTTACAAGTCCCAAGCGCCATAACACCACCGGGACCTCACCGCGGAGCAAGAAACGATTGAACATCAAGGTTATAGCAGGTGTGAGACCAAGGGCAGCTTTTTTCAGGAAAACATAAGGAATATTATCAGGAGTAGTTGATCTTCGCAAGGGTAGGCTGTGCAAGCTCTGGAAAACTATCAGGTTGTTGCGAAATTAATTGCCGAAATAGACAGCCCAGTTCAAACTGCTGTAACTCTGTTCAAACTCAACTTTGTTTATCAAAATAAAATCCTTCAGATTCTACACATCTCTGCTAACGATCCGGTAATTCATTTATACCTTTACAATAGAAACCGAGAATACAAGATTTTATGAACTCTTGGAAGGCAATTTCAACATGCTCCAAATCAGGAAGCTGCTGCTGACGCAGGTTTGCTTCGAGAGCCCGGAAAAAGTGAGAGTCTGTAGGGAAGAGGTCTGTAGAGTAAGGTAGGTGAGGGAGAACCTTGATGCCTAACTGCGTCAGTTTTCGCAGGGTGAGTTTTGAAGTGTGAGGCCTAGCGTTATCCTGGAGCAGGACAGGCCCACCTCTGCTTACCACTGCCGGCCACATTTGTAGCAACTTTTCATACATCAGGTCCAAGTCACAACAGTAAGACTCTGATGTAACAGCCTGACAGGGTTGCAGAAGGCTATAATGAATAACACCCTTAAAACACCACCAAACTGTCAGCATAACCTTCCTAGGGTAAAGATCTGGTTTAGGGAAGCTTGAAGGGTTAGAGAACATGTCTACCCATACATAACCACGTTTCTTATTATCAAATGGGATCCATTTTCATCTACAGTTATTAAACGGTCACGAAATGGCTCGTTTTTCTGGCGAACGAGGAGGTTGGAACAGATCTCGAAGCGGGTGGATTGCTGGTCATCGGTCAGATCATGGGGTGTCCACTTTTGCATTTTTCTCACCATACCAATAGAGGCCAAATGTTTTGAAACTGTAGCATAGCGACCCCTCAGGCCTGCCGCCAACGTACGAGTAGTAGTATCGGGTTTCGTTTCCACCGCTGCTCTCAGTGCTTGATCGTCCAGCGACATCCTTCCACCACGACCGGGTTTATCTTCGAGATCAAAATCGCCGGAAGAGAATTTGGCGAACCAGTACCTCACTGTCCTTCCGGAAGGAGAGTCCGTGCCAAAAGCAAGCGCTATATTACGGGCTGCTTCCGCTGCAGAATGGCTGAGTTCGAACTCGTACAACATGATCACTCGAAAATCGCATCGGCTCACCATTTTTCGCGACCCTATAAACCAGTCCAGGGAAGAGCTAGCCAGGTTATTGAAGAAGCATCTGAAAGAGCACAACAATCCCTGCCAGGAGCTAGCACATATTGGCTTGAAGTTGTTGAATTGGGCAAGAAAAAAGTTGTTTCCAAGCATACCGTGAAACGGCAATTATTTTCGCAACAACCTAATGTCTCACTATTGACATCTAGAAAATCTATTTTGGCAGATGTGTAGGCAACACATTCCGGAACAGTTGAATCATAAGAATTGTAAACTGATTTAAAGAAGCATGCAAATGCTTCCGCCACCTCTTGATCTGTTTTGCAGGGCTCGCCGTCTTAATAATAGTCCCTACTTTATGGCAGCTCTTTAGGTACTTATTGCAATGGCGGAAGAACGCTTTCTTGTCTTTATGGTTAGCTAGAAATCGCTTAAGTTTCGCTGCTAAACGTAGATATTTTCTATTGTCAATTATTGATCGAAGGTTAAAAAGGTGAGAGACTTTTTTCTCGAGTTTTTTCATTTCGAGAGGGTAAACTCTTCGGCGCTGCTCAGTGGCAACTACTGGAGTATGCTGCGGATTTGCGGCTAAGCAGAGGTCTAGGAATTGCTGATAGCAATCGTCAGCTGAAGCGGCCTGAAAAATGACATCGCGACAGTTAACACTAAGCAGTTTGGAGCATATGCCATCGTAGTCGCCATTCGCGTAGTCAATATAATGGTACTTCCTGTTACGAACAGGGTTGACGTTGCTGACATGGAACGTTAAGGCGCAATGATCAGAAGTAGAAAAGGGAGAGCAAACTTGGACATTTTCAATCAGACTAGGGCAGTTGGTAAGTAAAAGATCGAGTACGTTAGTGCCATGTGTGGGAGCTTGAATCAGTTGATGAAGAGAGTACTCAGAGATTAGTTGACAAAGTGGAAGAGAAGAACCATTTGACTGATTGATAAAACCGTCTTCCTCAGCTGACTCATCTTGATTGAAACGGATTAATTCAGGTAGGTTAAAATCTCCAGTTGGTAAGTAAAAGATCGAGTACGTTAGTGCCATGTGTGGGAGCTTGAATCAGTTGATGAAGAGAGTACTCAGAGATTAGTTGACAAAGTGGAAGAGAAGAACCATTTGACTGATTGATAAAACCGTCTTCCTCAGCTGACTCATCTTGATTGAAACGGATTAATTCAGGTAGGTTAAAATCTCCAACTACGATGCAGTTTACATCCCTGTCAAGAATTTCTCTGACACGATCGAGTGCATCACAAAAGTGCCCTAGCTCACATGAAGGACTACGATAAATGAGGATTAGGACCGTTTGGGGCGTTATATTCAAGCTGAGTGCAAGCATTTGACAACATGGTGAAAAGTTCAGGGAAAAAACTTCATTATGAGGTATGCTGTGATGGACCAGAGCAAGAACCCCTCCGCCAACAACGTGGGATTCCCTGTCACATCTAAAAACGTCGTAGCTGAGGCCATCCACGAAAGCGGCGTCGTTGATTAGATTGGGCTTGCACCAAGACTCTGTGACAAGTACTATAGATGGGTTTTGCGGAAGGAGTCTGTGTAGTTCCGGTAATTTATTGCAGATAGATCGTGCATTGAAATAGATTATAAGATCATTTGAATTTTGATTTAAAAACTCATAGATAGAATGATATGAATAGTTGATAAACGAATGGATACTGTTTGAAGGTTGATCTAGCTGAGAGGAGCGAGGGGAGTTGGAATATTGCGAGAATGAGACTTGAGACAAGCCCAGTTCAACTTGACCGCAAGCATAACTCGGTTCAGATGGGACAGCATCTCGACTGGGAAACCGTGCTTTGGTGTAGGAGTTATGCGAAGGAGGCAAAGAGCGCATGGGTAGATCGTGTGGTGTAGTGCCTTAAGTTTGATGATCTGAAAATCTCTTACAACGTAGGCAAGCTTCCCCGACTGAGCGTTCAGGTCTCCTGCTTGTTTACGCAATAAGCAGTCGAAATTAAGCTCTTCGGCAGTGTAATCTCGCCTGGCAAAAGAATGTACAAAATTTTGCGTTAAGCTTTGCCTACCGGTCCTCATATGTGCGAGAAGATGCTGCGATGCGAGAGATATTTTGATGATGCGCCCCCGTTCGCCAGGTCTCCGAGGTTTACCAGGCGGGTGACGCTGCCAAGAGATGTATTGATCACCTCTTTCACGATCTCCTGGTCGAACCTTCTAGTTGTCGCCTCATCTCTCTGTTCGCCAACGCCTACCCAAGTGATCCATGTGGCTTTATCGTTGATCTTCTCAGCATCTGTCCTGATTTTAACCATTGTTGAGTACAAAAGATTCTGACGGTCAGCATGAGTGGGTGAGTTGATAGCGAGCTTATTTTCGAGATCTGAGAGTCGCGACAGAATAGTTGCTTGCGTCTGCTGTAGTTTCGCCATCTCGGTAAACACGCGGTCAAAAGACGCAGTGAGAGTGCGCTCCAGGGAGGACGAATACAAGTCAAACCTATCTATTAGCTTAGTGGTCCACAGGGGCATATCATCGCCGATTTCGTGGCCATCATTGATCTTCCTTCTGGCAGATTGACGAACCATTGGGAGTGATCAGCGGAGAACGTAGGTAGTTGACAACCGCGACGAACACCAGCGCGGAAATGAAACCAGCGCGGGAATGACTGGAGTGCTGTGCGACAAAAATATCCTACAGGTTAAAGGTGTATCGAGCAGTTGTTCGATCCGTGTCACTGTATGGTGCAGAATGATGGCCCAGCCAGCGAGTAAGTTGAAAGCCGACTACGTGTGATGGAGACGAAGACGTTAGATGGACGGCCGGTATCACGCGTGCAGACTGCAACCGCAATGAGAAGATCCGAGAGTGGTTCAGCATCGTCCCGATTGCCGACAAACTTCGTGGAACTCGCCTTAGATGGTGCGGCCATGTTCTGCTCGCCAGGGATACACCATCTGCAAAGTAGGCCTTGATCTCGAACTACCGAGAGAACGACCAAAAGGACGGCCGAAGAAGCGGTCGCCAGACTCACTGCACGCCGTAATGAAGCATGTGGGCGTTTACCCAGACCAACTCTAAAGAAGAAGAAGTTTGGTAATTACTGCCCCAGCTGGGCATTCCACGCCCGGATTCCAACCTCAGATAATCATTCAGTGGAAATCTGCACTATTATTCTTCTGTTTCCTGATAGGGTCTCCCTCTTCATCCCTGCCAAAGATATTATATTAGAGCACTAGAATGAAGATGCATCTTCTTTGAATCAATATATTTCTCAGTTGAAAAAACGAGGTGGTATCCTGTGGCTAATAACGCTGCAATCTGTCGTAAATGGGACTGGGCTTCCTATCCTTCCTCCTAGGCTCGTTCTTTTTCTCAACTAATTTTCGCAGCATTGGGAGTTCTGACATGAGAACGGTAGAGTCCGGACTTCTGCACTTCTTGACGAGTAGAGGACGCGGACTCTCTTCCGGCGGTAGCTCGTCATCCGCTTCAATCGTGTCCAGATCGTGTTTTGGGCCTTCCTGATCATGTAATGAGAGACAATTGAAAGACTCATCGCATCATATATGTTTTTTTGCAGAGTCGCATACCTTGCTGCTCGTAGAGCTGCTTGGACCAGTTGGATTTGATGAAGCTTTCTCTACCATAATCTCAGCAGAATGTCTAGGTATTTGAAGGTTTGACCTTGATCTAGACTTGGCATGGTGAATCTGTGTTGTGCGGTTTACAAATTTTGAGCACAGGCCAAGATTGCTATCGATGTTCTCACGTTAAGGTGAATTCGAAGCATGTACGCTACTGGTCAAACTTCATATGCAATTTGGAGAGAAGTTCCGGAGCACTCTCGGAATGTTTGAAAAAGCATGAAATGTAAGTAGACGGAAACCCACGCACCAACCTGTATTATGGTAGAGTTAGGAATGTGTGTTTATTTTGCGCTGGATGAGGTTTATTACGAAAATAGCAGTTCTATGCCTAAATTCGAGTTATGGTCTATTAATTTTGCAGTGGAGCCGCACACAAAGCCCGCCATTACGTCCTAGTGGCTTCGTTCCAGCGGCCGAAGAGCTTAGGACCGATTCATGATGGCCTCCAGTAACTGGACCAAATAAGCCTCTATGGTGTTTCTCGTGACAATCTTCATTTCTTTCTTTATAAAATGTTTGTGTCCGTGAATGTTTGTGTCCTTCATATTTTATACCCGGTGATTGTGTTGTGTGGTTTGCATTTATCTCATGATTTTGGGTGACCTTTTTGGGCATATTCTAGTTCTTCTATTGTAAAACATATTTTTTGTTCCCACTAGCTCCAGGGTCATTGAGACGCATGCGACTACAATTCGTGATTTTGAAACTGAGATCAACACGTGCAAGGCTCCTGCAGCACTTTGGATTCATGCCAAAAAACCAAAAATGAACCGCAAAGAGGAGTACTCACCATAACCAATGAACTTTACCCATACCTCCAATCATGTGGTCTCCGATTAGAGATACAACTTGTCGTAGAGCGCCCCATTCTACTGATGAGCTAAGCCTGTGGCATACTGTGAAGAAAATTGAGTGAAATTAGTGAAAATGACGAGAACAGAGTGTAACGAGTCCTCGTATCGTATCACACAACTTTCGTTGGATATCGTGTTGGCGTTACAGCAGTTGCACAAAAACTGTCACGGTGAACGGTCGCAGCGACAGCGTCTTTGTGAAAAATGTCCTGGGCCTTAATCCTATTCGGTCGTCATTAAAAACATTGAAGAAGCCGCAAAAACGTTAGCCAATGAAACGTATTGACAACCCCGCCTTTGGCTAACAAGTTATTACATTATGGTGAAGTGCTATGACGAGATCTTAAGATCATCGGACTCGAGAACACACGAATAGTGTTAGCCGTTCAATTCTGGCTCGAAAGAAGCCCCGCCAACGCGGCAGAGAAGTTCGTATAATGATAAATCGGTCTTCCAGAGACATTCTGAGGCACTATTCTGTAAATCAGGAAACGACCTCACACGTGAGCATGACTCCGTCTCCACTTAACATCGTAGTGATGACGACGTGTCACATGTTGAGCAATCCGTGCCAGAAATGTCTTGGGTAACGGTGATGGTGGCTTCACACTTCCTCGAAATGTGCGCAAAGTGTTAGAGCTGGGATATACAGGGTGGCCGAAAAGTATGGGCGTCAAGAAAAACAGTATTTTTCTACTGTGAGCCACAATTACCTTGTGTTTGTCATTGCTTCTGGTACATAAGTGCATGACTAATCAGTTTTGCAAAAAGCTCCCTAAGTGGCCCTTCTTGGACCTGATGCAGACCTGCATCTTTGTTCTCAGAAAATGAAGGTGCGCCGCAGGGAGTCCTCACTAAATTTCAACCAGCTTGCCTGAGTTCGCGTGCTAGAGATCCTGAGTGCATGCTATTTTTATTCTTCATATTCTCCTTCACAAATATACAGTTAGACAAATTTACTGGATTCAAATGCGGACAGCGGGGGCGTCAATAATTCCTGTTGTGGAAACCCGGGAACGCCGACTCTGAACAGGCAAAGGGGGTCTCGGTCCTGTGGAGCCGAGCGTAGCCCTGCTCAAGAGTCATGTTGGGATTTTTCTGTTACCATGGGATGAGCACATTTCTGAGAGTCTCATTTTGACAGAAATTGGCGTCGATTTTACCATCTTATTCCGTGAAAAGCAAGAATATCTTCCCCATTGCGGGCACTTCTCTCCGAACCATCACAACTCTTTGAAACGACGACTTTGTGCCGGTTCTCTTTTTTTTCTAGAGAATCAGTAGCCTTCACTGATAGACTGATGAATTTTCTAGAAATTGTGAACAACTTCAATGGTGAAAAGCTTCTCATCAGTTTACTGCACATCTTCGTGCGGCGCACTAGGATGACCTGGAAGATTTTTCTGTATTTCTCAGCTTTGGCGTATTCACAGGCCCCAGTCTCAACCCTTACATAGCGATGACCTAAATAGACCAACTTGTGAGTGCAGGAGTTTTCGATGCATTGTCCAGAATGACCCGTTATTTTGTCTGACCCTCTTCTCTATGGTCTTAAAAGTTCTACCTGTGTTCACCAAACGGGGACGACCCGTGATTGTTTCCACGTTAGGGGCTCCTACGTCATTCCATAATATGGTGATCTTCTGAACTGGTTTCAGAAGAGATATCGACTTTCTTCGTATTGCTGCAATGGGCTCCCTAGAGCGAGTGCGGCACACAATAGATTCGCAATGAGCCTACTGGCGCACCCCTCCATGGAACCTAATGAATTGTAGTTCAGATGAAAGAGCATTTGAAAACGTATCACTCACATGTGAAACAGGAGTGAAATTACATTAAACGTGAGAAAGCAGAAGCGCCAAATGAGGCGCCCATACTTTTCGGCCACCCTGTATTAGGTGAGTGCAAAAATTTCGGGGCAGTTGCACCTGATTTTTTGAAACACCCAAACTCTGCTCATTGTCAAAGATTCTATTCAAGTCAAAAAGCGCTGGCATCTCTGTGATGTTGCCAACACGGCACGAAAAATTTGTTTCAGGAGCGTGAAATTTAACACGTTTATACTCGAAAGACCGGCACATTTCGTTTTCAAGTAGGGTCTGTTCAGCAAAAGTTCTTCAGCGGATGTATAGTCGTAGAAGTTTGAGAAGAGAAATTTTCATTGGAGAGTGGTCCAGAGAGTAACACAGGATGGGTTGAGATTCCAGACCGGAAATGCCTGATTTTCTCCACTACGAAAAGTTGGTGCTCGTTATCCCGTAGTAGCAGCAGCAGACCACCCAAGCCGGCCTGTGTTGGCCTTATATTTGAGGTTTTGCTTTTATTACTCCGTAAAGAAACGTGTAATACCACACAGTTACTATGCATTCGTTTGGGTAAAATTCGTTGTGGGTGACTCAGGTTACAGACCAGAAATGAGCAAAGAAGTTTTTCATGGGTATAGTGATGGCTTTCCCCTTTTTGAATAGGGCAGTCGACTCTGGCTCTTTAGTCGACCACTTCCTGTTCTCGCATATGGCCCATTTTTTTTAATCAAAAATAACAATAAACTTGAGAAAGGGCTTGTTAGAATATCTGTAGATCAGATATTCGTAGACTCGCCAGTGTGGACGTTGGTGTTCCTCGCTCAGCTCACTCAAAGTCCATCTACTCATCTTCCTCTTTTTACCAATCCAGTACAAGTACGGACGATGGTTGGTTAATTGCTCCATGATGTCCTGCTCACTTTACATTGAGTCCGATTCAGCCTGCTTTTTTCGGTCATCATTGTGAAGGTTGGATTAGCGCTGTGCTCAAGAAGCATTTTCCAGGGTCTCATCTCCACTTGTATTTCTCAAGAACCCACGAGCCTCTGGCATTTTGAAGAGGATACCCTACGCAAACGCAATATTATGGTATGGGTGGCGTCCTTTACGAATCATCTAGATTTTAATTCATAAAGCAAATTCACTGACTGCACATAGCATTAGTTTTATACCTAAATTTTATACCTAAAACACAGCAGCGCTGCGACACAGATCCGAGCCAAATATGACATGGGCGGCAGATGTCACAGGCTATCAGCATACATGAAAACCATATCGGGATATCGCAAGCAAAAGCAGAAAGACGACATTAAACGATGAACTGCCACCAACTGCCACGGAACTTTTACACGCACCTAATAGTTTCTCACCATCTCAACCCTCCCCTAGCTCAGTTTGCCAAAAGATTGCTATTAACACTTAAAGGCCTACTCATTTCTGGAGCAAAACTCGATTGTAACGGGATACCATCACCGAAAACGATCTTCCAGAACGAATCTTTCTATTATGCCTTTCACAGAACTGGAACTTATAGCAGGCACGCGCGTCAGTTGCGCGTCATAGGCACGCAATTTGTGGAGGGTTCTCTATGAAAGAAGGTAGACGCAGGACGTACATCCTTAAAAAAATCCGCGGCTGCAGCGGGGCTACAAGCGGATGCGTCCAAGCTGCGGTAAGGCTCATAACCCTCACCATACATATAGACTCAGGCGCGTCAAACGTACGCTACCAGTAAAAATTACCCTAAGGCCTATGGCATACTTCACACCAATGCTTTCGCTGCGACCGTTTACCATCAGAAGTATCCATGCAACTGTTCCTACGACAACTCACCATCCAACGCAGATTGTGTGATAGGATATGAGAACTTGTAAAATGAATGAAAATGATGAGAACATTTGTTATCATCATTTTCATTCATTTATTTCCTCTACAACGACGGTGTCATTGTGAAGTATGCCATGGGCCCAACGGTTTACAAACACGAAGAGCTGATAAGGCTAATAGGGGGTCCGTGGGGTCCCCAATTTTGGTCGCCTTCGAACTTCGGTATGATATATCAGTAAGACTTATTAATTTGTTAGCCGAGCACAAGGTTGTTAGTAATAATTTTGAGCCAACGTTTCGGTGGCTTCACCTTTGTCAGGGCCTGAAAGAATCAAATTGATCTACGAAAGTGGCCGCACAAACGCAGCCTCAATAAACATCCAAGAACCAGACCATATTCCGAAATCACAAAACTCTAACGAGAATCGAAGTCGCACCTCAAAGTCCACTGTGCTGGTGGTGTTGTTAGACGACCGAACGCGTTAAAATTGTCAGTAGTACGAGAAGTTTTGCCACAAACCTGACTTAGATGTTGCACACTCATTGCGTCATTCGAAAGCTGTGACATATTTGAGTCAAGGAGTTCAACAACATGAAATTTAGAACAGGTCATGAATCGTTATTGAGTGGAAGTCGACCGGATAAAGACAACCTGTAGTGGAACGAATGGATCAGCATATCCGTGTTTATGCTTTCAATGGATAGCAGATTCTTAAGCCACACTAACATATTCGCTAACGCGCATTTATCTGACTGATAATGCACATTGGATACGGAACTAAACGCAGAATAATAAGATGGGTTTCATTCGGGTAGAGCGTCCTGTGAATTATTCGACGACAATCTTCCCACTTGAATCTGTAATAATGGGCCGAGTGTTCACCAATCCAGGTAAGCCCATTCATTTTTTTTCTCGTGAACAGAGCGTATTTCGCAGGGAATACAATGGAAATGCTTGTCGCAACATCTCCGCAGCACTTTAAGGCACTATGTCGCACTAAAAGAGCGACTCAAATCGAAAGTAGCATAAAAAACTAGTAGACTGCGCTGCAGGGCAATTTGGACACTGCTGAGGACCCGCTGTGATAAAAGAGCGACTTCTATTCCCCCAAAGACAAGCCGTACACACAAATTGTAAAAGAATGTCTGGAACTGTGGAAAATATCGAGCAACTCGAGAAAAGAATTCGGATCGTCGAGAATTAGAGCTCTTCTAGGCGAAACGATGTCGTGAATGGAACCTATTAGAACCCATATGGAGAATGTGAACGTAATCGAAAGCCAAATGTTTCCAACAGCACTTGCTCTCGAATGGTTTTTTGCTTTACCGTGGCCGCTAACCGCGAAGAGCTGTGGACAGAAATCACTCTCCACATATCAGAAGAAACAATCATGCCTGATGAAGTTATTCAATTGGAGTCTCCGAGAGATAGCTAAAAAGTTTACGTCACCATTCCTCGAGCGGAGAGTGACAAGCACTTTCAAATAATTACGCGACCTCTACCACGATATAATTTGATCTCAAAAAGCATTTCTCCAGTGAAAGCAGCTCAGAGTAATACCAATTACATACACGAAAGGAGTACAGAAGTAGCAAGTGATGTACGGCGAGAAGAAAAAGAAGTACAACGACGCGAGATTAAGGAAGAGTAGGACTAATCAGAACCGCTAAAAGAAAAATTCTCTGAAAATGAATGGCCTATTAGTAGTAACTAAAACGAGCAGTGAACTGCATGGTAGCCTATATGATGGGTTTGATTTAAAAAAAGGAAAGTTTCATAATATGCATTTTTCGCTGAAAGATGGAGAAGCTTCGCTCAAACTGACAAATGATGATTAAACGAGAACATGATCTCAAGGCTTCATTGCAACAAGAGCAGATATTACGTGTTTGGAAAGCCGTTGTAACAGAGACGAAACTGCTTTACGTTTCACTAGTGAATTCGCTATCAAATTCCAAGGCATAAAAGCAGGGTCAAAAGCTCATCTTATTTTCGTGAGGTTGAGCCAATAGCAGCCTCCGTATGTGCTTTAAACGCTGATTCCAGCCGTATACATAAACTGTCTTAAAACGTCCTTTAAAGGTGCTTTCGTTCCACATTTAAGAATATAAATAGATCTTAAATAAATAAATATAATATAAATATAAATAATAAATAGACCCCTCGCTACACTGATTCCAAAAGTGTTCCCAAAAGGTCACAAAATGTTCGTTCGTCCGCTAACGAGTCTCGACGACAAGATCAACGCCTTCTCACGTCAATTCGGTTCAGCAATCTGTTGCAATCCCCTTACAGACCCCGTCCCGAAAGACGGGCCTTAAGGCCGTTTTGAGATAATTCATTCCTACCACTGGGCCACGGCGGACCCACCCTCTAATTGGTGAACCCCAGTGGCGTACGCAGAAAGTGGGTGGGAGGAGGGTGTGGGAAAAGTTGGGGTCTCCGCCGTTTTGAGCACCCAAATTGAAAATAGAATTGATGAAAATATTAATTACAATAAAAAATAATTAATAAAAATTACTCAAAAATTATAATAAAATTGAGGTTGACGCAGGAACACGCACGGTGTGACGGGTTGCGATAGATTTCACGGTTGCACTATACCTAGTGACTCCAAGCCTGCGCGACTAATTTGCCAACCACATCCGTGTGTCTGTTGTAGCCCTCTTGTCCAGCATAATACTCGAGAAATTATGCAGTGGTCATCCTGCTCCGTGTGTTACACAGCTTGAAAGGATCTAATTCCGCCTGACTCCTTAAGTCGCTAAGCCATCTGATGTCTGCGCATCTCCCTCCACCATTACCGTTGCGCTGCTGTGCTACTTAAACGATACACATGACTCAGCAAGAGTCTCGTGGTCTGGCTCTATAAAATCTGGACCAGGGATGAGCGGAAGTCAAATTCGAAATTTCGGAAGTCGGAACTCGGAAGTCGGAAGCTCCAAAAATTACCGGAATATCGGAAGTACCGGAAGTCGGAAGTCGGAAGTACAGAGGGTACAAGCACACATATGAGTATGTATGTGTATGCAGGTGTATGCTAACTTACTGGAGTTCTTCTGGAATGTTTTTCTAATAATGTTGGGAAGTATTGGAACTATTATAATTAATTAGGACAATGAAAAATAAAATAAAAAACCTTCCTCCCAGACAGATTTTAAAAAAGTGAGGGCATGAACAGGGTCACTGCAGCCCCCTGCTAAGTACTAAAAAGGAAACGTATGCAGTTAAATTGTTAGTGATGGTGAGTAGGAACGGCATTTACATATTCTCATCCACTTCTTCAGCAAGTTGTTGGAAATTACAGAGGACAGTTACAGAGGTTTC
The DNA here is from genome assembly GCA_000688135.1 of Ancylostoma ceylanicum. Taxonomy (NCBI): domain Eukaryota; kingdom Metazoa; phylum Nematoda; class Chromadorea; order Rhabditida; family Ancylostomatidae; genus Ancylostoma; species Ancylostoma ceylanicum. The sequence goes on from JARK01001343.1 coordinate 1,874,463, forward strand.
TTCAGTTACAGTTACAGAGGTAAACAGTTCACTCGCTGATACCGCTGTTCGACTTCCTTACACTGTCATTACCTTCACAAGCTGTTTTTGAACGTCGATCTTACTCCTTAACACATTCACGACATTATGCTGTCGGCATGGTGCGCCCCGTGGGACATGGGTGGTTCCTCGAGCACGCATTTGTGACCGGTTGAGCATGTGGTCCCACGCGTCGCACCATGTGTGCCAACCGGTTGAGCACATTGTCGTAAATGTGTGAATGGTCTCTAGAAAGACACTAGCAAAAGAAGCGAAGCTAAAAGCACTCTGTCCGCTTTCATTTTCAAGAGCTCATAAAAACCATTGTAAAAGTTCCTTTCAAGGATTGCAGTCACGCTACATGTAATTGCGTAGTACCGTGTATGAGGCAACATTCGAGCAAAAATAGGCAGATAGATACCTAAGAGAGCGTCTTTTTCTTTTTTTACAATTGCTGTGCAGTGCACATATGTAGCAACGGTTTCTTGCTCAAAAACTGCGCCGAAGTCAGTTGCAGTCAGTGGTGGACGCATTAGTGGGTATTAAGAGAGAAGTATATAAGTTGAGAAGCTAGAGTTTCCGTCATTCCGCAGATTTACTGGGCAAAATTTCAAAAACAAAACTGAGTGCTGATTTTGACAATTAAATTTAAATATATAAAATTTAGACTATTAAATTTAAATATATAAAATTGATTATGAAAGCAAAAAATTCAAGTTGACCTGCAGCAAAGTATTTTTAGAAATATTTTAGCACCTCTCTCCACCCTCTTCGCTTCCCTTCCACCTGTGTCTGCCACTGGTAGCAGCTCATACGAGAAAAATACAACTTGTTCAATGCCCATCTAAAACTTCCGAAAACTTCCGACTTTTTTCGCATTTTCCGGAAGTCAGAAGTCGGAAGTCGGAAGCCCGAAAAACACCGGAATATCGGAAGTTTCGGAAGTCGGAAGTCGGAATTCCGCTCATCCCTGATCTGGACCCTTGCCAGTCTTTATATGGGAGGATGATCTCTGGAATCAGCGGTGAACATGCAACACAAAACTGAAGAAGGACAAATGCACCAACAGAACTATGCGTTGGGGAGGTACTCTTTGTAGCTGCTCAGAAATACACTCGCAAAACTGCTTCTTAATTTGGATAAAGGAAAATATCAAGAACACAAACGGATAACAACGAGGACCGAGCGAAGAGGAAGTTGTTAGAAACTACCAGTACCGGCGCGCGCGAGCTGCGATCACATGATGTACTAAATGAATATTTACCATATGACTTACTGATTCAGAACATGTGCAATGGGAAGAAGCTCAAAAAGAGGTGAAAGGAAATTACCATGAGGCTGGAAACCTTTCTGTTAGCTCACAATTAGTAGCTAGTAGTTTTTGTAGTAGTTTTAGCGTCCTCGAAAGTTGTGGGACTTCCAAATAACGAGAAGCAACGAATTCAGATACCCAGCTCCACTGAAAAGTAAGGGCTTGAATGCTGTGCTAAAGCTCACAGCGCTCATTCCCTCTCAATATAGAGCAAATCCACCTATTCCCGACATGGTGGTATAAATGTCTATAAATTCTTGATACCCTAGCCTTCGATCACAAAATCACAGCGTAGTAATTGAATGCATGATGGAATGTCATGAAGTACTGAGCAGTTGTACTGTAATGTATAGTTGAAATTGTCGTTTTATTGTCTGCGTATTATACGATGTGTTGTCAAAATGTCGCCTAACAAACGGGTTTCTCTTACAATCTATATGTCGGAAAAACCTTGAAAATATAACAAGGCGATGTACGTAATAGGTTACAAAGTCCGAGGTCTACAGGCTAGTTCTTTAGCAAGGCAACAATTGCGAAATTTTCGAGGTAGGCATAATTTTTAGACACTGTTGAGCTATTTTCAGCGCCTCCTTCAATTTTTTGCGCATGCTCATTGGACTTACGACTTCTACTCTAAATGTGTAGAAACGTATAATCTATTCATCCGGGAGAGAATAATACTAATCTCATCACGTAGATTACGAAAAATTATAAGCAGAGCCAGAAGCGCCTTCTTTACTTTGTGCTCAATGTGGCTAGCAAAATTGATTTCTTAGTCAAACAGCAAGAATCTGCATGTCAGTTGATTAGCCCTTGATTAGTAGTTGTGACTTCGGGGAGAGCAATACCATTAACAAAACGTTAACCGCTGAAAGGCTTCGCAATAAAAAAAAAACTAGACCCGTTAATATTAGGAAGTACTTCGCTAACGATTGACGACTGAGATAGTGACGACTGGACTTTAGGTCTATTTTCTCCTCTAAGACTGTTATAAATTTTTGCATGGTTCAAGAAGGCATATACCAGAATTAACAGTTCTCACGATACAACTACGACAGCCTCGCAATCAGTAGATGATAAATTAAGATTTTAACTAAAAAAAACAGAAGTAAATGGTCTAGCTTCTGTTTTGCACTATATCCCTTACAAACACTAGGTCATAAGATCGCAGACGTGATCTAGTGCAAAAAATAACAAGATCTTGAAAAGTATGGAATAACCTGCACAACAAATGAAAACAGAAGTAGGCGACATGTTTTCAATAAAAAAGGTAGGGATGTTTTCATCAAAAAAGGGGGGGATACGCATGACTATTTATCACGACCGATAGATTTCATCACCAACAACAATGATGTAAAATGAAAAGTAATTCGTGAAAAGACTCAATAATTTTTCGAAAGAGCTGACAGAAATTGGAGCTGCGAACGAAAACCTTATCAGCTCAGAAATCACACAAGCTAATGGGAAAAAGCAATCGAGGTTGTGTAACGATTACCAGTACTTGACAATATACACACTATTACTAGAGTTAACAACTCACTGAAAAAGCGCTTCGATAATCAAAAGAAACAATTTGAAGAAATAAAATAGTCAACAAGCATGTTATGCAGTCCGCAACCGCGGACAAGACTGAGCAATGAAGCACGGGCATAGCATTATAAGTTTTCAAAGTTGTTGCAGGTAGCAAAAATAACGGACAATTCTGGTCACAGCGACCACTATCATCGATACCACGGTCGGCATAGTAAACAGGCGGAGCTGATGAGCCGATGAGGAGAGGCGAATGACGACAGAACACACATGAGCAAGCACACGGAAGCGACAGCACGTGCGCAACTTTGCTGAAGAGCTGTGATGACTTAGCTGAAGTTTAACGTCGCAACTGTAGTGTATGTGTCACACCAATCGCGCACCGGAAGAGTCTTAGATGTAAGCACCTGCATTTGCTCATCATTAACAAAGTTTGGTATTTATAAGCCAACACTTCGGGAAGTGTGCGCGACCTCCCTTCATTTTTGCCCGAATTTCTATCTTCTTTTGAACTTCCTTTTTGTTTCATTAATACTTCTCTGTACCGAGAATCACGTGTACACAAAAGTGGGCAAGATAAAAACTCTCCAGTCAAACAAGGACCTCAATTAAAACTATTAACTTCCATAATGGTTTTAAATTAATAAGTTTTGCTTGTAAGATCGCCAATGGTTTGGTTACATCGGAAAGTTCTTCATTAGAGTGAGTAATTTGCGGAAATTCTGCCATAGCCGTGGTCCGATTTCGAGAGCCACCTCACATCCCTCATTTCGTCACTCTGTAGGTTCTGCGATCTGACGCTTCTCCACATATTGACGAGGAATGCGGTTCTCAGCAGACTTTCACCAGCTACGAAAGCTTCATCTGTTCCTCCTAGGGCTGCACAGATAGTTACTGAGAAATGGAGAATAGACTCGCAATATTTCCACTGAAATGACGAGAATTCCAGGGAAGATATTGTTACCTCTGTTGAACAGCGATGGAGGTGGGCACTCGGAAATTTACTGTCTTCCACTGCCAAGTCAATCACATTCTAAGATAGAAAACCTTGTTGCGGTCCTAATGTTCTGATTGATGTGTCGTCCGCAAACTCGCTAGGTGGATTAACCTGTGATCGAAACTGTAGAACGACTTCTCCAATTCTGCTGGTTTACCATTACTCCACATTATAACTCAAAACACCCCAGCGCAAAACATGAACCAACCCCTTATAAATGGTTATTCCACGAAGCCCGTAGTTGACTGTTCTTGCGTTCAAGTGATCTTAACCTGACTGCCTGTATCTTATAATGCCTTCAGGTTCATGCCGTACCTGATAATTCGCGACGACAGTCCACAGCAAACCCTCCGTATTGACGATGGATAACATGTTGACTCATCCTTTACCTTGGGTTTTGCGAAGTACAAAACTCGAAGTAATCTGGAGAACTGGTGCAAGCAGCGAGAAATCGGTCAAAATTCACGCTCGTAGCAAACTTTCAAACTGGTTGACTTGGCAGTCAGAATGATCGCCAACGAGTCACGTCAAGATCCAGAGAAGAAAGGACTTGGAACTTCCTTTTTTTCATTTTTTTTTCTCCCCTTTCTCTTCTTTTTTTAACTGCTTCGTTTCTTCGTCACCATATTATCTTCTGTTTCGATAGCACGCTATAAGTGTGTGTGTGTCAAACAATGGGTTGTGCGTAACCCTTAAAAGCCAGCACCCACGAAAATTTTTGTGGGTGCTGCGTTCAGATGAACATGACTTCGAAAGAAAAAATCGGGCTTGTTGCTACTTTTTGCTAGAGCTACAGACGCTCAAACAATGTGAACAATATTTTGCAATGGTATGTATGAATGAAATGTGTAAAACTGCTCTTCCAAAACCACATTACTACGGATAATTACCCTTTCTGCTCCACAGTCGTGAAGAGATGCAGGTCTACTACAATTATTGAGAAAAAAGTATCTTTCCCAGGATTGAAACTACCTATACTGAATGAAACCTCCCTAATACTGTAAATTCTGGTTTGTTTAAAGTGTTTTCCAAGAATCAAATGAAAATTGGAGGTGAATGTAAGAGTATAAATATAGAGGCACGGAGCTGCAGACATCGTCTGCAGCGATGATTCGTTTCCACATCCTTCTGGTTGTGCTTCTTTCCCTTGCGTTCGGGTAATATCAAGATGTGCACGAATCTCCACAATAGATTACCGCTACATGTGCATGTATTCTTTCTGTTTTATTGCGGATTTTCGAAGAACGAATTCGGTGAAGTTTGATCGTAAAACAAACCCAGTTCAACCGCAAGTAGCCAGCTGTCTTGCTATGAAGACCTTGCCAGACACATCCTTTCTTTCACAAATCTTCTCTCCACTATATCAAGCTTATTGGCTGAGAGGTCTTCTTCAAGAAGCACTCAAATTTTACGCTTCAAGGTAGGCGACTAGAAATTTGCGGCATGAAAATTCTGAGAAAAAAAAACCCTAAAAAGCCTTGTGTACCTTGGACACATCACTGTGATATCACCTCAGGTTTAGCTATGGAGTATCACTGAATCAGCAACTAGCAGTTTCCTTCGCTCTGGTTGAACCCATACCTCTCAAACCGATTTCTAAAAACTTGTAGAATACATGAAATGAGGAGGAATAGCTCAACCACTAATTGTTTTTCTAGGATATGGCATGATATTGCTGTAGCTCCTCTTTATCAGGGTGTACGTTTTCGTTTTTCACATACATTCTCACATTTCACACAAGATTACTAATGTCACGTGATTCCAATTCGACTTTCACAATATGGCGGAGCTGAGATTCTACTTCCAGCATGGCGAATACGGTGAGTTTTTAGCGGTTCTTCCGTTCTTTTATAGTCCGCTTCTATGTAGTTCCCCGCCATAACATTGTAATGGTGGTTTCCAGGTCATGGATTTGGTCATGGATGGGGTGGATGGGGTCCATGTAGGAATCGAAAAGCGGCACGTAAACACAAGAAAGACCACTAGATGATTGCTACATGTTCAGTGTAACACGAGCTTCTCTGATATCGCTGACCTTGCCGTAACCTTATGTCAGTATAGCAGTCTAGAATGAAGTTCTATCAAAAGATGTTTGTGCAAACAAACATGTGATTCATTCTTGTTATTGTTCGGCGCAGCTCTCATTCATACCTTTGAATATGAAAAATGGACAGTTTATACTAGAGGTGTGTGTGTGTGTGTATCGCTAAAGCGTCGCGATGGAAGAGTGTGAAAGAGATTTCATGCAGTGATGTAAATGAATTAGGGGTGTCTCTGATGCTTTTCCAAGAAGCATTTATTTTTTCCTCTTTTTGAAGAGTAATAATATCTTTTCGGTCATCTCTTGCTCTGAAGGTTCTTTCCGCGGTGGATTAGCGGTATAAGGCCGATCCTTTGTGGATTCTCGGTTTCCCTCGATCAATCCTCGCATGCTCGCAGTGGACCACCGGGAGCGACGTCACTCCCGCACTATGTCCGCGAATCCCGCGGTGAGTCCGCAGTATCACCACTTCCCACTGTGTATCCGCACACGCCCCACGGTGAACCCCCACACTCCCTTGGTGGATTCGCAGTAGAGCTGGTAAGATACACCATGAGCTCAAACGCACCACATGTATGGCCTAGCAGACAAAAAGGTGGACATCCAAGAATGGATTCGAGAGGGTTAGCAAGGTTCAATCCAGTGGCGGAGAGGAGATGGGAGGACGAAGTGGGAAGTTGAAAAGTTTGCATTCGTCTTCCTTGGTTGAGCACGACATAGATTCACTATATTAGCCGAACTATCGCATTCAACACCCTGCAAGGTATTGTGTGCTTTTTCTACAATGGGTAAATAGATCAATAAACGCAGTGTGAGATGAATAATAGTATGCTTGGTAAAAAATGGCCTAAGCATGACTCAAAAGCCACTTTACATCAAGTAATTTACCAGCGATATAAGCACCATTAAAACGCATACACCGCAGATCCGTCCATGCCGTCAGTAAACCACACTATTCCCGTAGTGGATTCGCACATGCTCGCGGTAGCCAACAGACTCTCCACCCCGGGCAGACCGCGAATCCACCGCGAGCAGAAATTTCAGAGTGAGGTGACGTTCTAAAGTGGAGACAGCGTACATGACTCGTTTAAGTGGCACACATGGTGACAAACATTTCCCCAGCGACTATTGCTATGCATATTCCGACTGATACCTATTGTTCTTTGATTTTTAGTAAAACTTTTTTGTTAAAATTTCCAAACATCGGAAACTCATGTAACAACCCAACAGGTTACTTCAATGCTCAAAGGAAGCACTCACGTAAGTCTTCGCTCCCGAATTTAGTTATGCACCGTGAAATTTGTTTGCTATTGTAACTCAACATGTTAGTAGAACTCTAGGAGTGTCACCTATTTGAGAAGATATGGCAGCGAAGGCCGCGGCCACATCTCTTTCACATGACATAACGGCTAAACGACGCTCGAGTATACATAGGCTCGGTCATTTGCACTAGCAGTCGTGGCTTTCACTTGACTTGTATTAGGGTACCGCGTCGCCTTTAACCAAACTCGAGAAAATTTCAATCCCTGTGCAAAGCGAGTTTCAAGGTGGTTCCACCTGTGATAAAAACCACAACATGTCTCCAATAACTCTGCCGGTTCCCCATGCTTGCTCCAAGTTTGCTACTCCAATTAACCCCAGCTATGAACAAACTCTTTACAAATCGCCAGTTCTCAAAGTCCGTAGTTGGCTGCCGTTGCGGAGAAGTGAGTCCAACTTGAGCACCCCCATCTCGTGGCACCTTTGGGCCCACATTGTGATATCAGGTAGTTCAAAACGTCATTCCACTGCTAAGTTTCTGTCTCGACGTTAGATAAAAAACTGACCTATCGTATGCCTTGGATGTTACGTAGCACCAAATTCGGAGGAATCTCGAGAAGTGGTACAACTGAGGAGGAATCATTAGAAAATCATGCTCATACCAAACTTTCAGATCTACTGTCTGGTTGACACAGCAGTCAAAGGCATCATCAGACATTTGCGTCAAGGTCCAAAAAGAAAGAACTTGTGACTTTCGTTTCCTTGTTTTATTCAATTTAGTTGTTCCTCACTATATGTATTATCTTCTGTAACACTCAAACGCTATGAGTCGCGTGTTTATGAATGAGATAAAGTTCTAGCAAATTGCATAGTATTTAACATATTCACAACATTCACAACTGACAATTAGTACCGACGTCTCCTTGTCGTTCTGTAGGGCTTCTCACGGAAAGAAATCCCTACGACGCGGTTTGGAGCGGCGTCCAAAAACCCAAACACTAGATCGACGCAGTTCCTTCATCGACGTAAGCAAGTGTTAGCCAGGCAGCGTTATGGCTGGCGAACGACGCATGAGGCAGTACTTTCAAACCTTTTCTGCAACTATTTCGCAATTTTCGCCATCTCCAGAAATATAACGAAAGGTTATCGTCAAAGTTCTAATAACCGATTACTCCACTGATATTCATTTTGGTACAAAGATAACATCACCTAATATGAATCTCTCGATTTGAAGTCATACCGGATATAGTCCTCTTCTTCAGCGCATGAGGGATTTTCAACCTTTGCACAGATGCGTTCGAGAAAGCATCAGATTACTTCTTTCGGAGTACCATCATCCACTACAGGTTGACGCTGATTAAGTTTTACCACTTGGCGTACGTTGCAACACTATAACCGTTTTTCTTCCTATCTGATGACTTGTAACATGCAAAAAAAAAGAATTTCGGTCACTCGCATTTTGAGTTCCTCGAATTGGGAACTGAGAACTATTCGGAATTACTACGATGAACTCGAATCTGAAAATCCAGGTTGCTGAACTACATCTCCTCCCTACCTACCTTCAACTCCATTTTCCGGCAATCCTTTCATGCAGACGTGAGGGAAGCCCCACTGGAATTACAGTAAGCCAAAATCGCATCTTCTCTCACATGTGTTTACATCTGTTTACATCTGCAATACTACCGTGGGAGGTTAACGTACACGTTCCGCAGCCTTACCCAATGGAATATATTCGAGAGTATGTGCGTTCTCACAATAGTTATTACGAGACCAAATATCAATGTATACTAAATTCCAAGCAGTTTAATAGTTTGGACAGCATCTCGGTTTTAGATGTATTTCTTGCTAGAGTTACTGAAGCTCAAAAAACGCGGACATTATTTCGCATTAGAATGTATTAACCAGGTTCTTAGGTTGCAGACTGGAGCATGATGCTGATCCAGAACGGACGGTGTAGTACTGCACTTCCAGAACTACACTACAGTGCTTCTCATAAGTATAAATGCACCCCAGGAGAAGCTGCTACACAGTTCTGCTTACCTTTTTAGGAGAATTAATGGATCTTAATCGGATGAGCGTGCCGGAAAATCCTACTTCCTGCCGTTTTACGTCTGCATCTACGTCTATACTTATGAAACGGCTCATTCGATGGTGTTGTTTCATCGTAGAGTTCGACGTTTTCTCTGCTCCTTTAAATAAAGTAGGTCCAAGTTGGAAACCAGCGCACTGAATGGATTGGGTAAAGCAAGCAGCAAGAAACGAAAATTGAACGGAGATGTGTTTCGTTTTCCGTGCGTATACTCATCCTTCTACGTTGCAGTTTCTTGGAACTCCAGGCTCTTCATGAATGTTCACGAATACACTCCGAAACAGAACCTGTAGGCTTGACGAATTTTCTCTTGCAGCCGTCTCTCAGACATTTTCAGGTCACTTTCAGCACATTAACTAAAGACGAAAATAGTAGTGTGCTCTAATATCAGTAACCTAGATGACAACTAAAGAAGAAAGTAAACTTGTGCAATCGTTGCAAAAATAAGTGCTCGATTATGCAGTTAATACTGAAGAAAATCTAATCGATTTGCTGTGTTCTTCTGCACACGATCCCAGCGTTTGTAGTTGACGTGATTGAACATGTAGCTTTCGAAATTGGGTGCCACAGAGCTAGTAAATCTGTTCGAAACTGATTACGAGTTACCTGCTATAAAAAGTGGTGCTAATTATAGCTATGACTACATACAAGAAAGCTGACACACGGATTTTGAAAAACACTTCATGAACACCATTGATATAACGACACATATGAACAGAAACCATGAAATCGGAAAACGGCAGTGTATCGATACGAAAATAAGGCTAAGGATACAGGTTCGTTAGCAGAAAAGAGCTCACACTAAAGTTTGGCAATTGTATGCAGCGTATATTTCGTCACGCCCCCCAGATATGATGAAACATTACCCAGATCGCTGTAAACAGGCATAGGAGCATGAGAGCACCAATATGTCACCAATCAGAATAGCCAAAGTAATCAGTCGAACCTGAAGTCTTCTAATTTCCAACGTTTTCTATGTGAGAAGACAGCTTGCTTCTCTCTGGAAACGGCCATCTAAAGTAAAACCAATCACAAAATCAAGAGGTGTCGTCACCTAGCGCTAGCCACAAACACACGAATAAACCCCTTCTCTAGGCCCATCAGTGGCCAAATTTATGAGAACACCCCGGAACGCAAGGAAATCCTTTCCGGAAGGAAAAGATTTTGAAGAAACCGGTAACATAACTTAATAAACGGCTTCTGTTGGGCAGATACACACTTGGTCTACAATTTCTAGGTGCTTACCAGGTTACCTTCCCTACATTCTGAGAATTTCCAGCCACAGTCAGCTGGTTGGAACCATCCGATCCGAATTCGCAAAGAGAACCTTCCTTCATTCAAAAAACAGGCATGAAGACGATGTACGAGTGCAGATGCCACAGATCAGTGCCGCATTAGAATCCACGCCACTGCAATGGCTGAGGGGGAAGAGAGAGTCACTGCAAATAGGTCGTTACCGGAGGGAAGTCGTGAGGTTACTGATATTTTGAGGTGCCAAACGACCGCATGCCTAGATCATGCCTTCAGATTACTAGCTGGACAATCAAGTGCTTTACAGATGAACTCGGTATTATGGCCGATAGATTCATTACATAGACTCTGTCTGCGTGTTTGATGGCGAAAGCTCATGTGTGACGATCTGAGGAACAAATACATTTATAACCCAAACGTTACGGTTCTTCGAAGGTTGTGATAATGAGGATGTTAAGATGGGGTTTTCAGTGTGGATAGATTTACGGAGAACACACCTAATATCCTTTGGTTTTTGTGGCAATAATGTCATTTCTGGTCAGGTTATTAGCACTCAAACATCATAAATGTTATTTTGTGACTCAGTGCGCCCACCGATTTTGATCTTTCAATTTGGGGATCATATTTGGGCTGAAGCAAAGCCTTACTAATAGAGTTAACAACTACTTGAATCTGACTACCTTCGCCATGTTGTGGCTACCTGATTTTTTTGCTCAGTGCATAAAATATGTGTCTGAGTTCTTTGTGAACTTCAAAATTTAACGGAAAAGTGTAATAGTTACATATCCACTCTGTGATCAATACGCCTGCATGATCGCGTTTCGCGCACATGCTGGTATCTCCGGTAGTTTTCTTAAGCCAACTTTTCCCTACGCCAACAGGACGAAAAATCTGTAGGCGTAGCACCGATACTTGCTAAACATTTCTCACATTCCGTTTCAGGAAAAAAAAGCTAACAAGGAATTTATAGCTCATACCGTGGCTCGACAATGTTAGCGAAAGTCCTACTGTTAGATCCACACTCGAATCTCTTATTCTCACTCCATAATGAAGTACCCTACAGAAAATTGAGACAATTTCCTTCATTACTTAGGAATATCCTTTCTTATGATTGCGATAAGGTGGCAAGTGATTGTAAAGATTAAGGTCTAAAGACGGCGTTATCGACGAAACCCAATACGAATAAGGAAGTTGAAGAGACATCACTTTGACATCCAAAGGCGTACATAAATAATGGAGCTCAGGAACAGGAAAATACTGAAATATCCTTTCTTCTCATTACCTCCTTTTCTAAAACATACTTCTGAAGAGAAGGGCACCGTAAAATGCACCACCCCTCCAGTTCTTCAGTTTCTCTGACACCCTTGTGAATAAACCAGTATGAACTTATGTGTTTACTTGCAACAACTCGTCGCAGCACGCCTTCTCTCTTGTTACCGGGAGATCCAAATATGTACCATCTCTGTACCACTAAACGAGAAAGGACGAGCCCCCTGTTTTTAGGAGACGCATGTTAAGAATGAAATAACTGCATTTGTGGGGAATCCATATCCGTGCCCTGAGAAGAACAGTAGTTTCGCCTCCGGTACGCTACCAAGACATAGGAGGTGTAAGGATTCCTTATGGCAATCGGGCGAACTTCACCTTCCTCATTCAAACTAACGACCCCTGGGAGAACGAATATTCGATGAGTGAATATTTTCGTTCAGCATGCTCATCAAATTCATGCTCAGCACATGACATAACCAAAATAGACATGTTCTCACTCAACCCTGAGCGAAAGATCAAAAAATCAATGAAATCGATTAACTAATCGATAATTCCTTACTAGAGGTAGCCTACAACCACTGCCGAGCAATTAATAATCAGCGTTCAAAATTTGGTCCTAGTTCATTGATTCACCGAGGTTTGCGCTCTTTTGCACGCGAGCAGAGAGCAGTGTGATGTTAAAAACCACGATGTGGCCAATATCATTGGCCCAATGCGCTCTATCGCGCTCCAACGAAACGCGGTGCAGGGCCGCATCAGGATACTGTGAACGCCACAGTATTCAAGAGCACTTGAGAGATAAGCGTGAAACATCGAGACCGAGGGAGCAGAGAAAGGAAATAATAAGTGACGACAGAGACACGGAGGAGAAATACTGTAGCATACGAGATATATGCAGATAATCAGTGAGGCCGGAGATTGCAGATGCGCTGCACTGGCTGCGAAGGCTGAGATGAGAACATCAAATCATGTTCAAAATTGTTCAGGCAACAGTAGCCATCCAGCAATTCAATCCATCTCATTTTTGCTAGGCTAGAATTGCCGTCACAATCACTTAGTAGTTCAACATGGGTAATACACAATCTTCGCACGATGAACTTATCTTTCCAGAAAAAAACTATGGCCCTGTAATGGTGAAAATTTATAATTTTGAATATTGCCAATAGCTCCTCTTTATAAGCACACCTGGAATGTGTGCTTTGCTTTACATCATCACCTCACTTGTAGCAAAAACTTATGCTGATTCAGCGCATTGAATAAGTTGAAATAATATAATAATAACACATTGAAACTAACATATTACAGCCCTTTTCTGCTTTACGGAAATGAACAAAGATCACTCCCGCATCGAGCGATATTGAACTGTGAGTCGAAGAATAGCGTACTCGATGCCTCCAAGCCGACTCACTCTTTTCGAGCGAAGCTCTCGCTGTTTAACAGTTCAACATATTATATCATTAGGTGGAAGACTCGCATTGCGAAAAAATCTGTCTACGTAAAAAGTGAAAGTTTGTGTGTGTGTGTGTGTGTGTGTGTGTGTGTGTTCGTGTTCGTGTTCGTGTTCGTGTTCGTGTTCGTGTTCGTGTTCGTGTTCGTGTTCGTGTTCGTGTTCGTGTTCGTGTTCGTGTTCGTGTTCGTGTTCGTGTTCGTGTTCGTGTTCGTGTTCGTGTTCGTGTTCGTGTTCGTGTTCGTGTTCGTGTTCGTGTTCGTGTTCGTGTTCGTGTTCGTGTTCGTGTTCGTGTTCGTGTTCGTGTTCGTGTTCGTGTTCGTGTTCGTGTTCGTGTTCGTGTTCGTGTTCGTGTTCGTGTTCGTGTTCGTGTTCGTGTTCGTGTTCGTGTTCGTGTTCGTGTTCGTGTTCGTGTTCGTGTTCGTGTTCGTGTTCGTGTTCGTGTTCGTGTTCGTGTTCGTGTTCGTGTTCGTGTTCGTGTTCGTGTTCGTGTTCGTGTTCGTGTTCGTGTTCGTGTTCGTGTTCGTGTTCGTGTTCGTGTTCGTGTTCGTGTTCGTGTTCGTGTTCGTGTTCGTGTTCGTGTTCGTGTTCGTGTTCGTGTTCGTGTTCGTGTTCGTGTTCGTGTTCGTGTTCGTGTTCGTGTTCGTGTTCGTGTTCGTGTTCGTGTTCGTGTTCGTGTTCGTGTTCGTGTTCGTGTTCGTGTTCGTGTTCGTGTTCGTGTTCGTGTTCGTGTTCGTGTTCGTGTTCGTGTTCGTGTTCGTGTTCGTGTTCGTGTTCGTGTTCGTGTTCGTGTTCGTGTTCGTGTTCGTGTTCGTGTTCGTGTTCGTGTTCGTGTTCGTGTTCGTGTTCGTGTTCGTGTTCGTGTTCGTGTTCGTGTTCGTGTTCGTGTTCGTGTTCGTGTTCGTGTTCGTGTTCGTGTTCGTGTTCGTGTTCGTGTTCGTGTTCGTGTTCGTGTTCGTGTTCGTGTTCGTGTTCGTGTTCGTGTTCCAAATAGAAATCGCGGAGAGTGAACCGATCCGAACCAAATTTTGCATGCAGGTCCACGACGGGCCGGTGGAGGTTATAGGCTATTTTACGCCCGGAACTATTGATCGATTTATCGATATCGATTTTATTGATTTTTCGCTGCTTTTGCTCAGGGACTGGACATGCCTTCTAGGGTTCTTCAATACGCTGAACACGAATATGGCAACCGTTTGGCACCTAACTATTATTTATTATTTATTGATGATATATTATTATTTATTGATTTTATCGATTTTCTCCACTTTCGCTCGGGAACGGGCAAGGAAGTGTCTACTTGGGTTTTCCAATGTGCTGAGCACGGATATGACAACTGTTTTGGGTGAGGGTATCGATTTGTTGATTTTATCGATTTTTCTCCACTTTCGCTCGCGAACGGGCAAGGAAGTGTCTGCTGGGGTTTTCCAATGTGCTGAGCACGGATATGACAACCGTTTTGGGTGAGGGTATCGAATTATTGATTTTATCGATTTTCTTCGTTTTTGCTCGGGAACGGGCAAGGAAGTGTCTGCTGGGGTTTTCCAATGTGCTGAGCACGGATATGACAACCGTTTTGGGTGAGGGTATCGAATTATTGATTTTATCGATTTTCTTCATTTTTGCTCGGGAACGGGCAAGGAAGTGTATACTGGGGTTTTCCAATGTGCTGAGCACGGATATGACAACCTTTTTGGGTGAGGGTATCGAATTATTGATTTTATCGATTTTTCTCCACTTTCGCTCGCGAACGGGCAAGGAAGTGTCTACTTGGGTTTTCCAATGTGCTGAGCAGGGATATGACAACCGTTTTGAGTGAGGGTATCGAATTATTGATTTTATCGATTTTCTCCACTTTTGCTCGGGAATGGGCAGGGAAGTGTCTGCTGGGGTTCTCCAATGTGCTGCGCAAGAATATGACAGCTCTCTTCACGAAGTTATCAACCAATTGGTTTTATTACCTTTTCTCACTTTCGACGGGATGATCACCTAAATGATGATTACTTTAAATCGATGTACATATTTGTATCCTGATTATCCGCGTGAGCGTGAAAAGCCCGGGGTAGTAAAACTTCCGAGCGAAGCCGGGTATACCGTCTAGTTTTGGATAAAGCTCAACGGAATCGTACAAGAACCTTCAGAAGATTTTTCCTTTGGGAGAGCAGTCTACGTAAAGGAGATATATTTGATTACGAAGTACATGCTTGAATTCTGAGCCAGAGAAAGAGTCCCATTAGAGTGAGCTCAACCAAATGAAGAACACAAGTCTTTTCCAAAGTAATCCTGATCAGCCTTCACATCAACAGCGAAGCCAACCACTAAAGCATCATAAATCCGACTTACGCGATTGGTTAGGATGATGAGAACTCCTCCACTGACCAGAATCTGAGCCCCAATTGATAAAACGTTAAATAAGGAGACGAAACACGTGGCGTATGAGTTAGCGGGAAATGGTTTTCATAATTCATCTAAAATTGCTCAGAATATGAGGAGCGATACTTCAAAACGAAAATGAACACAGCTCTTTGAACTGTAGCCTTTCTAACAATAGATGTCGCCCACAGAACATGATTCTTTTGCACCAAACAGTGGGTTGAGACTGCGATCAGATGACTAAAAAGTGTACGTAATTACTGATACCAGTATTTTCGCTCTTTTCGCAACATTGACATGGAATGGGAAGGAACGACTGGATCCGAACGTGGATGTTGGAAGGAGAGAAGCAAACGGGGGCGATCGAAAAGGGTGACGACACTACGGGAGAAATTTGTACAATTATGTACGTACGTGCAAGGTGCGATGCAGGGAATAAACTAAAATTACAGGGTGACCAAAAAGCCATTGGAGGATGGTCATGTTGGTTAGTGACCATAGGATTCTTGAACAATAGCGCCTGCTTTTTAGCTTCTGTTTTGAAAGATTGACTTGGTAGTTCCTGACTGTATTCCGTAGTACCATAGGTGCGATAATCTGAGCCACGGCTCGGACCCCCTCACTTTGGGAGGGGGGACAATTGACTCTCTCACCAAAGTGGAGAGGTGACAAGGTATGAAGCCAGGCAGGTGAAAATGGAAAATTCTACACTATTCCACCTACGGAACGCAAGATACGAGCAGTCGGATGGAGACGAAAACTTGGGAAGAGAAGGGAGGAAAATAGCAATTCAAAAATAATTGAATTGAATAAAGAAGCAAATAAACGACTAATATATTATTGTATAAGAGACTTAATGCAAAAGAACACACCCAGTTAGGCCTGAAGTTGTAGTTGCGCGCAGTGTTAGATGGAGCGCGCAATGTGACCATTGCAGCAGACTAGGAAAAGGACCTGCAAAATTCTACGTGAAGGGGAAAGAACTGGATATCGCCGAGGGTATATGGTTGAACCCTCAGCCTAGTAGAGTTTCCAGGTTACAAGTGGGAAGCCACAATCTTTAAACATATGAGGGTACACAAAACATGGCATGTATGTTTTGGAGTTCAGTATTGAAACATTTATGAGCGGATCTGAATGAAGATAGTCTAGCGCGATTTGCAAGGATTTCCCCTTTCTTGTCGTTTATAACAAGTGGTAGTTTATGTGAGAAGAACAAGCAAAAAAGTGGTAGCAACAGGTAGTTGAAAAATGGCACAGTTTGAATGTTTTTACAGAATGTCTCTTTGTATTTCAAAGAAAATGGTGAGCTTTGTATACGTGAGGCGAGAAGAAAGAATGCGCTATCTGCCCATATATATATCTATATATATATATATATATATATATATATATATATATATATA